>JAVSCE010021203.1:0-151604 GCA_032199065.1 Smutsia gigantea | reverse complement strand
CTTCAGACTCCCTCTCTGGGGTTGTCTGGTTGATTTTGGTCTGAACCATATTCCTCTGTCTTTTCATGGCTATATAATTGGTCACTGATAGTTGCCATGTATGTCTGCTGGGCTCTTGAAGACTTTAAAAAGAGAAGAAAAAAAAAGAGAAAAAAAAAGAAAAAAAAAGAAGAAAGAAAAAAAGAAAGAAAAGAAAAAACAAAACAAAACAGAACAAAGAAACAAAAAAGCCCACCGGACGTAGATTCTGTGGGAATGCTGTAGGTGGCGCTATTGCCCCAGTATTCCACAGCTGTTACTGCGCTGCTCCGCAGGGCCCTTTATTGCTCTGGCAGGGGTGGGAACGAATAGGAGGCTGTTGATCTCAGTGAGAAGTGTAAGTATGGCTACGCTTCCTCAGTCGCCAGCTAAGGCGTCTGAAACTCCCCAGGACTCCCAGCCTGCTGGGCTGAGTGTGCTGGGGCGATCCGGCTCCTCCGCTGGGCTCCTGTCTCTTTACGACCGCTGAAGAAAGCACGCGCTTTTTTTAATTTCCTTCTCGGGAGCCAGCTGCAAGCACCCTGGCGCGTTCCCCGCTCAGATCCTGCCCCTCTGTCTCTCCAATCTCCGCTGCACTGCGCAGTGTGGGTCAGCGCTCCCCGCGCAGATCACCGGGGCTGGCTACTTTGCGGGGTGTACTTCCACTGCCTCCCGGCTCTGAATCCTCTCCTCCCGCCGGTGCGCTGGGGTGGGGGAGTGCTCGGGTCGCGGCTCCGTATCTTACCCGCCTGTTGGGGTGCCGAGTGCTCTCGGGTGTAGCTGCACGCTGCGCGCTTTCCTGTGTATTCTCGTCTCTCTTTTAGGAATAGATGTATTTGCTCTGTTTTCGTAGATAAATATAGTGTTGGGAGGAGATTTTTGCCGCCCTGCTCACACTGCCATCTTCCCGGAAGTCCTAATCTAAATTTAGAAAAGAAAAAAAAATAGGACTCTAACCACTGTCCTTCCACTGGAGTCTGCAGGTAGAGATCTGGGAGTCTGGCCTGGTAAGGATCCTCCCTTCTGCTGGTGCTTGTCAGAGATCCCAGGATCTCTACTGCAGCAGCTTTGGGGTAAGCAGTGCCAGCTAGTGATGTCTCCTGGCTGGCTCACCGAAACTGCTGGGGAGGAAAAATTTTCCACAACCCTTTAGAGATTCATCTGGTTGGCCTCAGAATGAAATTGACATGAGACAGATTAAAAGGAGAAAATAAAAAATCAAATTAATTTTCCTATGTATGGGAACACCATATACATTTAAGAAGTTCAAAGACAGAAAGGTAAAATGAGGTATAAGCCATCCTGAGCTAAGGAATGGGAGAGGGGTGTGTGTCTTCAAAGGGGAGGAGGGCAATTCATAGGGCAATAAAAAGAGGAGATGTTTGGTAGTAAGATGTTTGCCCTGCCCTACAAATGGGTCACTCAGATAAAATTTGTCTCTGGTAATAAGTCTTATTCTGGGAAAGACACCAATTTAGATTCTTCTAGGTAGTTAAGGTAGGGACAAAAATTTCTCTTGAGGCTATAGGGTCTCTACTGCCTTCAGCTCAAAATATTCCATATCTAACGTGGCACATTTTGGAGACTTGTCCTGAACCCATAAGAAGTGGCCCTGAAGTTCATCTGCCCAGACAACCCATCTGTTATTGGTATTTTATCCCTACCTCTTCAGCCTGGAATTTTTCAGAGGCTAGAGGTCTTTTTGAGATATATATACCCTTGGAAGTCAGATGAAGTCTTGGGATATCTCCAAATTCATCTGGGCACTCAGTCATTTCGCCTGTGGGGCCTCATCTCTCCGTGGACTGATGAGGGTTGAGATGCAGCCATGGGTTACAGTCTCCTTTTTTGAAGGCTGTGCTTAATCTATAGTTTCTTATCTATCCTCATTAAAAAACAAAGCAAAACAAAAAAGACTTGTCTCCAAGCCTGGAATGAATTTTCAAACAAAACAAATGCAAAACATTTCCTTTGGGCTGGAAAAACTGGTTATGCTTTCTCCTGCTTTTCTCATACAACCTCTGTTTATCTTACAAACTTCATAATTTGAGCCCTTGAGGCTAGGACTCAAAAAATTTTTTTGCCCTCTACTCTGACAATGATTGAAATCCTACTCTGCTTTTTAATTGCTTATTTTAAAATTCAAATGCCAAGAGTTTGCTTATTTTCTGAATTCAGCCTGTCTCTTTCTAAAGCAGTAAGATTCAGTCTAAATATCTACTATTATTATGTAAAGTGGTAGAAAAAGGAATTACTAACTATGAAAAGCATCAATTTCAATTTCCAAATGTTATCATGCTACTTAAGCATTATTAGCTTATTCAAAGACCTTTTAACTATTTTTTCCTTAGATGTATCTGGCAACATCTCAACATTCCTAACTATCCACACTGTCTGCCCCACTGATAGAAGCCAAGTTGTGTAGGTCATTATCTTCTCCACCTCTGTGTCCACCCACCATCCGGGATGACATTTCATTCTTGGGGTTCTTTCACTTCACCTCTGCTGATTGTTCAGGGGTCACTTACAGAGGCACTCTCAAGATCTTGTCATCCAGAGTGGTTCCATATATGAAACTTTAAAGTCAGAAATCCTGCCTCCAGTTGTGCCATCTTTCTTTCTTTGTGTTCACGGTGCTTAGTCTTTAAACCTCATAACTTCTAGTCCAGAATGACCTCTTATTTTCCTCCTCCCTTAGCAAGTTCTTTATGGCTTAATTTCTTTCCCTTTCCAACTTAGATTCTACTGGTTTAGTAACCTTGTGGGTAAAATTGCAATATTTCCAGAATCTCTCACCTGGCTTTAGTGCTTCTCCATATTCAATAAGTGTTTCCAAGGGCTGGAAAGAAGTAGTCTATCTCCATATCAATAGGTAATTACCAGGACCAGCAAGGGCCTGTGTGGGCTGGAGAGGTTGGGTGGGGCCTCTTCTTCTGCAGCCCCATCAAAAGAGAGATGTGGGACAGACGATTGCTTGTAAGAAATAAACGGGTTTCTCCCACTTTATTTCTCCCTTTGACTGATTTCAGTTTCAAAGGTATTTTGCCCTGGGATTTTTTTCCCCCCGGAGTTACAAACCTTCTCTGCTGCTAAAAAAGAATTCAACAGTCATAAAGTTTGAAAAGATCTCATTGGCTTTCTTCAGTGATTCATGAGCTGGGCAGCATCCAATCTAGTAGATATAAGGTGAGAGATTCTTACGGACCAAAGTGGTCAGGAACAAGGATATTATACTGGGCATTTGCTGATGGATTAAAGCAGGTTTATTTTCCTTATATGGAGCCAAGCAAAGCCTTAGAGTCAGGTCAGGTGACTTGTGCTGAGCAGCAAGCACCATTGGTTGACCTAGGCCCTCCTATTCTGGGAGAGCCAAGTGCATAGAGACGGGTTTGCTAACATGGGGGCTTAGCATGAGTGACTCTATCTTGGGCCTACTTTAGATATTTGAACACAATTTTAACCCTAACCCTAACCCTAACCATGTGACCATGCCACCTGACACCTCTGCAAATAAATATGTGTAGGCCTAACCTGGGTGTCACATTGTTCCTTCCCTCCTCTTCTTCTCCCCCTCCTCCTCTCCCCTGCTGCTTTTCCTGTCTTTTTACTACCAGATTCTAAGCTACTCAAGAGCTTACTTGTGTCTTATGCCTATGGATCTACAATATCTAAACTGAAGTTCTTAGTACTGATTCCTGCAATCAAAAAATGCTTGTTGAATAAATGAATGAATAAAAGAGTAATGCTTACTCTTAAAATAAATTGCAGCATTTTATGTCTATTTGCTCATTCTTCCATCATTCATATAAACTAAAGACAATAAAAGCACTGACTAGAAAATGTGAAATTATTTTAGAATTAAAACATTTTTTTAATTAGGAAAAATTGGGTTGGCATACTTTATAATTAATTTTAGCTCTCAAAGTATTCCATTTTTAGGATATTCTCACCCATATTTCTTTTTATTAGAAATATTTCATTGTTGCAAACTGATTTTCAGATGAACTTTATTTACATAAAGTTTATATAAAGTAAATACGCACATTATAACTTTGACACGTTGTATACACCTGTAAAGCCACCACTAACAGCAAAGATATAGAACATTTTCATCATTCCAGAAAGTTCTTTTGTGTCCCTTTTCAGTCAATCCCAATCCACCTCCTCATATCCCCAAGCCCTATATAATCACTCAGCTGCCTTCTGTCACTGTAGCTCATACTTTTCCTAGGATTTCATATGAATAGAATCATATAGTATGTACTCTATTGTGTCTGCCATCGTTTGCTCAGTGTTCTTGACATTTTTCCATGTTGTTGCCTCTATATGCCATAATATGTGTAGCCATATAATGTTGATGGACTTTGAGATTGTTTCATTTTCTGGCTATGATGAATAAAACTGTTGTCAATGTCCAGCATAAGTCTTTGTGACAGTTTCATTTCTCTTGGGTCACTACCTACAAGTGGACTGGAAGGGTCTTAGGATAAGTATGTGTTTTTAAGAAGCTATCAAATATATTCCCAACAGCAATGTGTGAGAGTTCTAGTTGCTCCATATCTCATCAATACTTGGTATTGTCAGTCCTTTTATTTTTCTCCATTCTGCTGGGTATGTAATGATACCTCGCTGTGGTTTAAATTTATGTTTCTCTAATGACTAATGATGTTGAGAACTCTTCATGTGCTTATTAGTAATTATTCCTTTTGTGAAGTGTGTTTAAACATTTTGGCAAGTTTTAAGTTGGGTTGCTGTCTTACTGAATTGCAAGAATTTTGAATAGAAATGTCAAATATACATATTGTGAATATTTTCTCCTAGTCTGTAGCTTACATTTTCATTTTCTTGGCAGTGTATTTAGATAACAGAAAATATTAATTTTGATGAAGTTACATTTATCAATTATTTTCTTTTGATTCATGCTTTTTGTGTCTTGTCTAGGAAATATTTGCCTGCTCTAAGGTTGCAAAGAATCTCTCCAACTGTAAGCTGATTTTTAAAATAAGCTAAAAGGTAACTAATGGGTCAGCACTTCTGTGATTTTATTTACCATGATCTAAAGAATAATTATTCTCTGATATTGAAAGTATACTGTGATTCCTAATTCTGAACTGAACTTTAAATAGAAATGAAGAGGTTTAAATGACTGTTTAAAGAAAATAATAAATATTTCCAAAGGCAATAATTAAATGTATTCCCAAACATACAGACTAAGGGAACAGGATATGAGAAAAGCACCTAATTTCTCAATTTGGACTGTATTGAGGCTTGCCTCTTTGTCATCATACTTAAAAAAAAATGTTTATCATATATGTGTATAGATGTGTATATACACAAACACACACACATATATATATCAGTATATATATACACCTTCCAAAAGACCTCTATTTCCTGCCATATTTCTTTCCCTTCCCCATATTCCTTTCCTATCTCTTTTTACTTCTCTTTCACTTTTTTTCTTTCGTCTTTTTTTCTCATTGATTTTTCTCTTCTGAAACTGATTTAGTGTGGAACCTATATATAAACAGATTTATGCATGCAGAATTTATTGAGTAAAGTTTTATAGTGTCTGTTTACAATTTTGAAGATGAGTTGAATGTTGAGTTGAATGCTTTATGCTTCTCCTCAAAAACTAAGACGGTTTTAATTTGAATGTTGTCCTCGACTGATCCTCCCTCTCCTGTTATTTAGTAAAATCAACAATTTATTTGTGTTGCTTTGGAAGAACTTTTTATACAAAAATGAGCATTGATACATAGTTCTTTGGGAGGAAAAAAAGTCTTCAAACAAAGTTAGGTTTTTTTTTTCAGGAAAATATTCATTTTGCATAAACATACTGTAAGATTTTAACTTCTAATGTAGTTTTTCAAATAAGCAAATTTTGCTGATATTTCCTTTAAGAAAATATGGCTATTTCAAAGTCTCTTTGAAAGCATTTCACAGGACTCATAAGCTGCTTCATAAAATGCAAACCTACAGAGATATTGTCCTTAAAGCCTGCAAAGTTTAGTATTTCCCATTTCTTTTTTTAATGTAGTATAGTCATTATTTTTATTCTCCCTTCCCCTTTATTACATCTTCTGTCTTCATTTTTTTTCAGTTTATGCCATTTCCCTCTCTATATGTATCTTTACCTTGTTCTCTTTAAGCCTTTATAGTTTGAATGGGACAAAGATTAGTTTTTCAGTGTCTTCTTCCTCATTCAGTTTTTCTATTTTCCTGTCTCTTTATGCTATATTCTCTCATTCCTTTTTAAAATTTCTGTTTAATTCACCTCAATGCCCTTTTTTAGGCCCAATTCAATGACTGCTAGTAGCTCTTAGAAGAAGGAAAGAGTGCTTTTCTAGCACTTCATTTCTGTAATCATTTAAAACTTACAAGCCAAGACATTTGGAAACAATTATGGTTTAGTGCTTCATAATGAAAATGCTTCTTTTCAATCTATTTCAAGTGTCCTTAGAGATGTTAAAAATTATTTTAAAATTTAGCTGGTCGAATAATGCATTTAAAATGAGCATGGAGTGGGAAGAATTGGGGTATGACTGGTGCCAAGGTGAGCTGCAAATAATGGAAACAGTGGGAATATTTCAGAATGGGTTTTCAAACTTTTCTACTTGTTAAAGCTCTAAAGACAGAGGGGAATAAATGAATGTTAAAGGGAATGGATAGGAACTTGGGAAAATCTGAAAGTTAAAAGCCCTTGTCTGCTTACGGTAGTTTCTTTGCAGTTTCCAATTTAATGTTTATATGTCACATGACCCACTACTTCACAATGTATCCATGTTCATTTTTGTATAAAATATTGTCAAGTCTCCAAGTAAAACAGTTGGTTCTATTAGGTGAATATCTTGTTTTTTTTTTCCTTCTGTGACTTCCAGTTCATCCAGAACCTTGTTCAAATATCCATAGGGGTTTCCTAAGCTTAAAGCCAAAGCAGTAACGTTGGAGCATGTAGTCCAACTTGTTTACTACCTTCCTTCCTATCACCATTCCCATCACTGACTAGAAATGAGGTGCTAGAACCAGGTATAGTGGTATTGGTGGCAGTGGCAGCTGCCTAGATGGTTATTTCATAATGCAATGCATTGTTTGAGTAGAGAGTGAGTTGCCCTAAGTGGAGGTGTTTAAACAGAGACAGAGTGAGACTATATTGAGAACTTAAGCCTCAGTTGTGAAGATTGTATGAATGATCAATTGAAAAATCTGGCTCTTATGAATAAATAGAACAAAAAATAAATATTAAAAGAGTAAAAAATAAATGGAATAAGAGAATTTTTATTTTCCTAGAAAGTATTCTGTTATTAAATTAATCATTTACATTAAGAAATAAAAAAAATCCAGTAGCATTACTAGGGTATTTAAGCAACAGAATAATAACTCCAGTAGTAGTAAAAACTGGAGATAATATCACTGAATATACAATTTACTGATGAAATAACTATAAATAAAAAATTATTGAAGTTTCTTGGTTTTATTGGGAATAAAAGTAATTGTGTTTACTAAAATATAAACAATCAAGAACTGGGTTGGGGGTATACTGTCCTCTGGCAGTGGTGTGTTGAGCAGAGAACGTGAAGAGATGATGAGGGGGAAAAGGACAGAGAACAGCTCAGGATGGGACAGAAAAGAGTTTCCTTCTGTCCTAGACCTGTATCACATTACCTCCTGTTGCCACAGCAGGCTAATCAAAGGAGCTCTGGGACAGTTTTCGGGCATTCTTTCTTTCTACTACTATCTTGGTCTCTGTATAGCTTGGCAGTCTGTGGGCATCCATCTGGGTTCCCTCCTTATCTAACATTTAGAAAGATGTGGTCTGAGGTTGGAGGAAATACAGCAATTTCTTTCTTTTTAAATGCTGATAAATCTAATACTTGCTACTCAAAATACAGTCTTTGGGCCAGCAGCACCTATAGTATGGATGTCACCTGGGAGCTTGTTAGAAATGCAGAATATCAGGTGTCATACTGGTCTACTGAATTATAATCTGCATTTCTACAAGATTTCTGCAAGATTCATAGGTTCATAGGCATATTCATGTTTGAGAAGTATTGATCTAAGATATTTGGTTTGCATTTCTATGGGGTGTCACCTCCTGTCTGGATATCAGCAATTTCCTGGAATGGGTTTAACTGGGGCTGTGTGCTCTCTTAATTTGTCCATTAATCCATTATCACATTTAATCCTTACAAAAAACTTTAAAGATACCTTAATCCTCATATTGCAGATAAGACAGATAAGTAACTTACCCAACATTATACAACTTTTAAATGATGAAGATGTTCTTCTTGGGCCTGACTGATTCCCAAGTCTTTTTTATTTTCATACATTAAATTGCTTTTTCTTGAACTTTATCATGAGTAATTGTTTATGAATAGGAGAATAAATCCCACTAAAAAATATTGTAAAAGAGAGCCCTTTTGTGTTAAAAGAAAGAGGTCTTTCAGTCACCCAAAGATTATTTCAAATAGTGTTTTACACTTCTGGTGATAAAGCAAAAAAGACAGACCAAAGCATCATTGGTCCCTGGCTTCCGGTGTAACTTGGGGAAGTGAGAGGACTGCATCCTGTCATGCACATACTTTATCCTGCCCATCAGCTGACTTGCATCTTGTTGCTGCTGAGGCAGGCTCCATCTGTTCAAGCCTGTGTTGAGCCAGGTGCCGAGAGCAGTACTGATTGTGTTATGTTGAGGCTGCCCATATGCCTCCATGCAAACTGTGGTTCAAGAGCTGTAAGACTATTTGCAATTTTAATCTATCAGATGGCTTTGAACAAAACCAATGCCAGTAAGGCTATTTGAATGCTTCCTATTTGCCAAAAGAGTGTAGAGCTTATGGCCACCAACCAAATTATTAAGAAATACTGTACTTTCAGAATATCTATTTTCCAGAGAGGTACAAGTGGAGAACCCACATGAAACACTGGAGATGACCCCGATCACCCTTTGTTCTTGGAAAATTCCATTTAGCTGCAAAAATAGAAGATAAAACCAAAGCAACTGACATTGCTTTTAGGCTGGAGTATCCTGTGTCACTTTAGCTCTGGGGTTGTAACCTAAATGGACTTGTTTCAACCTGGGTAACATCAAGTGTTGGCTGTTTCTTAGGGGAGCTAGATATTGCTTTAAAATGAGCAATGGATTGGAAACATGAAGTAAGTGTGGGGCATGTCCCAGTACCTTTAGAGTAGAACTAGCTGTACCTGGGGGCACAGCTGTCATCTGGGTGAAGGCCTCTGGGCTGTTCTCACACTCCAAAGAGACTCTGTTGGCTCAACCCTTTGTAGGATGTGAATTTACGGTGGAGGAGACCTGCCTTACGGAGGTCTCTTTCCGCTGTGCTGGCTGGTTCTCAAGGTCATCCAGGTGAAGGAGCTTTCAGAGTGAGATTGGCCGCCAGGGAGCCAGGCCTGATGGCGGCGCTTTCCTCACGCGCTCCATAATCATCCTGTGCTTCCCTCCAGCCCTCTTCCGACGTTAGCAGAAGACTGGGACTCGGGCAAGAGAGGAGTCACGGACCCCAAGGACTGATTAACTTTGAGGTCCCACCCACCCCTCTGTTGAGAGCCAGCGCAACTTGGAGAACTCAGAGTCATCTTCTAGAGTAAAGCACTTTGAGATACATACATATGTATATATATATAAAAGGGCAAACCCATCCTAAATGTCAGTCCAATATCCACGGGAGCGAGCGACAGCAGGTAATTAGAGGCAATTAGCCGTCCCCCTGCCGGGAAGCCAGGAAATTTACTTTTTTCTCTCTTTCTCTTCCGATCTTCCTTCGCCTGTGGAAGCGCCAGAATTGTTTTGCTCCCTAAGCAGCCGTGTACGCTGAGCTGGCACAGGAGTGAGGGATGAACTGAGCAGGGTTCCGTCACCTCCTCCCGCCGCCGCGGTGGCCGCCGGCGGAGCAGTGCATTGTGGAGTCGGCGCGCGCGGCGGCGGCTGGAGCTGCGGCCCTGGGATCGCGGGGCGGGGAGCTGTCCGACGTGCTGACCGTCCCGGCCCGCGGAGGTGGCGCCCAGACCTTTCTTCCAACCTGCGTCTGTCCGTCTCTCTCTCTGCCTAGGGGCGTAGCGGCTGGAGGAAATCATGGTGTTCGCCCCAGGTACACCTGCACCTTGCTGTTTCACCAAGTGTCCGGGAGGGGAGCGGGGAAGCAGAGGGAGGCTAGGGAGAAAAGGCCTTTACCTTACGGCCCATCTGCCCGTTTTGGAATTACTGTCTGTGAGAGGCGCGGGACAGTGCCTCTGTGCGACGTCTTCGTCCCTCTTCCCAGTCCCGCCCCATCAGTCCCCTAACAATCTTCAGCCATCGTCCGGCCGCTGCTCCTCCCGCCTGGCTCCTCCACATCCCATCGGAGCTCATGCACCTTGAGAACTGGGACCTCCGCCAGCAGCAGAAAGCGCCTACGTGGGCAGGAGGGTGGAGGGGTGGGGCAAAGAGTAGTGTGCGCTTAGGGCTACTTTGGTGGGAATCCTCCTCACTGCCACTCGCCCTTCCGCAGAAGTGGCAAAGTGACCCGGTTCCTCCCGACCTCCTGAGGAGAGAAGTGGGTGAAGACCAGGAGGGTGGGACAAAGGGCAAAGGAACAATACTCCTTAAGGGATTAGAGCTGAAACTCCGGCCGATGGCTGCAGCACAGAGGCTGCTACTGCGGCGCCGCTGGCAGCGGTTGCGGTGTCTTTTTGGAGCTGGCGATTAAGGACTTTTGTCCTTCGCTGCTATCTGTGGCTGTAAGTTGGCGAAGAGTCAGATTTGGCTGCGAATTGATGGGCTTACTTGAGTGTGCTTGTGTGTACATTTGCGTGAGCACCCCCATGTCCCACCCCCTCAACAGCAAGGACGTGGGTGTGTTTCAGGTGGGCTCAGAAACAGGGAGCAGCGGGGTAATGTGTTGTGATTGTAAATGGAGGTAGTTGCTCTAAGGATTGATGCAAAGTTTTTTTTTCTTAAACTCCAGGCTCTGCTTTCATTACAGACTGCTGTAGAAAAAGGGAGTAAGGAAGAGAGTACAAGAGCCTAGAACTCTTTCACTTTGTTGTGGTTCTTTAACCTGAAAGGTTGGTTTTTATTTGCTTTGATCATGAACCTCAGATAGTTGGGGAGGAAAGGTATATATTGCATTTTTAAAAGGGAAGAATTTAGTCTGGGCTTCAAAAAATTCAAATAGCCAAACTTGAGAAGAGGAAGTCCCAACCACAATCCCACCCCAAAATCAGCATGCTAGCTGAGAAGGCAGGAATGAGTTTTCTGTCAATTCTGTCACTCACCTGAGTTCTGACCCAGACTGCCTTAGAGGAAAGACAGGAACCCTGCTTCCCACCCCAAATAATCCAAGGGGAGAAATTGTTCCATACAGTGGCTATTCAACCAACACAAGATCTGTGAAGTTGGAAAACAACAGCTCTTTGTTGCATTTATAAACTATTAAGTGCTTTATAAAGCACTTTTATGCAGTTATCTCATTTGATCTTCAAATTATCCTCTGAGGTAAGAAGTGTCATCCCTCTTTTACCACCCCCAGGGAGGCTGATTCCAGATAGTCTTGCAAGCTTCAGCTGGAGTTTTGTGACCTCTGATTCTCTCTCCTATAACCCCAGAGCCTATCTTCCTGACAAATGCCTCACCAGTTTCAGGAGTAGCTGCTTTTTGGTCCGAGGTCAGATGTAGGCAAAAGGCAAGTAACTGTCCTTCCACTTCCAAGGTGGGGGATAGACTGGTATTGTCCAAAGTTAGGGTGGTTGGGTGATATTAACTAGACGTTTTCTCAATTGTGGGTGAAAGATTGTGCAATGAACAGCAAGGAATTTCTGGAGTGGACTGACTTGGTGAGAGCAGCCCACTATGTGGACAGGGATTTATATTTCCATTTTGCTTCCAGGTTTTGTATTAGTTTAGTTAAGTTTATTTCCTATGAGAAGAATATAAGTAATTCATAACTGTCAGAGATGGCATAAATTGACCTGGATAGGATATGTCCAGAAATCTGTGGGGAAACACTTTTTTAGGTCATTTCTTTCATTTTGAATTTGTCTTGAAAATTGGTGTAATAAGAACAGGGTGCTAAAAATATTATGTCATCTCGCCTTCTTATCTACTGATTTTTATGGCTTCTAACTCATTTAGTGCTATTATTCTGAAAGAAAATCAGAATAATGAAATGGTTTCGAACTCTACCAGATTTTAAGCATTACAATCTCATTTCTAGGACTATTGCTCTTCTAAATCTCTATAATCTGGGGACACAGATGTTTTGTACCAGTCAAGGGACATACTCCCCCACCCCTTTGTCCAGGTCAACCTAACACTCAGGAAGTGAGGGAACAGAGACATTCGCTATGATCATCCCAAAGTTACTAAAATAAAATAATAATTCAAGATGAATATAGCAATAAATTAATAATGAGCTGTTCACAAATTGGGTCAGTTGTACCGTGCTCTTCAAAACCCATTATAGCTTTTGGATTTTACCAAAAGAAAACAAGAATCCTGGGGTCCAGTTCTGGCCATGCCTCTGTGGATTGGCCTGCCTTTGAATGGTTCTGCTGCCTCTTTGCTTACTTTAATGGCAAAGGTAAAAAGTGACAGAGATTCATGAAGCAAATTTCAGTCCATAAGTACAATGAAATGAGGGAGAAATGGAGTGACACTTTATATAATTCTAGTTAGGATTTGCTTTTATCATATGGTATAAAATATGCATTGTCTTATTTCATTTAGTCTATAATTACAAGGAACAGGGCTTAAGTTGGATAGGGTCATTGGGTGGTTTCTCAGTTTACATAGGGCAGACAATTCAATTCTACACTTTTCCTCCTTGTTATACCATTCATCAACTTTGTAACTTAGGAGGGTCTTAACTTTGTGCATACCAATTTTTAAACCCTTTAGAGATAAGGGGCCGTGACTATTAATTATTTAAGGGTTCAGTTACTTGAAGCCTATCAGTCATTTCTTCTTCCTTCTAAAGGAATTATACAGAATTAATAACATTTAAATGAATAATAAAGTATAAATATATTAATTTCTCTGTAAGTATCATATATCCCTAAATAAAAGTTAAACTAAGCTGGTACACATGGCAGAGACAAAGGCCAAAATGTGGCTTCTTGTTTTTCCTAAATCTCTTATTTATTCCTCCTCCTTTATTGCCCCTAAACTGAGGGTGGAATCTTTGTAGAGCAATGTGAGAAGATTTAGAAGCATACAGCCAGTGCCAAAGCAAAAACAGTGACACATGCAATAGAGGAAAACACTTTGGCTCCTGTGCATAATACTAAACTGACCCAGGCACTTAGTGTGTGGCTATAGCAACAGCTTCCATTGGGAGGAAAAGGAGTTCTGAGAGGAGTTGTCTGGACTTCTGATATGGTGCTCCCTTGGGTTTGTGGAGGAATATCAAGGCATTCTTACCAATTTGTGGACAGAGTCAAAGTGGAAGAAAAGAAAGACCATTGGGCATTGGTGTTGGAAGTGAAAAAGGGCACAGAGAATATCAGTATATTTCTTGGCCTATTCCAGGATGAGAAAGAGAGTATGTTCACAAATTCATGTTTTTTTCAATGCCATCATTTCACCCAAAAAATTCCAGACTCTGAAAAATCAGATTAGCAACTCCTCTTCCCTTGAGAAAGAGCTAATAAAGAATAGGTGGAAAGTAAGGACAGAAGTTTATCCATGGTCCATTCCCTACTTCCCCCAATGATTAGTATGTACTATAGGGATTAATGCACTTCTCTTTTGTGGGTGGGCCTGTTATATACTTGGCTTGTTTGGACTGTGTTCAAATAAGTTGAACTCTCAACAAAAAGATCTTTCTTCTCTTGCACATGAATTAGGCAAGCTGTGATTACAAGCATGCCAAAGCAGAATAAAAATGGTATAACTGTAAGCAATTAGATAGCCAGACCCTTCACTTTTGATATTAGTATGAAATATATTTAGAAAAGTAGTTCTAAAGAGAGCTATCAATAATATTTAAGAAAATATTTATTGCAAGGTAGTTATAGCTTTTATTTATTTATATAAACCTCTTACCAATTCCTAAAAGATCAATGAATAAATAAATTATATAGTATTCTCTCTTAACTATAAGGTTCACAATCTGCCAACCCAAATAAATTTTTTTAGCATAAATTTACTTATATTAATTTATTATTAAAAATTTACATACAGCTAAATTGACATTTTGGTGTACAACTCTAAGAGTTATAACACATGCACAGAGTTTTGTAATGACAGAACGGTTCCATTGTACTAAAAAATCTTCTACCTTATTAGTAAAGCCCTCTCCCCAACCCCTAACCCCTAGTGACAACTGATCTGTTTTCCACCCCTAGAGATTTGCCTTTTCCAGAATGTCATGTAAATGGACTCATACAATATATAACCTTTTGAAACTGTCTCATTTCACTCAGTATAATGCCACTGAGATTCATCCATGTGGTCCGTTTTATCAAGAATTTGTTCCTTTTGTTGTTGAGTAGTATTCCATTGTATGGATGTATCTACAGTTGTTTATCCCTTTCCCACTGAAAGACATTTAGGTTGTTTTCAATCTTTGGTGATAATGAATAAGGCTGTGGTAAACACTCCTGTATGTGTATATGTGAGCATAGGTTTTCTTTTATCTAGGGTAAATACCTAGGCTTGGGAATACTGGATCTTATAGTAAGTATATGCTTCCCCATTCTCCAGGAAGGTTGTACCACTTTGCATTATCACCAGCAATGTATGAGATTCCAGTTACTTTTCATTTTTATCCTTCTGATAGGTATACAACGGTATTCTTTGTTATTTTATTTTTGCATTTCCCTAATGACTAATGATTTGGATAATTTTTTTCAGGAGCTTATTTGCCACATGTATATCTTCTTTGATGAAGTGTTTATTCAAAACTTTTGCCCATCTTTTGGGCATTATGTTTGTTTTCTTATTGTTGAGTTTTGAGTTGTTTATATATTCTGGATTCAAATATGTTGTCAGATATGTGATTTGCAAATATTTTCTTCCAGTTTGTAGATGACTTTTCATTCTTTTAAGACTGATATTTTTCAGGGCAAAAGTTTTTAATTTTGGTGCAGTCTAATTTATCATTTTTTTTTCTTCTATAGATTTTGCTTTGGCTGTCATATTTAAGAGCTTTTTGTATAACTCAAGGTCAGGAAGATGTTCTGCCATTTTTTTTCTGGAAATGTTATAAATTTACATTTAGATCTAATAGTAATCTAGATGCCAATGCTCATGATTTCATCTAAGCCTAATTGTTTCCCAAAGGCCCAACCTCTTAATACCATTACATTGTATGTTAGGGTTTCAACATATGAATTTTGGAGGGACATACACATGCTGTTCTCAACAAGCCGACTTCTGGATGTGGTGTGAATTACAGCTCAAGGTTTATTTTTTTCATATGAATGTCCAGTTGTTCTAATACCATTTGTTGGAAAGATATCTCTCCACTGAATTACCTTTGCAACTTGTAAAAATTAATTAGGTGTATTTGTGTGGGTCTATTTTTGGGGCTTTTCATTCTATTTTTTTCATCTGTATGTCTATGCACCCACTAACACCACGCCATTTTGATTACTACATCTTTACTGTAAGTCTTAAAATCAAGTAGTGGGAATCCTCCAACTTTTTTCTTCTCTTCAAAATTATTTTGGCTGTAGTAGTTCCTTTCCATATAAATTTTGAAATCATTTTGTCTAAATCTATATAAAATCCTGCCAAGATTTTGATTGGAATTCCATAAAATCTATAGATGAGTTTATGGAAAATTAGTATCTTGACTATATTGTATCTCCAATCCATTAACATGATCTGTCTCTTCATTTATTTAGCTCTTCTTTGGTTCTTTCATCAGCATTTTGTAGTTTTGTAGCATACAGACCTGCATATATTTTGATAGATTTCTACCTAAGTATTTCTTTTGAGAGGAGCTACTGTAAGTGGCATTTAAAAAGAATTACCAACATTCACTGATAGGTTAGAAATTTTATTTTTGTATGTTGACCTGTTTCTTATAATCTTGCTTAACTCTCTTGTAACAATAGCTGTTGATCATTGTCAGTATTTTTCCTAATTATAATATGATCTTGTGGGTAACCTTCTTTAAACTGTTTATATGGTGGATCACATTGATTGATTTTCAAATGTTGAACCAGCCTTGCATTCCTGAGGTAACACTTGGTCATGATATATTATTCATTTCATATACTGAAGGATTCAGTTTATTAATGTTTTGTTGAAGATTTTGTTGGTCAGTGTTGATGAGAGACATTGGTCTGTAGTTTGCTATTCATGGGCCATTCTTGTCTGGTTTGGGCATCAGTGCAATGCTGTCCTCATAAATGAGAAGGCAAGTACTCCCTCCTCCTTGATTTTCTGAAAGAGATGATATAGAATGGTATAATTCCTTCCTTAAATGTTTGGTAGAATCCATCAGTGAGACCATTTGGGCCTAGATATTTGTTTGTAGGAAGTTCTTTAAACATGAATTCAATTTCTTTAACATAGGACCATTCTGTTTATCTTGGGTGAGTTTTGGTAGTTTTTAAAGGAATTGGTCCATTTCATCTAATTTGTTGAATTTATGTGAATAAATTTGTTTATAGTATTCTCTTGTTATCTGTTTAGTATGTGTGGGGTGTGTACTGATATCTGCCTTTTGTTCTTGACACTGGAAATTTGTGTTTTTTATTTATTTTTTGTCAGTTTGGCTACAGGTTTGTTAGTTGTTTTTATCTTTTCAAAGAAACATCTTTTTGCTTTCATTGATTTTCTTTATTGTTTTTCCTGTTTTCAATATCATTGATTTCTCCTCTTTATTCCTTTTTTTCTATTTGTTTTAATTTTATTTTTACCTTCTTTTCCTAGACTTCAGATTAGAGGTAGATTGTTTATTTGAGATCTTTCTTTTTTCTAATATAAAAAAAATCTAATGCTGTAAATTTCCATCTAAGCATTGCATTGGCATATCTTGCAAATTTTACTGTTGTATTTTCATTTTCATTCAATTCAAAAATTTTTTCTAATTTCTCTTGATACCTCCTCTTTTTCCCATGGATTATTTAGAAGTGTGTTAGTTTTCAGTTATTTTGGGATTCCCTACATATCTTTCTGTTACTGATTTCTTGTAAAATTTAATTATGGTTAGAGACCAAACTTTATATGATTTCAATTGTTTTTAATTTGGTAAGGTATGTTTATGAGGCAGAATATGGTCTATCTTGGTGAATGTTTCATGTACACTAAAAAGAATGTATATTCTGATCTTTTTGTGTGTAGTACTCCATAAATGTCAGTTTTGTACAGTTGGTTGATAGTGTTTTTCATTCTTCTATATCCTAGCTCATGTACAGCCTGTTGGTCTATTGGTTAAGAGAAGAATGCTGAAACATCTAGCTAAAAAAAAAATTGTGAATTTCATTTTTGTTTATCACTTTTTGTTTTGTGTATTTTGCAACTCCCTTATTAGGTGCATGCACATTTAGAATTGGTATGTCTTCTTGGTGTTTATCATTAAGTGGTGCTGCTCTTTATCTCTGGTAATTTTTCTTACTCTGCAGTCTATCTATCTCTGCACTGATAATAACATAGTCATTCCAACTCTTTTTGGATGAGTATTTGCAGGGTACAAATGAGTTGATCCTCCTTATTCACAGATTCCATACTTTCAAATTTTCCTACTCACTAAAATCTATTTGTAAGATAGATCAATCAAAGTCAATACTTGCAGCACTTTCTCTGTCAATCAGAGACATGCACAGAGTGGCAAATATTTGAGTTACCTGACCTGAGTCTTGCCAGCTGAGGTTGAACAAGGCAATACTCTGTCTTCTTGTTTCAGCTCTCATACCATAAACAAATGTGCTTTTAGTGGCCTATTTCATTTTCACACGTTTGTGCTTTTGTTGATGATTTTACTGTTTGATATGGTCCTTACATGCTGAGGTGTTGCCTAGTGTCCTAAGTGCAAGAAGGTTGTGATATGCATTATGCAAGTAATTGTTAGATAAACTTCATTTAGCCTTGAAATTATAGTGCTGTTGGCTATGACATTAATGTTAATGAATCAACAATATATATTAAAGAAAGTGTCTTTAAACAAAAACACACATAAAAAAAATAGTACATAACCTTGAGGTTATGAACTGACTAGCTGACAGAAACATTGTGACCAGAGGCTTGCAGGAACCTAACCCTGTATTTCCCTTAGAAGCATTATTCCATATTTGCTAATTCAGTGTTTGCACCTACTTTGTAGAACATAATGATGTGAATAATGAGAATAGACTGGATATTGTTTCCCATCCGTTTATGTTTTAATTACATTTATCATTATATTAAATGTGGGTTTCTTGTAGGTAGCATCTTTTTGGGTGTTGCTTTTTAATCCAATGCAGAGTTTTAAAGGTTTACGTTAGCATTAAGTTGGCTACTGACTCTCTAGATGTCTTTCTCCCATAATTACTGCATTTTCTAATTTCCCATTATCATTTAAAATTAAATAATATTTCATCATTTGAGAAATTTTGTTGTTATTTTAGAAATTTTAATAAGTGAAATAAAAAAGAAAATAAATATCACAATATTATCCAGCAGTGACACTGTTAATATTTCATATAAAACTTCTCAGACTCTATCTCTATGAATGTATGTCCCACTTTTTGTTATCCTGTCAAGCATGTTATTTGGTGACATGATTGTTTACAGAATGGACTGTTATCATCTCATGCTACTCAGTTGTCTTCTACATATCATTAAAAAAATGACATAGAACAAAAGGTATCATTATCCCTATTTTTACAGGTGATAAAAGTAAGGCTGAGAATGTCTGGCCAATTTTAGGTTCAGAACTGATATTTGACATTGGATCCACCTATTTTCTATATAAAACATAGTTTTTAAATAATAGCAAGTAACAAATGATTTGTACACTAGAATTAGAGACAAAGAAAAGAGATAAGACTGGTCTCCTTTGGAGAAAATCTTATATTGAGCACCTCTTCTTCTATGTTAGAGTGTGCATGGTGTTCTCTAAACCACGCAGAAAAGGGCTGTGTCCCTTCACACTTCCTGGATTCTTCATCTTCTCCAGGCTGCCGTGCTTAGTGATGGAAAGTGAAAAAAATAGACATCTTGGATTACCAAAAATTGACCAGGAGACTAAAAAGATCCAACAAATTTACACAGCACTTCATAATTTTCAAAGCATTTATGTTAACTAAGTGCCATCAGCAAGGTATTTCTTGAGTTGAGAGTGAATGGCATTGGGCTAAATAGAGACTCTCTTTCTCTATATATAACTGGTGATAATATTTCAGTTATTCCACAGCAATTCAAATATGAGGCAAAGTTGATTGCTGCAGAAGCTTGAGTTTGGTGAGAGATAGGCCTGTATTCCAACAGCTCACGTCTGCCATGTCCACACTTAGTGGCATTGGGTAAGTCATCCAGTCTTGCTGATTCACTCGTTTGTAAAATAAAGTTCATAATATCTATTTTCCAGAACAGTAATGAAGATAAAGATGAAGGGCCTGGCCCACAGTAGGCTAAATGGTAACTATTACTGATGATATTGTTTTAAAAGGGAATGATTAGTAATGTGCTGTTTGTGTATATTATGTATGTATATGATTTCAGGATTGGACCATCAATCATGGGGAGCTATATGGTTGATTCTTTCTGTGGAAGACTGACATACTGGTTCATCATGTTACCTCAGTAGAGGTTATGAAACTTTAAAGCAAAATGCTATGACAAGCTGAACTGATGATAAAGCAGATGTCTGAGTACATCCTGGGATGAATAAGTTATGAATCATGGAAGGCTGCTGTTTAAAGGCTAGCAGCTGCATGCTTAAAAGCAGATGGCCATCTTGCTGATCTGAATAATCCTAATCCTGTCTAAATCTAAAAGCTGAATGATGATTTTCTGGTGAGGATATAATGCATTATGTTTTATATATTTCCCTATTTAGGGTAAATTTCTATTTGGGGATTTGAGAAATTGTTTCACATTCTCTATGCCTTTTTAAAATACATTTTTTATTGAAGTATAGTTATATACAATATTATATTGGTTTCAAATATACAGCATAGTGATTTGACAGTTATCTGCATTATTAGTTGCAAACCCCAACTAGTGTAGTTACTATCTGTCAACATAAAAAGATTTTACAGAACTATTGACTATTTTTCTATGCTGCACTTTCATCCCCATGAATATTTTATATTATAATTCTTATTTTGTGACTGTATTCTTTGAATATTATCTTTGGTTCTACATGAATCTTCTTACAAAGGAAGCTTTTTTTGTTGTTGTTTTCTTCTTACAAAGAAACTTTGTTGCTAAACAACCACACAGTCACTCAGTAGAGATGAGGAGAGGGGTTGGAATTTTCCTTCTAAAGTTTTCCTGACTTGCTATGTCACTTGGGGTTACTTAATCTGCTTCCTGTGCCTCTTTCTCAGTCATTTTCTAAATGGCTGTCCTCAGCATCTTAGAGGTCTAGTATCTTAGTTCTCAGCCCAGATGTTTATCAGCAGAGGAGATAAATGTAAGAAAAGGCAAGGGAACTACGTTTGTACAAGACCTACTGTGTGCTAGGTATGTCACATGCATTTTTCTTAAAGGAACAACTTTATAAAGTAAATGCCAAATGAGAACTGTTTTTCTTTAACTTGTGACTAAAATGCTGTTTCATGTTCCAAATAGTCACAGATAATCTCTTTGCTGAAACTAGTTGACAAAAATGAAATGCCTTCTTCAATTCCTTAAACATTGTTTTTTCTTTAAAATGAGAGAAATTAGTGCTTATGGTACTCAATAAATACATTCAAATTTTGAATGTAATATCTCTGTTCTGGACACCTCTCATTAACCACATATGTTGGATCTTTAGTATTTCGACAGGAGGCCACCATGGAATCCATATCGTGTGTTGCCTGGCAGAAGTTGTTAATTTTTATCTCCACAGAATTAATTTCTAACATTCTCGTGTACTTATTTCTGCCTTTCCATTTAAATTTTACATTTGCAGTAATAAAAATGAAATTTTATGTTTATTGCAGTACTGTAGATGAGATTTGATCACCCATAACCGTGGTATTTAGCATGAAGTTCCTATAGCCTTAATTGCAATTTGACTCATGCCTCAGAATAGATTACTTCATCACATCAGGCCATGCTGTACAAGTCAATAAATAATAGTTGTTTTGCTCTCAAAATAACTTATGTCAAGAAGTACAGCCTCTAAATTTTCATTTACATTGCCATTCTTTCTTGTGCCTATAAGGCAATGCTAGTTGGGTGGAGTTGTTGATCACTAGACTGGACTCAGTACAAAGAATAAGTCTGACCACTCTTCCACCCAACACCTTAGACTAGAGCAAATCTCTCAGTGAGGGTCCCATGCAGCCTGGCCTGGGGAAAGAGATGGTAGTAGCCTTGGTGGGAGTGGAGCTGGGACATTGGGGAGGACCATACATAGGTGAGTGGGGATGGGGTATAAATGCTTTGGTTATTTTCATTCATTTCTTCAACAAACATTCACTGCCTCTCTTCTCTGTGCCAGGTACTTTGCTTAGTGGTGAGTACCTGGACTTTTTAATATAAAGATATACCCTAAAGGGTTAGGGTTCTGTATTGAAGGGCAGAGAGTAGAGGGGGATGAAGAAGAGGGATAAGTCAATTCTGTGAGGAAAGAAGTGACTATCTCACCTGAGTCTGATTCCTTTTGGAAAGCCTGCTTCAGAAGAAAGGACATCCTTTCTTCAGTAGAGAAACCCTCTTCTACCGACTGTTTCTTAGTACCACTGAGCCGTGCAGAAGAGCTCTGTTTGTGAGTACTGGGATGGGAGATGGGAAGGCAGTGACTACCAAGGGAGGAAAGAGTCCCATTGTCCCTTTTAGGTACAGAAATGTACCTATAAAGAAAGTCTCTGTTACCTTTAGACAACAAAAGATGCCCTGAAGGCAGGAGTATATTGAGGTCCTGAAATGATACTCCTCTCCAAGAGGAGTAGATGTATTTGATCTGGGCCTGATTCTGGCTACTGAAGCTTATCTTTGCTTGAGATCATCTCCTTTTAATGACCACTGTGACCACCAGGCCTGGATGAGGGTGTGCTATGCTTCCTTTAAAGAGTTGCCTTGACCATGGGTAGACATGTTTTTTCCTGTTTCTCCAAGCATAGCTAGGGTGGACTTTCATTAAACACAGGAGAACCCAAAGGAAATTAGCATATGAATACACTAAGAGGGTCAGGATTTTGATCTGATCATAGATATTTTACTTCTTGGTCCCTTTCAGCCCATCCCATTACTATCTGTCCTGTAGCTCAGGGGTTCTCAGTGCTGGCTGCACATTGAAATACCTTGAAAATTTAGTTTATTAATGCTCCAAGTCCAGCCCATGGGGTAAAATAAAAATCTCTTGTGGCATGGAATGTCCTAAGTATAAGTGTTTGTTAAAAAACTCTCCAGGTGGTTGATTGTGCTTTTTGTCTGAGAACCACTGATCTCACTTCAAAGGGCAACTACAGCGGGCAGGCAGCTGGCCTGTTCCTCTTGTGTCTTCTCTTCTCTGAACAGGGTACTTACAAGTGCTTGGTATATTTTGGATAAATGAGTGAATTAATGAACAAATGATCATCTTTCTTTTTACCTCATAGTCATTAAAGTAAACCAAGAGAGGGTTCTAACTCTGCTGCCTACATGGGGCCTTTCCACCCAAACCCTGCTCTGGTCATTGGCAGGATTGACATTCTTTAGAAACTGGGAGTGGTCTTGTCCCACTTGTTCATGATGGGACTGTCACTCAATGGCCATTGTAGTCATATAGCCAGGATTACACTCATCAGTTAGCAGGAGGGTCTGTATAATCATAGGCAGATGAGTCCTACTATGGTCAGGCTAAGGGTCAAAACCGAGTTAGCACAGTCCTCCAATGAAAGGCAGAAGGCAGAAGCACATGGTCCTAGAGGGACATCAACCAGGAATTTCCACCAAGGGTGGTTTGCCCAAAGGCGTGAATCTTAGACAGGTACAAAGTCACAGCTGAGGAAGAAAGAATGCAGAACCCATGATATATGTGCCAGGAACTCCTCTATATCTGCTCCAATGACATTCTAAGCCTTTTGTGTTCCTACAATAATTTGGGTCAAATAGAGAAATAGCAACAGTTTTCTTGGTTTCACATTGTAGAAGGGCATATACTGCAAATTTCAAACATAAAACAAAAGAATCTAGGTAAGTATATAATCAATTCAGTTTTCCCTTAAACCTAAGACTTTTATTTTTGTTGTACAATTTAACTTAGAAGCAGTTTTATATGGTGAGATAAGAATAACATATTTATTATTTATAGAGTATTCTATGCAATGCATGAGCCTGAAAATAAATATTTAATGCTATGTTACATACTAAGTGTTCCACTTTGTTTTGGGAATCTTGGGATTGAGTTGCCTCCATGGTTTGTTATATTGCCATAAAAGGCAATTATATATATTTAGTTTTTAAAATGATTAGTCTTCAAATCTTAAAAAAAATATTCTAAGTTAATATGTGAATTATACAGGCAATATGGCTTTGTAAAACATTACTTGGCTTGTCATTAAAGGTACTAAATGTATAAAACTTTGTCCTTTCTCCTTTGGTCTTCCTCTCCTCCCCCCCTCTCCCTGGGCCTCTCTCTCTTGACTTGCCATAGTGTTTTCGATTTGCTACTTAATGTTTTTTTAAGTCAAGAAAAATTAAAATTTTAAATGATTAGCATGAATTTTACCATTTATTTTAATTCCTTGCAATATTAGTTTTAAAAACTCATATGCAGAATCGATGAAACTGCGCAATTCAAAGTTCATAGCTTGTATGTGCATTTGTATGTCTGCACAAAACTTATTGAATTGTTTTGTTTTATATAACAAAATATATATAGTAATTATTCTATAGTAATTATAAAGTAATTTATAATTATATAGTATATTTATTTTTGGAAAATAGTTGACAAAATTATATAGGAATTTATTTATTTATATTTGGAAAATAGTTGATACACAATATATATTGGTTTCCGATGTACAATCTAGTGATTTGATAATTATATACATTACTAAGTGCTCACCACGGTAAGTGTAGTTACCCCTTGTTACTATACCAAGACATTACAACATTATTGGTTATATCCTCTATGCTGTACTTCCATTTCTGTGACTAACTTATTTTATAATTTGAAATTTGTGCCTTTTTATTCCCTTCATCTGTTTCAACTGTCCTCCCACCCTCCTCCTCTGTGGGAACCAATGGTCTGTTCTCAGTATTTAGAGGTCTATTTCCTTTTTTGCTTCTTTGTTTTGTTTTTTTAGATTCCACCTAAGTGGTATCATATGGTGTTTGTCTTTCTCTGACTTTTTTCACTTAGCATGATATCCTCTAGGTCCAGCCATGTTGTCACAAACGGCAAGATTTCCTTTTTTATGGCTGACTTGCTATGTCACTTGGAGTTAGTTAATCTGCTTCCTGTGCCTCTTACATTATATTATTCATTGTATATATGGACCACCTCTTCTTTACCCATTCATCTACTAATGGACACTTGGGTTGCTTCCATTTCTTGGCTATTGTAAGTAAGTAATATAACATAGCACTGTTGTCTGACTTAGAATATGAGCCCAAAAGTTGGTATTATAGAAATCTGTAAATACATTTTTTTCAATTAAGCTTTACTTTTAATCTAATGATATAAATTCTTGTTAAAAGCAAATCAGTATGACAAGACTGTTAATGAAAAACCAGCATTCCCTACCCCATGCTCCCATTTTTATGTTTCACTCTGCAGATATGATAACCATCTCTAACAGCTTTTTATTCTGATATTTACTTCCATCTTTCTAAATAATATTCTTATTCTGTTGTTTCTTCAATTTTTAGTTTCAGATTTTATCTCTTGACTTTTTAAATTTTTTATCTTTTATTAAGGTATCATTGATATTCAATCTTACATTGGTTTCCAATGTACAACACAGTGGTTCAACAGATATTGAAAGTTTTTATTTCGGTTCTTGAAGCACACATGTTCTGCCAACACGCTCTACCTTTGTCTTGCTGATATGTCAGGAAGGACTGAAAGTAAAGCAATTAAGGATCACCCTATTTTTCCTTTTTCTGCTATGGCATTTTCAACATAAATGGTTAGTTAATTCAAGGAAGTAACAAGAACAAGAAAGAATATGTTAGTGTCCCTTGGTCGTTTATGTTTCTTAGAATGCCATTCCTTCTTTCTGTGTTCTAAGTTATGGTTCTGACAGCAGGTATGGCCTCTCCCCCACCCCTCACTCAGGTGTAGACATAGCACACCTGCCCTGAGTACTCAACACACACACATCACGATCCACTGGGATTCTGTGCTCATGGGGCACTGCTATAGTGATAGGCATATGCAAATTGGGTGGCAAGCAATGACACACTCTGTGCATCTCCCCTGTGCAGGCTGCGTGCCATTCTCCCACTGACCTTCACTCACAAAACATGAGTTCAGATTGAAGATTACTGAGAATGTCAAGATGGCAACAGCAGAGCATTAAACCCAGCGCAGGGTCCTGTGACTGCACCAGTCACAGAGCATAAAACTGGCCAGGCTACTGGTATCTAGTCACTAGAGCCTAGGTATGCTGCTAAACCTCCTTCGGGGCCCGTAACAGATGTGCACATCAAAGACACTGCTGGAAAGGTTGGCATTCTGCCTCTGAAGAGCATCTAAGGCCGGCACACAGGCCAGTTCTCTCCTTTGAAGTAGAGTTGCTTTCCTGGTGGGGCCTGCTCTGTGTTTTACAATGTCATGGTCATGTAACCTGAGACACTGCTTTCTGTTCTTTGAGGGACTGTTCACTCTGCAATGATCAGGCCCTCTGCTGCATCCGAGGGAGCAGTTTTGCTCACTGCTCTTTTCTGTCAATTTGCTGGTGAGGCCAGGCAAGATTTCCAAGGTGGACCTTGACCATTCCTGGATGTGGAACATGGACCTCAGCATCACTGTAGGCAGTGCCCCCTGGGAAGGGAACCCTCATGAGCACTGGCTCTCCCACAAGACAGGGCACTGGGAGAGGCAGCCCTCAAGAACTTGGGCCCCTTTCTGTGCTGGTTGCTAGGTTGTCTTAGTCCAGCTGCATCATCTCCAATGCCAGGATCCACAGCACTATTATAACTTCCCTGCAAGTCCAAAAGGGTTTAAAAAGTATGGGAGAAAAGCAGGCTGAGGCAGACAGAAAACCCAGAGCAGGGAGCAAAGGGCAGGTGTGGAATGAATGGAGTTGGAGTGCTCCGGGTAAGTGCTCAGAGCATCCTTTTTAGGGTTTTCGTGTGTCAGGAAGAATGTTGGGAGTGGGTGAGCCAAGAGCCCAGCCAGTCTAATATTAATCCATCCTCTTTATGTGGCTGTAATTCCATTTCTATGTTTCGAAACATGCACAGCAGATGGCAGAGGGGGTATCATGCCCAAGAAGACCCAGGTAGGCCAGGGGCTTTCATAGCCCCTGCCACTGCTCACCACCATCAGTGCCATCAAGTGTTTAATGATTGCCAACCCCACTATACTTCTGTACTACTAGAGTTCAAGATTATTCTTTGCGCCTGATCTCTGAATTCCCAGCATCTATAACAGAGCTTGGTTCATACTGATTAATTATTTATTAGGCAAGTATTATGTGTCAGGCCTGGGCTACTGCTAAAGAGATGCAACCCTTGCCCTCCAGGTGGCTTAGCATGTTTAGGCATAGAGTCTAGAAAATCAACATATGCCAGTTGTCTTGACTATGTTTTCTCCTCCAAAAGAAATTGCACATTACAATATCAACTTGCAGGATTTTAAGGATTAGGTATTTTTAACCAATTGTGAAATAAAACATTTTTTCATTCATTATAGCTCAATGTTTACATAAGACTTTTCACCAAACCATTTATCCTACTTCAAAATATCTAATATGCTATAAACTTTAAAACAAAATTGCATAATTTAGGTGCTATGCCTATTTTCTTCCACCATAACTCTTTTCTTCATTGGCAGGACCCTGATCTTTATAGTCTTAATATGTTCCCCAGAGGGGTTTTATAGATATGGTATAAATGAATTGAGTCAGACTTCTTAGAAATTGCTTCTCCCAGCAGTAAAATTTTAATATGTTATATTTTTGGGAAGCATAAATAAATAGAAGATGCCAAGAAAAACTCTTCTGATATAGGGTTTTCTTCCCCCTAAAATATTTTGTCAATGATTTTAGCTTTTGGTAATATGATTTCTTTGGGGAAAATACATACAATTGTATATAAATTATGTAAAATATATAGTATATTAAATAATTTGGTTAGGTAAGATACATTGTGAAATATCACAAGGAATAAGTAGGGCTATGAATCAATGACTAATCATTCTTTCAATGATGATTTATTAAGTGAAAGTAAGCAGAGTGTCTTTGAGCCCAGCCTGTGGAGTCAGATTGCCTAAGCTCAGATTCCTCTTACACACTGTGTGGCCTGGGCATTTTCCTAGTCTCTCTTTGCCTCAGTTTCTTCATCTGTAAAATATGGATAAAACATCATCAGCCTTGTTCTAATTATCTATTGCTGCATAACAAACCACCATAAAACTTAGTGGCTTAACAGTATGACATCATTTGTTTTGGTCATGAGTCTTCAGTTTGGGGTGGCAGGGAACAGCTTGGCTCTGCTCCACTTGGCCTCGACTCAGATGACTCAAATTCTGGGGGCTGGAATCATCTGAAGGTGCATTCACTTCCATGACTGAGGTTGATGCTGGCTGTCAGCTAACATCTTAGCTGGGTGCCCTTGGTTGGAACACCTATATGTTCTCTCTCCATGCAGCATGGTGACTGGGTTCCTATTCAATCATCCCAAGGGAGAAAATGCCAGGTGGAAGCTGTATCACCTATCCTTGGAAGTCATGCCATGTATCTTCTACCACATTCTATTAATTGAGGTAGTCACAAATGCCCACACAAGTTCGAGGGGAATGGAAATAGATTCCATCTCTTGATTATTGATGGCAAGGTTCTGAAGAAGACTGGGGTGGGGGGCAGAGATATTGCTGTGGTCAATTTTGGGAAACATAAAGTTCTAATTATTTAATCTGGCTTTCATAAGGATTGAATGAGTCAATTCATACATAAAATGTTTAGCTTATATTAAATAGTAAATATGAATGTGTTTGTGTTATTATGGAGCATGTAAAATGTGCTAGGGGACTGTATAAATTCTTTGGTTAGCAGGGACTCAGAATTCTGGAGTAACTAGTCTAACCCCTAATTTAAACACAAGAAAATGGAAGCTCAGAGGTTAAGTTGCTCAGCTATCCAGGAAAATGAGACTAACATTGTAAGTGCTTATTACCTCAGGCCAGACTGTGAGTTTGAAGACGTACAGAGATGGCAGTCCTGGGATTAGAACCCTAAGTATTTAACTAAGACAAGTAATGAATACTCTATCTCCAGACATCCTTGGAATCAAAGATAGGCCTGATTATAAAAGGAATAGGTCTTCTCTGTAACTTTCAGTATATTTGTGTTCAGTGTGAAGTAGGTTTTTTGCCATTGTTTTGTGATTGATAAGATCAGATTAATTTTAGCCAAAATTTCTAGTACCACGTTTTTTGCCATATAATGCATAATAGCAGTATTTTTGTTAAGAATCAGAATATTTTTTTAATATCCCCCAAATGTGAATTAGTAATACAGGAGGTGTGCTAGTCATATACACATATACTTGTACCCAGTGTAAAAACTCAGATGGTTGCAATTATTAAAACTTGAGTTTGGTTCAGGACTGAAAGGTTGCAGGTGAAAAGTAACTATAATTGCTGGGCATTGGCCATGATGGTAGATAGTTAATTTATTTCCTAGAGAATTATGTAGGTAGTTTATTATAAAGCTTTATTTTTTCACTCAGAAATATGTTAATTGGGAAAAAGTGCTTTTCTCACTTTTTGTTTATCTTGATTTTCTAATCTGTCTGTTAGAGCCCCTAGGGATCTCAGAGGAGACTGGAGCTGCCACGTTAGTTGGTAGTAGGCACGTGGAACATGATCCATGCTCATAGTGCTGGTGTGGGAAGGATGCTACCTACACTCCCTTGTAGGCCATTGACAGCTAGTCAATTCCATTTCATAGTCCAATTCAGCCTGGCTTCCTGGAGCTGAGCTGTGTAGAACTCCCTGGGAGAAGGGCCTTGGCTCATGAATGTGTCTGTTATGGTCGCAGGCAGAAGGCACGGCTGCACTGACAAGCTGCGTCCATGCTGTCCTTGCTGTGAATTTCACCCAAACCCTCCTGTAATTAGTTCTCTATGTCAGTTGGCCAGGCAGTGATACTCAGATTTTGGTTAAATACCCATCTAGATGATGCTGAGAAGGTGTTTTTCAGATGTAATTAACACCTAAGTCATCAGACTTTGAGTAGACAAATGACCCTCCATATCAGTAGACCTTATCCAATCCATAAAGGGCCTTAAGAGAAAAAACAGAGGTTCCCTGAGGAAGAAGTGCTTCCTCCAGACTGCCTTTGGATTCCAGACTGCAGCATCAACTGCCAGCGTCCCTCGCCTGCTGGCCTGTCCTGCAGGCTTTGGACTTGCCAACTCCCACATTGTGAGAGCCAGCTCTGTAAAATCTCTCTCTCTCCCTCTCTCTCACTTCTGTCTCTCTCCCTTCCTCCCTCCCTCCCCTGTTGATGCAGTTTCTCTGGAGAGTCCTAACTAATACACCTCCTTTAGGTCCCATTTGCATTCACTATCCCCAATCCTCTTTTTGGAGAATTGCCTCATGTGGAAAGAGGAGCACGTTTATTATCCATGTCATCCAAATGCCACGTTTCTAGAAGTCTAGCCTTCGAGGCAGCAGCCACACGCAGAGGAAGTAGTGTTTGGCTTGGGCTGGGGGCGGGGCAAGCAAACAGCGTCTCCGTGGCAGGCAGCTGCAGGGTGACCCTATCGTTCTACCTGCATGCAGGGAAGCAGCGCTGCTCCTTACAGGTGGTTAAAGAGAAAAACGAGACAATTCACAAGACGTGCTTAAGTGTGCCAGGAACATAGCAAGTGTTCAGTAAAAGGGAGCTAGAAACAGCAGCACCAGTGGCAAGGGCAGTAATTTTATTGCCGAGATTGGCCCAGAGCCCTTTACCAGGGGCCATGTATAAAGATGCTTCGTGGGAGAATAAGCGTGGTGTGTATTCTGGTGCCAACTAGACTGTAGAAAAAGTTTGCCCTGGGGATTAGTGAAAAACAAAATATTAAAGATAAAGCCAGGACACTGCCCTAAACTCAAAATACTGTTCTGTGGCTATTTTTACCACAGTTTGGTTATGGTTTATGAGAATATGCCCTGTAAAACATTTCTGTTGTCAATTCAAGTGTTAAAAACTCTTGAGGGGATGATGTTGCCTGGTATTTCTGCAAAGCTAACAACATTGATGTGGTAAACATTGATACCTGCATACATGATAGCAACTTCTTCATTTGTATAAAAGAGTCCAGGTGTCTACCTTTCCCCATCTGACTCAGGTGAGTGCTCACTGGGCTGGGCTACAGTGGTGGTTCCATTCCTGTTGTCAGTAGTTGGCTTAGTGGTGGCCATATGGCCAAAGGGGTTATAAAGGAAGCCTGCTGGTTGAGAGGTGTGTGGAGGGTGGCAAGTGGGGAAAGCTTCTAGTAAAACTTTTCTAGCTCTCACAAATAGCCACAAGGAGGAAGGAGTCCACTCTCTGCCTTGGGATGTTGCTTTTTGAGTATCTGATACCAGGATCTATTGCAGCCATCTTGCGGACATGACAGGGAGAATGGCCATCATTTATTTGTTATTACCGGCTGGCTTTTGCCTGGGGTGAAAAGCATACTATCATGTTGCTCTGGATGAGGGCAGGACTGAAGAAGGATGAATGCACATTGTCTTCAAACCTTCTGCCTGCCCTGAATCCTACTTCTTACTTCTCCATGATGCTAAGGATTCTGATCCCAGAGTTTCTCATTTCCTATGTCTACTCAATCTCATATGCTTTCATTCTTCCAGAGATTTCTAGAGCTTTCTCTTCATTGACGCAGCCTGTTCCATTTTCCCTTCTTTTCATGGTTGTGGGTTTATTCCTTTTTGGATTTTTATACATTGGAATGTACACAGGCTAATGCTTGTGCTTAGTTATCATTTTGACTATTTATTTTGTCAACTGTTCATTATAATTAACTCATTTCTATTGGGATTGTTATTGGTTAGACCTATTTACATATTAAGATATCAACCTCTTTTCACATAGCAAATATTTTCCTTAGTTTATTGCCTTTTAAAGTCATTATTTATGATTTTCTTGACCTACAGAAGATTTTATTGTAAGGTTACAAACTTATCATTCTTCTTTTTTCTTTGTTTTTATTCTCAGCAGGACTCTTTCTTCCCAAGATCAGATATATATTCACTACATATTTTTGACCCTCTCTTTCTTTCTTTCTTCCTTCTTTTTTTTGACCTCAGATGTGCTGAACTTAACTGATGACACACTGTCTTCACTGGTCCTACAGAGGCCCTGTGTGTTACTTTATTATTTTTTGTTCTTCCATCCTCCATCCTCAGGGCCATTTCTCTCCATTTCATTTCTCCAATTTAAAGACTCACCATTCTTTTCTTCATCTGGAGTTACAGATTAAAAAATTTTTTTTTTAATTATCTAGTTTCCTCAGTATCTTTCTCTGGCTCATTTGAAATGCCATGATTACCAAATTCTAGGTCTGGGCTTTCTAACCTGTTCCATTTACCCATCTGTCTATTTTGGTGCTAGGACCACACTGCTTTAATTATATTAAAATTCAAAAAATATTTTCAAATCACATGCAATGTCCCTCCTATACCACTTCATTCCTTTCTCTTTTTAATATGAGAGAGAAGCAGGGCCATTCTTTAATAGCACATCCAGCATGTTAGCATAGCGAATTGCTAGTCACTGTCACCTAAGCCAGTCACACGCTATGTTTTGCAGATGGTGGAAAACAAGGAAGATGTGACTGTAGGAGCAGAAACATATTTCAAAGTGCCTATAACTGATTCAAAAGAAAACAGATGCTCACATGTTTTTGTGAACTCTGGTTTACAGTAACTAAAGATGCTCACTGTGATTAACATTCTTGCAACTTTAAATCGTGCTCTGTCAACTTCTATGAAAACAATTTCAAATGTCCTTTTGAGCAATGGTGAAATAGGAACCAAGAACAAAATCATGTTCTGATCTTCTCTTTATTTATGTTGAACAGACCCTTCTAGCTGGACTTGACTTTATCAACAACTTTCATCTTTCCTGCATGTTTATCATTGAGATGCGGTTTAAATATAGCTCTTATTCCATGAATTATGTGGAAAGGTTATGGTGACCCTGAAAATCAATTTTCCCCTTTTGGACACAAAATGGTGCCTTTCTCCATGAAATAGCACTGGATAAGGGAAATGCTGGCAACTCAGTAGTGCTTGAAGAGTCAAATTTATTGACTCAGAAAAGTAAAAACTGTAGTATTTTGTTGTGACAAAAGACCAAAGCCAAATGCATTGTTACGAGACGTGAGCATTTGAATTCCTACCATAGTCAGTGATACAATAATGAGTCAGATGGGGGCTTACACATAAACAACACGACACTTTAAGTAACTTGTTATTTAGGTTAGAGAACCTTCGCACTAATAGGTGCATATAATCTTTCTAGATACTATCTAATAATTTGTTATAAGCAGTTTAAAAGTGATGATAATAATCATCATCACAATAATTGCATAGCCTGTTTTAGAATGTTGAAGATCAGAGGCATTTTCCTTTTAGAAAAGGAAGCTTGAAGGCACCCAGGTCAGGTGAATGTCCGAGTTGTTTAGCAGGTTCTGGTGAGGCTGGCTGCAAGTCTGGACCTTGAATGTCCATTCTCCGCGTGGGTCCTGCTATCTAGGAACTGCAGACTGCGTTCTGCAAGAATCAGCTGGCAAAGGCCATTTGGAGCACTGTGGGGAGAAGGTTCCTGAGGGTTAGCCAAGCTCACTTTTAACAGCTGACATGAAGGGTTGGCAGTGCTTGCTTTAGAAGGAGGTGAGACTCAGCGTTTATCTTCTCTTCCTATATTACACCTTTTACTTAGACCAATTTGTGGATATTTTTAGCTTATATGTGGGGGATTCCACTTAGGCCACATGGGACATGTGGGTGAAGCTCCCTATTACCTGACTTAAGGGCAGCATGAAGGTAGAGCAAGTACTCAGATCCGAACAATTTTATCTTCAAAAGCTCTCACCTGTACTCTCTCTGAAAATGGGGCATGGCCCAAGAGTGCTGTTATTCTGACACAATCTGAGGGGTCTCAGTTCATGCTATAATTACAGAGAGGAGATGGAGCACAAGGAAGTGGATGCTTGGTCGCTGCTGCTCTTTCTGCACCTTCCTCCTCATTTCCACCACCCTCGGAGTGTTGACAGGCATCTGCCAGGCAGGCTTTCCAATTATGAGCTGAGCTTGGGATAGAGCCAGAAGCTGATGGCCTCTTTTATCTGTGTTTATTAGGTACCAATTAAAGTTTTGGATGACATCTCCCCTTGATAAGCAGAACACAGAGGTTGAAACATTTCAATAGAATATTTTGCTGAGTTTATCTTTCTTTTTTAATGGCACTTGTACTGATCCATATTTCCTCAGTTAGCTTTCATGCTTTACAACCTATTTGGCAGATTGGACTAAACATAAGAGAGACACCAGTTGTATACAGCAGGAAATGAAATGATGAGTTGAAAATTAATTCAAAAATTTTCATAATTAATGATCTAGAAAGGTGGGAACTAATTCAAATCATTGAGGCTAATGTTACTTATAAATTTTGTTATCTTTAGATATAATGGAATAAAAATTAGTGTATTTTTACTCCACCTCTTTAATATCCATTCAAAAAGACCAGTCAGTGTGGCAATCCCCTTACCCATCCTCACTGGGAATAGGTTATTGTGCCAATTTATTATGTTATAGGTGGGTGACATAAAATGTTCTGAGCTGCCCTTTGTATAAAGGATGACACTAATTTACTATGTATTGGTTGTAAGGCAGGTGCTATAAATGTTTCAAATGTTGTGATGAAGTTTTGTTAAGCTATTCACTTTCAACAACTTCCCCCATGACCACTGTGGATACACTGAAGGGAGCTTACCTGACTAAAAGATGCTATCTGTATTTCTGGAAGGGCATGGAGCCTTCTGGCTCATCTCAGATTATCGGTATGATCTTGACCTTCTCAGCTCCATGCAAAATAGTTAAGTTCATTGAAATAGAGATAATGAAGTGGAAGTTAGATACAGACTTTTTACTTGCTTTTCCAGAGGTAATTTTTTTTTCAGTAAATGAAAAATTATTTTGGTAAAATACATACAGAATTGTCATATACCTGCAATATATCTGTGGCTTTATTTTGTGTTACTCGTACCCCAAATCATAAGCAGTGAATTGCTTACTCCTCGGAGCCTGTGAAAGCAAATGAACTTTGTAATAAGAACAGACTCTAAGAGTGTATATGTCATTATCACTTTGCTATGAACTAATTTATCTCTCCCTTTGTGGTAACATGATTTTATATAAAATCACGTCCATGTGTACTTTAAATTAAAATATGAGCTGTTTTTTTTTCACTGTTTCTCATCTTGCTCTGGATTTTTAGCATGAGGTTAGAGAATATTTTCCAAATATAGTAGTCCCCTCTTGTCCGTGGGGGATGTGTTCCAAGACCCCAGTGGATGACTGAAATGGCAGATAGCACCAAACCCTATATATATACTATGTTATATCCTATACATGCATATCTGTGATAAAGTTTAATTTGTGAATTAGGCATTGTAAGATATTAGCAATAATAACTAATAATAACATAGGGCAATTATAATAATACATTGCACAAAAGTTAGGTGAATGTAGTCTCTTGCTCTCTCAAACTATCTTATTGTACTTTATTCACCCTTCTTGGGATAATGTGAGATTATAAAATGCCTACATAATGAGATGAACTGACACGAATGATGTAGGCATTGTGGCATGGCTTTGAGATGCTGGTGACCTTCAACAATGTGTCTGAAACCATGGAAAAGAGACTGTGGGTAAGGGGGCTACTGTACAGGCATAGTATCTGCCTGTGATATATATTCATATGTGTATTGATCTTTTCTGTTCATCTGCTAGTTAGAGTTACAACCCCTCCCCCACAGTTTAAAAAAAAACAAAAACAATTGTTGTACTGTTGGATTTTTAAAATAAACTGCCCAGTACATTATGTGACTCACATAAGTATACCAGATGGATCCAAAGGATATTGAGTCATATTGTTCAGCCTTCTGGACACACATATTGATAACATTATCTGCCAGCATTCTTCTTTTATTATTTGCAAATGTTCTGCATTGATTCACCTGTTAATGCTCGTGAAATTTGGAAGTGTGTCTTCTAATTTTCTTACTTCTTGGAACCCATTTTAATTTATGGTTGTTAACTCCAATCAAGTGTTGAGGTAAATAGCTTGAAGGCTGCCAAGAAGACATGACTTTAAAGCATGCAAACTTTAAAGTTTAACATGCAAAGACTTTAAAGCATATATATGAGAGGAAATTTTTCCATAGATAAGAGCTTCTAACTTGAGAGTATTTCTGGTCAGTGTCTTTGTCCTCACACCAAAGTAGAATATGAGTATTTTCCACTTGGTTTGTTTCCATCTCCCAATCATCCAAAAATTATTGTGGAAGCAGTGTCACTTCCACCCAACAAAAGGTTGTTTCTATATTGTCCATGAATGTGAGTGCTTTGACAAATTTTTCTCTAATGAAAGAGGAAAGCCCAGTGATGCTGATCTCCATAATGCCAGTTTGGGACTGAGAGATGGGATAGATGAAATAACAGTCAGAATTTTGAAATTAATGGTGAAAATCTGGTTGAATATTAATGGAATCTTAATCTTCAATTAATAAATGGAAAAGGCCCACCTTGTACTTTGGGGCTTGAGTCTTCTGCTTGGCTGTTATTGTTAATTAAATAAACTGTTAAATGGGCACTTATCCAGTGAACTTCTTCGTGCTCTTTAAAGGTGAGCCTTCAATAACAGGGTGGCCTATCTGAAACCTTCATCAGAATTATCTGCGGTCACTGCTAAATATGTAAATTCTTGAGCTATACCGCATACAATTTTCACTGTAGCTATCAATCCTAGGGAGTTCTTATGAAACGGTTGTGAGAACCACAAATGCATAAGAAGCCCAATGACCTGCCTGAGGTCTGCCACTTAGATCTTTCATTTCCTGTAACAGATTGCTCTTTATGACTCCTCTGCTTTCTAGAACCTGTGCTATGATGGGGCAAGCCCTTCTTTACACTCTAGTAGTGCTGACGTTAGGTCTTTCCAAAGAGAAATCTATACAAAATCACAATTTTAAACTCATGGAAGAATTTGAAAGAAACTCATCACTATATATATATATATCACATTCAACATTCAACTCTTCATACCATTTGATGTTTATTATAGATTTTTATCTTCATTATTTATCCTATGAAATAAAACTGGGAAAGCATTGCTAGTGTGATTTGAAAGATGAGTTAAACTAGGCTAGAGGGTTAAGAGGCTTCCTCAGGGAACCAGATTATATCTGTTTTCTTCCATGAACATCTTGACGACCAGAGAAGGTTGGATTATCTCAATATCCCTAATGTCTAGCAAATTACCTGGATCTTAGTAGATGCTCAATAAATGTTTGAATGCCTCCATGTATCGTTTCTCTCCTCTGGCAGCCCAGCCCTCTAGGGCAAGGGCAGAGAAGGCCATCAGAGCAGATTGCTGTGAATCTTTATTCAGGGACCAGGAGATGAGACCCTCCTGTCCTAGCCCTGGGTTCCTGATCGGAGGTTTCTTTCCAAGAGAAGATGCTTTCTTAAATAGACCAGGTGGGACAATGTGGCCATGAAACTCCATATTTTGTTATTTTCACTGACTTTGACCTGAGTACCTAGAATCTCTTTAGAGTGCATAGACTCAAGTAAGCCCTTTTATATGTAAATTCTTTTCTTATTAGTTATAACATAATTTTCTTTATTGTCTGTTGTACATGCTCATCCCAAACTGTTAGGAAGGAAGGAACTTGGCTTGGTGTCACAGGGAAGTCAGATATAGTGAGAAGAGAAACCAAAATCAAGAATGCAAAGTCAGTTTTAATGCACTCTGCAGAGAGTAACAGAGTGGGCCTGCCTAAGGTGAGACAGGCCTGGTTGCTCATTCTGAGGCTTCTTTTATGTGGTTTTGGCAGGGCAGAGACGTCCTTGATTGACAGCTCTTAGCCCTCTAGGTTTGTTCTGATTGGCAAAATGAAGATAGGGGTTTTGCTGTGCCTGTGCTTCTGATGTTTCTTATCTGGGGAGACCCTGGACATTTCCTGAGTCACTCTAGGACCCTGTGGCTTCATCTGATTAATTCTCTAAGCCATTTCTGGCTCTTTGGCTCCATCTGATTAACTCCCTGCATCATTTTGGGGGGCCCTCTCTCCTTTTCATCCTGAGCATTTCGGTCTTTCTGCCTAACAAAACCTCCCCAGAACTTGAAGAGCTCCATCTTTTATTATTATTCCCATGATTTGCATGTACTATCCCCATTATAAGTTCGTTATTATATTTTGGGGTCCCATTGGAACTACAAGGTCAGTCTGCTCTGATGTTCTAGTCTACTTTGGTGGATTCCTTTTGAGTTTTTGGCTACTATCACTCTTGTGGTTAAAATAATATCAACAATTCACAGTTCTCTCTGCTTTCTTGCCTTGTTTTTCTGCCACACTTATTTTTCTTGCTCACTTTTCAAGATATGGCTGAATTGCACAATTTCTCCAGCTTTTACTTCTGATACCTGTCCTTTATCCTGTTTACGAGAACCCAAACAATGACAAAAGCAAAATGAAATGCTTGTGCCTTTTTTCCTCTAATGCAATAATAAATACTTACATTTTTAATAAAAGCTCTGGCCTCTCACTCATGTTCCCTTTCATCAAGTTAACTTTATTTGTCTTCTCTTCCAAAAATCACACTCCTCTTGACCTCAAAATCCCCAGGATGCTCAGATTTTACTTTGAAAGGATTGTAGTCTGAGAATGAGGAGATCTCAGTTTGTGATGTAACATGGCATGTTACTTTGGACAAGCAACTGCCTTATTTGGGCTTCAGAGTCCTTGTGAAATGAAGAATTGGAATAGATATTCTCTACAGTATTTTTGCTTTTCATTTGCAAGACTCTCCTATATACCTGATCTCAACAAAGATGGAGATTTACTTGCTGTTCCAGTGATAGCATTTAAGGCAGAGAAATTGGTGCAAGTCAAATAGTCCAGTGGGAAAGAATAAATAAGCAAATAACAGCTCCCCACACATGTGGACACTTGATTTATGATGAAGGTGCCATGGCAAGTCAGGAGGGAAAGGGCAGACTTTTCAAAACAATTCCATGGCAATTCACTATCCATGTGAAAATACATTAAGTCACATCCCTATCTCACACCAAGCACAAAAATCAATTCGAAGTGGTTTAAAATCCTAAATGTAAAAGCAAAATTATAAAAATTTCAGAAGACTATAGAGGAGAGTTAACTTCATAAACTCAGGAAAGAAAGCTTAACCACAAGAATATCACTGACCAGCAATGAAAAAAAAAATGATAGATTTGACTACATTGAAATAACTTCAGTTCCTAAAGAGAACCAGAGTTAAGCCACAAAGAGAAAGAAGATATTTGCTGCACATATAACTGACAAAGGAGTTGTGTCCAGAATATATACGAAGAATAAGGAAGAGGAAAACAACCCTATAGAAACATGGGTAAATAACTTAAACAGGTGCTTCATAAAAGAAGAAATCATGTTAATCTTTGAAAAGATGCTCAACCTCATATGTTACTAGGAAATGCATGCTTACCAGGTTGAAAAATTTAAAACTATGACACATACTAGGTATTGACTGGATTTTGACCAGTAGAAATGCTCCTTGCTGCTGGGGATGCACATTGATACAGCTCCTCTGGATAACGCTTTGGCAACACGTGGGCCAATTTGAGTATGCTTATTCTCTACAGCCCAGAAGCCCACTCCTCCTTCAGGATCTTGGGAATTCTTGCACATGTGCCTTAGTAGGCAAAGTCAAGACTGTCTTCAGCAGAATCATTCATAGTACCTAAAAATTGGAACCGAGTTAAATTCTATTTATAGTAGAATGGATTAAGGGATTTTGATCTAGTCATTAAATGGGACACTATGTAGTGGTGAAAATGATCAAGCTAGAGCTACAGGCAACAATATAAATACACAGTAAAATATTAAAGAAAAGCAAGAGGATGATTATGAGAATTCAGAAGATTACCTTTATCAGGAAAGAGAGGGTGTGATTGGAGAGGGACATTTGGGTGGGTTCTGAGAGCCGGCCAGTGTCTAGTACCTATATGATCAAACAAACTATTCAACAGGAAACATTTAAAAAGTACTGTAGAAGAGTTTGTGGCTGAGAAACTTGAGATTTCATGAAAAATATAAGATGAAAAGTACTGTAGACAATCTGTGCAAACCCATGAAAATACATTATTTTCACTAAATAAAGCAAAAATGACAGCACTTTAAAGAGTATATCAATGGAAACTTATGCATCTTAAACTTATTATAATGTGTCTTGTACAATTAATTTCTGCTTACCATAGTGCGCTTGCTATAAACTTCTTAAGGCACCATCTACAATTTAAATTAGATGCATGTAGTTTATTTGGTAGCTAATTTGCATCCTCAAAGATATTGTTTCTCTTTTCCTCCCTGCCTCCATCTCTCCTCCACTTCCTTCTATCTTTTTTCCATATTTGATTCTTGGACCAGATGCTCAGTTCTCTGACTTGGAGTTTTTGATGTTGGTAGCCAAAGCTCCCTGAGACACAGGGTGAGACACGTGAATTAGCCTCCTGTCCCATGGCTCTCACAAACACTTCTGAGGTCCGGGTTTATTTTCTTTCAGCTTCTTTTTCCTTCTGAAATATCACTAAAAAAAAAAAAAGACATAAAACATCTGATCTTGTTCTTCACTTCCTTTTCTATTTCCAGCCACCTGTTCTCTTTTTCTAATTAACCCCAACACAGTGAAGAGAGCCAAGATTCTGGTGATATATAAAAAGGTACATTAAATTAAAGCCACGTATACTAGAATCTTGCCCAAGGAAACTCATGGCTAAAGAAGGAGTTTTGTATTTCTTTGTCCAAGATGTAAATAAAGCAATGGTGACTTTTCTCATTCCTCTGCCTTAATAAACTCTGTGTTATATGACTTTATGAGAAAGCTAAGACTTGTTCAGGTGAACTCAGGAAGGCCCAGAGATGGGATTCACACTCAGTGCCTCTAGTACTGGGGCTTTCTTGGCACAGGCTGATAGCTCCAGAGCCTCCAAGTCAGCAGGACCTACTTCATTATATATGGGTATGTGCAGGGTTCAGGGGGTTTATAAACGTGTGGAGAGTGTGTGTGGCAAACAGTTGGCTAATGGGAACAGAATCACTTGGGAATGTCACTGAATCCATTGCTGGGAGCTTGTTTCACCCTGCCTTGTTCTAAAAATCTAATGAGGTAGTTGAGAACTAACCCCCAGAGAGGCTTACAGGGATGCAAAAGGAGAAGAGGATGTAGACAACTGGGAATGCAGCATATGAGAGACGTGACCTTCTTATAAAATTTCAAAAATGCTAATTGACTGAATTATATGTGGCCTGGAAATGGGGGCAGCCTTTGTGACACTCTCACTCCAGGGCACTTTCTGTGCTGTTTTCATGCCGAGGCTCTGAGCTGGGGCTAGAAGTGCATTTCTGCAGCTCTTTGCTCCTGTGCTTGAATCCTAATTGTTGCAGAGCAGCACAAGGTACTAAAGGAGGCCAGGAGCAGGACATTAATGGGAACAGAGAGAGAGAGAGATGGGTGGGTGAGGGAGGAAAGAACAGACTAGCAAAGGGAGACTGGAAAAGCAGTGCAACATCATTTGTTGAGCAAACACTGAGTGTCTACTGTGAGCCAGGGCTGGGCTACGTCCAGGGCACAGTGCTGAGCCAGGCAGATGGGGTTGCTCCCTGGGGATCCAATTGCCCTGGTAAGGAAAGATGGCCAGCGGGCCCAGCCCATGCTGAGACTAGCCAGTGTGCGTGTTACGTTCATTTCTGACAGCTACACATTCATTCCCTTTTTAGGAGAGACAGACAGAGGTGTTGACATGTAAGGCTTCCCTCTCAGTACTAGTGCTGGAAAGCTACAGGCCATACTGCTACAGGTGGTGCGAGGCCAGCGGAAAGGTTTTACACTTTGGCCAAAGTTAGACTGCTTGGAATCCATGTAGATCCAAACTCTTTTTATTTTTGTTATTTTTATTTAACAGACACTTAGCTACCACTCTAAGTCACAGCTCTAAGCATTTTACAAATAGTCACTTATTTAATCTTCATAACAATGAAGCGAGGTGCTGTTATTGTGACCATTTGATAGGTGAGGAAACTGGCCTGCTCAGGGTCCTGCTGTATTAGGGACTGAATATTTGTGTCCTCCCAAAGTTCACGGTTGAAATCCTAACCCCCATGGAGTTAGGAGGTGGGGCTTTTGGAAAATGATTAGGTCATGAGGGTGGAACCCTCATGAATGGGGTTAGTGCCCTTATAAAAGAGATCCAGTGAGAGCTCTCAATCCTTCTACCCTGTGAGGACACAGCAAGAAGAGGGCCATCTGTGAACCAAGAATCAGGTTCTACCAGACACCCAATCTGTCAGCACCTTGATCTTGGACTTCCAGCCTCCAGAACTGTGAGAAGTACATGTTTGATGTTTAAGCCACTTGGTCTATGATATGTATGTTACACTAGCCTGAAAAGTCTAAGACAAATAGTAAGTGCTAACAGACTATTCATCATTCAAAACTGGATCTTATCTCTTTCAAATCGAATCCAAAGCCAAGTGAGAGAGAGAAGAAGGCAGGAAACTGGACCAGAGACAGGTGCCTGGCCAGCCCTGAAGGCTACGGCAAGAGGTTGAGTTTTCATTCCAACCGTGATGGGAGGCCCAGGAAGATTTTGAACAGCTGAGTGACTTACTGGATTTCCATTTAAAAAGGTTACTCTGGCTGCTGTCAGGGGAGCAAGCAGGTCGAATAGGAGGCTTAGTAAGACAGTGGTTTGATAAGGAAAAAAAAAACAATTAAGTGAGCAAGGGCACATGTTCCATGTTTTCCACTCTGTACAGAGAAGGAAATGCTCTGTCACTGGCTGCCAACTTCCTTACCTTCCTGAAGATGAGGTAGCAGCAAGAAGAGGTCATAAGAAGGTCTCCGGAGCATGCAGTTCTTATCCCAGCTCTGGGACTTACACAGTGGGGCCCAAGTGACTCCATATACTATCTGGGCCTCCATTTTTCCACTTAAACAATTGAGAGAATTGATTATCTCTGTTCACCTTTTAAATTAAGTCTTAAAATATTTTATGGTATTTAAAAGCTCTGAGAAATCTTAGAGATCACTTCCATGATGGAGGTGAAAACTTGGCCTGTTTTGTACAAACCTGGCACATTTAGACATTTAATAAATGTTTCATGAGTGACTATTTAAGAGAGGGTAGAATTTGAGGATAGCTGGTGGGGAAGGCTTCTAATTTTATGCCATGCCCTGGCACCTAACCACATCCCATCATTAGGGATTAGTGTATAATATCTGCCTGCTTTTTCCTTCTAACATCTACAGGCTGGTGTGGGAGCAAGAAAGACCCTAGGGCCGTGGGGCTGTTTCAATGGAAAAAGATGCCATGTTTGTACCTAAACACGTCCTGTGGGTGGAACACACGGTCTCACTTCAGTCCTGCAGTTTCTCAGAACTACTTGCAGGCTGTTGTGATAACATCCAGATTCATCTAAAAACATCACTGAATTCATCTCTTTGTCATTGTGTCATGAGGGGATATGTGAAATATTTTGACGCTATAAAGGAATCGCCTTCAAAAGGTTGAAAGCTGCTCCTTCAAGAAGAGTAGAAGAGATTTTACTTTATGTCAGAGAGTCATCTCCCTCTGGTTAGCCTCCTGAGATACTCGCTATATATGTACACCCTCCAGGGATGAAGAATCACTTTGGGGAGATTATTTAGCTAAACTGTAGACTTGCATTTTCTATGACTTGTCACAGCTGAGAATTTGATTCTTTCTTTAACAGAAAAATGGTGACTGTGAGGACTATGTTGTTTATTTTAGGAAGGAAAGTGTGAGAGGGTTTTCTGTTTTTGTTTCTTAAGGATTCCTTTAAAATCACTCAGACAGCTGATTTCAATTCCTCCCTCCCTCTCTCCCTTCTTTTCTTTCTTCCTTTTCTCTCCATGATGGGTAGGAAGGGAGAGCATGTGGCTAGTTTTGCCTAGGAACTCAGAATCTTTCATTAAATATTTAAGAGATCTGGTAATTCACTCGAGCAATTTTCATCTGAATGAGGACAGGCAACCTCTGGACTGTATTTCCAGCCTCGAGGGAGGATGAATCTATAAATGGGCTTGCAAGAGTTTTTGTGGTCAGAAAGTACCGTGGACGTGCTCCCTATTCTAAGTGTGTTTGCTAAACTAACCACACCTTTGTCTCACGAATCAAGGATTTCCCCACCACCACTCACCACTCCCACACACATTTACACAATGATGCTCCCACACACTCCCACATTTGTACAGGCACATACACAAACGATCCAGCTGGAACCAGGGCAGACAGCTCCCTGCCCAAGGACAGCCGGTCCCCCATCTGCGGCAGCCCTACGAGTCGCCACCAGGGGGCAGCAGAGGCTGCAGGGTGGGTGGTGGCCCAGGGTGGAGGTGGTCTGGGAGGGGAGTCTGTGCAGAGGACGTGAGTTTGGGCTGGGCAAAGACCCAGGTTTGAGGCACGGAAGAGAGCATGTGATCCCCAGGATTCCAAGTTTGTCCTGCTTTTCATTCGGGTCTCAAATTGTCACTTTCTTTACTACACAGGCTCACATGCGCCTCCTTTTTCTGTGCCCTGGACACCTGACTCCTGTGTTTCCAGAGTGGTGTCCTCACATCCAGGACGGGAACACGGGAGCCGACGGGATTTGGGCTTGGTTTGTTTGGTGGCTCCGGGACGGGAGGACAGGCACTGGGGGACACGGCTACTCCGAAGAAGTGAGCTGGTTAGAGAGGGTGAGATGCCTGGCAGCGGCTGTCACAGAGTGGCCCGTCTCCATCCTCCCTCTGTTGATTGACGTGGGCATGGTCATTTCATCAGTCCTGTGTGAGGTGCCCTGCACACCGTAGCTTCGGTACAAGCTCCTGGTTTTCCTTTTCTTCTGGATTGCCATTCCTAAATCCTTCTGTCACAGAAATTCCTGAGCTGCTACTGACAGTAAGAAACTAGGAGCTTGGGAGGAATGTGATTTGCTTAGTCTTGGGGTTGAAAGGAGGGAAACCTATAACTAAATTTTACAGAAATCACGTGGTGGTCAGAGCAGCCTTTTGGGGCTCTCTGAAATCATAACCCAGTCTTGGTTGAGTTATTTGTTAACCAAGAAATAATAATTTATTGTTTTTATTAAATTAAATTATTTACTAAATAAATAATTCAAAAAATTAAATACAGCATTTCCAAGATGGCATTTCACAAGCATTTTTCTCTGCCTCAACTTCCTCAAGTGAAAAGTCTTTTCCTGTGTGTTTCCATGACAAAATCCACTTAGTTTAATATAGTCCAATTAATTAATTTTTTTCTTTATATGGTTGTTTTTCGTGTTCTAAGAAATTGTTGTCTTCTTCCAGGTCATAAAGATATTCTTTTGTATTTTATTTTAAAAGCTTGATTGTCTTTTAAAGGCTATTTTCTTTCAGAGCAGTTTTAGGTTCACAACGTAATCAAGGGGAAGGCACAGGGCTTTTCCATAGGCCTCTCCACCTCGCACGTGCCCAGCCTCCCCCATGATCACATCCCCACCAGAGGGGACATTGTTACAGCTGATGAACCCACATGGATGCATCATCATTCCCCAAAGCCCACAGTTTTCCTTAGAGTCACTCTTGGTGCTATGCATTCCATGGGTTTGGGCAAATGTCTGATGACATGTATCCCCCATTATAGCGTCATACAGAGTATTTTCACTGTCCTAAAAATTCTCTGTGCCCCAGATTGTTTTATTTATTTTTTCAAATAAAGATAAGAAATCCACCTGGAATGGGTTTTTATGTATATTTTGAGGTAGTTGAATTTCCTTATTCTTCTATATGAATATCTACTTGTCTCCGCTCCATTGTATGAAAATACTGTCCTGTCCCCACTGTACTACAGTGTCATGGTTTTCATAAACCAGGTGACCACAAGTGTGTAGGGCTATTTCTGGACTCTTCATTCTATTTTATTGGTCAACTTTACTCTTCCTATATCAGCAGCACACTCTCTTAATGACTACAGCTTTATGACTGGTATCAATAGCTGCTAAATTAGGTCCTCACTGTTTGTTGTTCTTTTTCAAAATTTGTCTGCTCTTCTTGGCCAGAATACTCAAATTTGATTTCTAGATGGCCTTTTCCTTCTCAGGCTTTGTTGGCACTATTCTTTATGGCTTTCCTATAATAACACATTGCAGCCCAGTGGTACAGTTTAAGTCAAATTATGTTCTAAAATAATGAGGTAGCTCTATAAGGTAAACACTTTCTAGGACACTGTGAGTCAGTGAGTTCCATGTCTGTCCTGCCATCTGTGGCCAGGGAAAGAATTCCCTTGCTTTTCCCATTGGCTTTTCCAAATTCTGTCTGTCTTTCAAGACCTGCTGTAAATCCTGCATGTTCCCACCTCCATAACGATTCCCCTCAGACTTCTCCACCACCCTGTGTGGCACAGATTTGATGATACGCTGCAGCTTTACTCTCAGAAACAGACCCTCCCAAGCTCCCAGAGCCCTCCCCATCTGGGCTGGCCTGGCCCGCTTTCCACAGCGTCATTCCCCCTTCCCCACCTCCCACAGACACTTTCGACTCAGGGTTTGAGCTCCCTGCCTGACATGTTCTTCCTTCCTGCTCCCACCTTGCCCTTACTGGTTAATGCCTTGTTGACATGAATGCCCCCTGTCTTGGCTTCCTTCCCCAACCCCCAGACTGGGTTTCCCTGTAGTGTGCAACCTGTGCCCCCTTCATGACATGTGGTGCAGCTCAAAATCACAGACCTGTTTGATTATTTGACCAACACCAGACTCTACCCCTGGATTGTAAACTCAAATAAGGCAGGATCCATGACTGCTCTGCTCTACATTGTAATCTCTAATACCTGGCCTAGTGCTTGTCACACAGTAAGTGCTCTAATTCTCTTATGAATGAATGAAATGCTTCGGCCTAGTGGCCTATGTTACTCTTTCACAGTTCCCTGCATAGAGATGTTCAAGAAATATCTTTCTGATTGAGCTCATCTTTTTCTATAGGACATTTTAATAAAGAACTCTGTATAGTTTATGAGAGAAACTTGCCACATTCTGAAATGATGGGCCTGGCCATTGCAGGCAGAGTTAGGGGTGATTCTTAATACCTGTCCCGGGTTTGCTAGGGGCAGGGTGATAATAGTGGGGCATCACTCAAACTTAAAGTATCCTACACCTGCCAGGACCTGTCTTGCCTTCTGTATCTCTGATCTACCTTTTGGGAACTCTAAAATGGCACTTCTGGTTTGGCTATGGTGTGTGCAGATGCAACATGGCTTGGTGGAGTGCACAGCACACTGAAACCCAGAAGCTGTGACTTTCTTTCACTGGGAAGTCACACAACCAGCTTGCCCAGTGGCAAAGCAGGGCAGCCAGAGCTGCTTCATTAGCAGTTGGCATAGATGAGTGAGTGCTAACATCTGGCCCTTCATGGACAATTCCTGTAGTTATGGAGATGGAAAATAGACTATCGTCCCATTAATAATGGACAAGAATTAGTTCTTGGTCTCTGTGTTCCATATCCTAGTCATTGATGAATGACAATACTGTCTTTATAGTCTCAAGTAATCAGAGGAGAAGAGAAACACTGTGTTCTGTGTTCACCATTGGCAGCACTGTGCCCGGGAGAGTTTGGGCAGTGGCAATGGCAGAGCCCTAGCAGCCCTGGCAGGGCCTCTGTAGTCTGCATATGCAGTGACCCAGAGCAGCGACATGAGAGGTGGAAATGCTCCTTACGATGTAGCCTCTGCCACACTCTTTGTTGAAACTCTACTAGCAGAAAACAATCTGGATAATCCAATCTAGGGAAAATTGCTAACCAGATTCTGCCTCAAAATGGGAACACAGACCTTTCCTAAAACCACCTCACTGGAATATAATAGGGCTATAATGTACAAAAGGCAAATGGCACTCAGGTTCTTAGGGGAAAATAATGTTCATTTTTATCAGGAGGATCTTCCTATGGTCACTAGAAGCACAATTTTAATGGATATAAACAAGGAATTAAGACCAATTATTAACCATATTGCAACTGAGTTCCTCAGAGACCTTCTACTTGGGCAGGTGGGCACCATCTGAGTTAGGGAGGCCGCAGAGCTCAGTGTAATTTGTGGAAGGCTGTCCCCATGGGCTCGGCTGGGCTGGGCTGGTGTCGCAGGGAAGTGTGACCATAAGGATGCCTGAGTGTGGGTGCATGAGGAAAGGCAGGTAACTATTCAAGGTGGGAAGACACTGAAGACAAATTTGGTTACATCACATTCTTGATTTCAGTGTATTTATGTTTAAAGCTAATTAAATTGATTTATCATCTCTTGTGAAATACCAAAATGGTTTTGTAAATGCTAATTAGGCTAGGGCACATTTGCACCATTTAAAAGTAGGAAATTGGCCACCTACAACGTGTAGGTGATTCATTCATTTCAAGTAAATTTAATTGCATATCCCTAAATGTCCAAACTCTGAGGATTTCTGTGGCTGGCTCTGCATTCTGTCAGGTCATAATCTCTTTGCACTGTACCTACATTAAGGGTCTCCACCAGAATGTTCTCAAATACCCTATCCTTTCAAGTGAATGCTGTAGGAGGACCACTCGGTTGTTACACTGGATGAAGCCACTTCAGTGAATGCCTGCTCTGCCTGCAGTGCCTTGCCAAGGCAAGGAGCCTAGGTGGTTCCTTCCTCCTAAGTAACTGTGTTCTCACCTCTTCATTCTACCTCTCAGGCCACAGCTGATTTGGCCACAGTGAGCCGTGGGCATTCACACTATGGCTGGCCTGAGGGTGGCCTGGCATGAAGGTGCTGTTTTTCAGGGATAATGGAAGTTTGCTGAGATGCTCAGGGTCTCTCTCAGGAATTTCAGCTGAAGGTATGTTAAGAATCAGGCATATGTAAGGAGAGCCTTAGCTGAAATGCCCTTAGAGAGAAGGTAGTATGTAAAACCGTGAAGCACAAAAGTCATAAATAAGGAGAAATAAGGGTAAGTAAATGCTTTGAAGTCAGGAAGACTGGAAGAAAATGGGAGTTATTTGGTAGCAGGTCATGGAGAGTTGAAACTCTCCTGGCAGAGAACAATCTTAATAATCCAATTATTGGAGCTATATTGGATTATTCCAATTTATGAATGGTAATGTGAGATTCAGCCAAATATTTCCATGCTATCTGGCTATGACATATGTATCTCCATAGCAACTACCGCCACCACCCGCAAAAAAACTTAAGGTAACAAAGAGTATCTTTCTTTGCATGCCAAAATGCCTAACGCACAGTTAGTAGCTGTGGTCTTAAAACTTTTTTCTCTTTCATTTTTATTGGGATATAATTGATTATATATTATATAATATGCAGTATATAGTCTCAATATATGTAATTGTAAAATTTTAAGGTGTAAGCATAATGACTTGACTTACATATATTTAGTTAATATCCATTATCTCATATAGATAGAAGAAAAAATATATATATATATACATACACACATATACACACACACACACACACACACACACACACACACTACATTTTCTTTATCCATTCGTTTGTTGATGGACACTTGGGTTGTTTCCATGTCTTGGCTATTGTGAATAATGCTGCAATGAATGTGCATATACAGCTCTCTCTTCAAGATAGTGATTTTGTTTCCTTTGAATACATATCCAGGAGTGGAATTGCTGGATCAAATGGTAGTTCCATTTTTAATTTTTGGAGGAACTCCACACTGTTTTCTACAATACCTGCACCAATATATAATCCCACCAATAGTGCACCAGGGTTCCCTTTCCTCCATATCCTTGTCAGCATTTATTTCTTGTCTTAGTCCTCCTAACAGGTGTGAGGTGATATCTCACTGTGGCATTGATACGCATTTTCCTGATGAGTGATGTGGAGCACCTTTCCATGTACCTGTTGACCATCTGTATTTCCTTTTTGGGAATATGTCTATTCAGGTCCTCTGCCCATTTTTAAATTAGATTGTTTCTCTCTTATTAAGTTGTGTAAGTTCTTTCTTTATACATTTGGGGTATTAATCCTTTTTTGATATATATTTGCAAATATTTTCTCTCATTCTGTAGGTTTCTTTTTCATTTCATTGATATTTCCTTTTGCTGTGCAGAAGCTTTTTAATTTGATGTAGTACCTCCTGTTTTTATTTTGCTGCTTCTATGTGACATGTTATATCCAAAAACTCCTTGCCACGACACATATCAAGGAACCTTTTTCCTATGTTTTCTCTTATGAGTTTTATGGTTTCAGGTTTTATATTTAAGTCTTGAATCCATTTTGAATTAATTTTTGTGACTGGTGTAAGATAGGGGTCTAGTTTCATTTTTTACCTGTGAATATCCAACTGCCTTTTCTTCATTCAGTATTCCTGGTTCCATTGTCAAACATTAGTTGACTCTGCATGCTTGGATTATATCTGGGCTCTTGATTCCATGCCACTAATCTATGTGTCTGTTTTTATGCCAGTGCCATACTGTTTTGATTACTGTAGCTTTATAATATAGCTTGAAATCAGGAAGTGTGATACTTCCAGCTTTATTCTTTCTTTGCTCTGGCTATTCAGGGTCTTTTGTGGGTCCACATATAACTTTTTGTTTTACTCTTATTGTCTCAATGCTCTCAGTAGCTTTTACCCTTATCTTTATTCCTCTCTGTTCCAGCTAGTTTTGTCTCAGTTCCTCCATTGCAGATAGATATTCATGACCCAGAGCAAAGTGGTAATGAAGGAAGTGAGGGTTAAACCAACCTTGTGAGTCACTAAAATGATCCCCCAGACACAACATGACATAGACTGCCTTTGACTTTAATCAATTTATCTTCATAATGGATGGATGAGGCCATGACAATTCAGCTCAGATATTAAGTCACAGCTAAATTTAGAGTAGATTTGTGTTTTTTCTAAGGAATCAACTTACTCTCATCCTAGATTCTTCTTTGCTCCATCCAAAGACAGAAAAGTAGCTGCAGCAGCAGGGATGTTTGAGTTAACACATATCTAGTTTCACTAAGACAGTCTTTCCAGGAGCAGACATTGACCTTTTGAACTTTTTTGTTTATTTACACACCTGTGCTGTGTAGTGGTAGTAGACAGAGCTTCCTGAATTATCAAATTTGACCTGCTACAAATATATACCCTCCCTTTTTTATTTAGCCTTGGCCCTTGCATAGAAGTAATTTTTAAAGAATCTTTAATTGCCTCTTTGTTTTCGCATTAGAACCTTCCAGAGTTTAGTAGGACATATGGCTACACAATTTGCAATTATATCTCCTAGTATCCCCAGTGGCTTCCTGTTGTAGTTAGGTGTGGCCATGTGACTCAGTTTCCCCAATAGAATGTGAGCAGTGTTTGCAACTTCTATAATAATTCTTTAAAAGGAAATTTCTTGCCCTTTCTTTAAAAGAGAATTTCATTTTCTCTTTGGCTACCTTCCAGATCTAGATAGAATACTGGTTAACCAACTCCACTCAGCAGTTGAGTGCAGTATAGTAGGAAATGACACAACAATAAGATGGAAGGAAGTAGACTCCTTAGATAACCTGGTGGAGCAGAGCCACCTACACACTGGAGTACCTCTGGACTATTACAGGAGACAGCAATAAATAGCTCTTGGGTGAGCCCATCTATTTTCTCTGAGTTTCTCTGTTACAGCAGCCTAATCCATACCCTAAACAATACATAGTGGTGGACACTGAGTGCTCAGAAACAACACTGAGTGTTGAGTAGATGTTATCTCACTTAATTTTCCAACAACTCTTCTAAAAGAGGTGCTACTTGCCCATTTCATACGTGTGCAAACAAGCTTAGGGAGGTGGGATGACTTTGCCCAAGATGGCATAATTATTAGTGATGGAAAGAACTTGGACTCAGCTCTGAAGTGCTTCAAAACACATGTTCTTAATTGTTGTGCCCTTGTGTCTCTTAGTATTAATGTTTACTCTTTTTCTACAGAGAATATCTGAGATATTCTTCTCCATCAATTTAAAGTTTCAGTCTGTTACACATTGTAGCTCCTGACTCCTGTGATTGGTTTAGTGTTGATTGCTCATTTTGTTTTGCTCTTTTTGAGGGAAGGGGGCTGACAATTTTAGTCCTTTAATTTTGAATAAATTCATCTTGCCTTATTCGCTAGACTGTAAATCCCTCAGGGGATAGTGCTGGTGACACAAGTGCTGCATAAATGACAATTATTTGTCTAAAGGTACAAGAGCTGTCTAGTGTTCCAGAATGACTCAGAATTCTCTTGGGTGATGGGTTTTCTCATGGATTTATATATTCTGCCGTTAATCAGTCCTGTTGAAAACCACCCCCCATTTTAAATATATTTTCATGGTAGCAGCATATTTGAATATAGGAAACACCTGAAAAGATTATTTTGAATAAGGAATGATGACTATTCTATTTCTCTCTCTAAATATAAGCAGATGGAATTTAAAATTTTCACAATTGCACTTTAGTCAAATGTTAGATTCATGATGTTCTGCCATGTATGAGTTAGTAATAAGTTTGCTGCATAATAAAAGAAAGTCCAAAATAACAGTGTGTCTAATAAGATATATTATTTTTTTCTAACATGAAAGAGGCCTGGAGGTGAGCAGCTGAGGACTGATCTGGTGGATTCTTAGCCACTGGGTTCTCAAGCTCCCTCTTTTCCTTCCAAATCCCTGGAAATGATTTCCATTCTAAAGTTTCCCTCATGGTTAGTGAGAACCCCCACAGTGACATTCATGGTGTCAGAGTTGCTGGCAGTGAGACGGAGAGAGGGTAAGGGGCCTTTATCTGCCTATTCCCTTCTTGAGACATTTTCCAGAATTTTCTGTAAGTGAACTTCCACACCATTGGTCAGAATTAGCTATACCTAGTTATGTAGCTGCCCCCCAAAATTAAGGTTTTGTTTTGTTCTCAACTAAGCAAGAAAGGGAAGAATCAATATTGGGTAGACAACCTGCCTTCTACCTAGAAAATTCCCACCACTCTAGATTAGGTGTTGGCAAACTATGGCCCAAGGGCCAAATCTGGCCTGTACCTTTTTTTAAAAATATGTAAATAGTTATTGGAACAAAGCCATACATATTCATTTTTGTACTGTCTATAGTTGATTTCATGCTACAACAGCAGAGTTGAGTAGTTGTTACAGAGATTGTAAGGCCCAAAAGTCTAAAATATTTCCCATCTGGTCCTCCATGGAAAAAGATTGTCCATCCCTGTTCTACATTACAGAGGATAGATTTTGATGAATGAATGGCTTCTTTCCTTGGGATGCTATTCCAGGAGCAGGTTGAGCTTAATATGGATTCAGTAACAATGTATTCTTTTCCAGCCCCATGAAGACATTTCTATTAGGCATATGTTTGGTTATAAGCAGCATAAAGTCTGATTAATAGTGGATTAAATAAACAGGAGTTTATTTATATCTCAGATAGAAAGAAGTCCAGAGATACATGGTCCATAGCTGGCACAGATGATGAATGATTTCAAAATTGGGCTCCTTTTTTCTCCCCAACCATGCCCAGAATGTTGGCTTCCAAATCCGTGCTTTTTGTCAGAGAGCTGTAGCACCTAATAGCAATTATGTCTGCATCCCACATAGGAAGAAGGGACCAGTACCAAAGGCCAAAGGAGGCACATGATTCTGTCCCTTTCCAACAATTTTCCCAGAGGTCCTCATTGGCCAGGACTATGTCTCATGACCTCTGCTAGCAGCCGAGGATTCTGGGTTAGTGAGAATATAAGTTGGAATGCCCCATATTCCTGGGGCAAACAAATGGAGATTCTGTTGGAAAGGGTGAAGGGGAGGTGATAATGATATGGGCTCTATAGGTTCCTCACTGTTAACTGAGCCACTCTAGCATGTTCCATAGTCTCCCTCCCTCCCCCATTCCTCTTGCCCCTTCCTGTCACTGTTCCCCAAATTAATTTTGTTCTTTTCACTTCCCTTTCATATTTTGGGCTAGGTGAGAAACCTGTAAATGAGCCTGAAGAGGGGAAGCTGCAGAGTGCCAGCAAACAGATTGTGCAGAACGCCATCCTGCAAGCTGTGCGGCAGGTCTCCCAGGAGAGGCGGCAGAGGGAAGAGGCAGCTGGGGACAAGCGGGACAGCTTCCAGCTGGGCGTGCAGGAACTAACCAAGAAACATGAAAAGAAGTAACACAGTGGATTTGGATCCTGCCATATGCTTGGTTTCTGGCCTTCCTCTTAGTATAGGATGTGTTGCCAAAATGTTGCTAGTAAAGCGAAAGTAAAGTGTCATCGGCACCTAGCAGTAGAATGAACTTGTGCTAGCCCTTGGCTGAGAAGCACTGTTTTCAAAGAGTGCATTAGAAGATTCTGTTTTAATGCGTGCCTCTGCAACATAGTGAAGCCAAACACAACATTGTAATTGCAAAAGTAGTTTTGCAGCACAATTTACTTTTAAAGTTCTTTATTTAAAAAATGACTTGTCATGTTTATTTACTTTTGCCTTTTATGCATTTGTGCTGTGAATTCAACCAGCAGCCCCCTTTTTGCTGAAATGCTGAGTTCTTTAGAACACTTAAAAAGACATGCTGGAAAGGTGAGGGAATGGAGTATGTCACCCTCGATTATCGAATTGAAGTTTTTTATAAACCAGGGTCAGGTCCAAGATCGAATTAAGCAAAGCTAAATTCTAAGACTAGATCCCTCAAGATCTTAACAGGGCATATATTTATATTACTTTTTAAAAAGGAGGTGGTTTGTTGTGCAAGAACTTAATTTCAGTTTCAATTCTCTCAATTGTTTGACAGTTGTGTTTACTCTCTGTGCAGAAATCCTTTGGAAATATTATGGATTTCTTTTTCCTTCTCCAGAAGAAAATATGACAGGTGAATCTATATGCATGAGTTCCCAATAACTCTTTAGCAGCCCTATGAAGAGCAACCGGAATCGTAGATTCCATCTTGGAGATACACTAGGGAATGAATATGGTATTGCAGTGTCCTTGGAAGGAGCTCTGGGGCCTAATAAATGTTCTGTTGTCATTAGGCTATGCATTTGCACTAGTACCTTCCTAAGAGAAACTTTTCTTATCCACAAGGTAGAATTATTTTTGCTGAGATTAGAAAATCATATATATCAGGAATAAGTTACACTTACAATGGAAAAACCGTTTTTTCAACTCTTTGAAGCATGAAAATACAGTAGAAACAAGAAAGTGGCAGTGTTTTGAATGCAGTTATGAAAACATGTGTGTGTATGAAAAAATCATCTCTATTATAGCAGTATGAGTCTCCTCCACCCCCATGGGATAATGCATATCTATCTGGAGTCCTTAGAGCCCCATTTCCTACACTTCACAAAAGTTACCAAGTTGGTGCTATTGGGGACAGAAGAAGAATTAGATCTTTATTAAAAAAACTTTTGGCTTTAGGATATCAATGTCTACATAGTTTTCTTAAAAAAGCAAAGTATTAGCATAAAGTGTGACTGATATTAAGATGCACTTTTAGAATTCCAGTATATTACACTTTTCAGAATGGATACTGTTGATAATAACAGAATGAAAACAATCTCTTTTCAGCTCTGTTAGACTAGCTCACGTGATGGAAAATTCACAGGGAGAGTGGCTGCAGGAGGGCACACGGGTGTTAAAACTTAAATATGGTTTATTCATAAATTCTTTTAGCAATTGAAGAATGAATTTCAGTTGACCTGAAGTCATGATGTGATGTAGTTATACAGTGTAAATCGTGGAATGAAGGTGTTAAGGGAAGCTATTTAGAAATATCCACAAGTGAAAAAACAAACCCAATGCTTGCAGTTTGTAAGTGATATGATACCATGTCTACTAAAATATCTGGAAATAACCAGCCTTGGATTTTACTATCATATGGCAGAAACACATAATGCACAATCTTTCCTCTCTGGCATGTCTGTGCAAATACACTGGGGGTCTTTGAAAACATCTGATTAATCTCTGTATCTGAATGTTGTTTATAAATAAAATATATCAGCTTTCAAATTATGTTGTCATTTTAAGGAAATATTTCTATGCCCTACTATTAGGCTCATTGTATATTGGACAATGAGGCATCCCAAGGCTGTTTTCGAAATTCCTACATATCACGACCCTGAAAGTGCTTCCTTTATGGGCTTGCACTGCACTGCCTGAGGAAATGTGGGATGATGGTTCTTGAGGCTTGAAAAGAAAAAGAGATGTGCTAAGAAATGGCCTTTTGATCTCAGGAAGTAAAGGTAAGTGGATCTGGAAGTTGAGTGTCTTTCATGACCTTTCTGAGATAGAACATCTACAGAAAGCAACAGAGATATTGATAAGTTCTTGGAAGCAATCCCTGTACTCCATAAGTTGGTGCTATGTTGGCAGAATTCTAAGAAGATTAAGCCATAAAAATACATGCATCTGTTAAACTCTTAATTACCTCTCTCTCAGTACAAAGATAAAGTTATTTGGTGTTAAAGGGGCCTACAGAACTTCATGGGCTTTTGCTTGGTTATTATCATAAGCTAGCACATAGCTTTTGGTTTTAGGAATTAGTAGGAACATGTATTTAATGTCCTTTATCTTTCTGATTTACTCCATGGCAAGGCATATGTGGGCTTCCCACCTCTGTGTGTTCAGCTGTTCATCTTTTGCCTTGCCTGTCCCTGGAGTAGACTAAAAAGAGAAATCCTTTTATGTGACTTTGCTCTTTTGTAATCATCCCTCTGGTGTTAACAGTATTGTAAATAGAAGCAAAACAACTTACTGTTTCCTGGGCTTCCCATATATACAAAAACACACTTTCTTTTTTTTTTTAGCTGCTTAGTCTTCCCTTAGGGTAGTATTTCAGGTTATGAATAAATGAATCAACCAAATAAAAATAATCATTGTATTTATGCCATCAGGAATGAATAACTGGCTAATTTTTGAAAAAAAAATACAGAGAGGGAACTTTGAGTTTATCAACTGTAACAATTCTAGCAATATAGTGAGTAAAATCTCTGGAAAATCAAGTAACTAGGCACTATAGTGCCCAAATACATGTAAAGAGTAAACACTTGAGCAGATTCTTCAGTTCACATAAGGAGAATGTGGAAGATACAGTAATGATATCGTCAGTATAGTGATATCTTCTCCAGTGTGAGAAAGCTTTCTGAAGTATATTACTACACATTAGCTCATTTACCTCATTGCCACAACCTCACAATAAGGTGCAGCCAGGAGGATCTTATTTTCTTTTTGCAGGTAAAGTCACACTGACTCTCGGAGAGGGAAAGTATACCTAGGTGAAGAAAAGTGAGTATTGTGGGCACAAGAATACATTAATAACTGACCTTGAACTTTGTGAGCATTTCCTTTAGCTAGGGAGCTGAAGAATATAAATTCTGGGGGTATCTATGTTAAGATGGAAGAATAAAACTGCCTTACAGAATAACTTTCTGAATAAGAAATGTAACAAAAATAGTAAAGGGCCAACAAAAATCATCATTAATAGAAGTAGTTCAATGCTATTAACCTGAAAAAGTGGTAATGAAGAAAAGAAACTGGAAAGAGGAAATAAAAAAGATTATAACAGAGCTGGGCAAGTTCACCCATCTTTCTTCTATTCCTCAGAAGCCACAGTGGTTAAGTCCACAGAATCCTGATGCACATGTGGAAAAAGGTGAATGAAGTAGTGAATTTATCATTTGTCTGTTGTCTTTAGTGTAGTAGAAATGGCCTTTGGGAAGAAACAGGTGAAATCGGAGAAGTGATTTCTCCAAGACAGAAGTCACAGCCAGAAAGAGAAAGGAGAGAGAGAGGGAGGGATGAAGGGAAAGAAAGAAATAGAGGAGAGAGAGGAAGAAGGAAGAAGGAGAGAAATAAGGAATAAAAAAGAAAATGCATATTTAAAAATCTCATCAAATTCTAGAAAAATGGATACAAAATGCTCAACAGCAATACTTCCAGAATAAAAGAAAAATTTCTGAAACTTCTAGGCAAGTAATTTACAAAGGTAAATGGCATCAGGCTGGCTGTAGGCTACTTCATAGAAACATTCAGTACTCTAGCATAAGGGAGAAAATGCCACAAAGTAGCCCTGCACTTTAAAAAGTAAAGTACAAAGTAATGGTATTATTCCCAGCCAAGATTTCAAATAGGAATAAAGGGAAAGATAAAAAATATTCTTATGGGTGGAGGAAAAAGATGGCAGCATAAGAAGTGATGCAGAAACGTCCTCCCAAAACCACATACAACACAAAAATACAGTAAATACAACTAATCCCGAGAGAGCAACCTGAAGACTGCAACAGACTGCCTACATCTAGGGAAAAGAAGATCTCACAGAAAAGGGTAAAGTAGCAAAGCTGTGATCCAGTGGGACCCAAGCCTACCCCCAACCCCAGCTCACAGGCAGGAGGAATAGAAAGGGAGTGGGGAGGAAGTAGAAGCCCAGGAATGCTGAACACTCATCCCTGGAGATCTGCTCTTGGAGCACGAACATACATTACATGGTGCTCTGGAGATTAGAAGGGTTGAAAAGCAAAGACAGGTGGAATACTCAGAGAGACTGAGATTCCAGCAGCTTGTGGAAAACAGGTACCCACAACTGGCCATTCTGGGACAAAAGAAAGGCAGGCACGTTGAAAGACTTCCTAACAGTGAGAGGGCTGCTAAAGGGGCAAGGATTACACAGAGCTTGCTGCTCAGGAGAAAGGACAGGTGGACAAAATCATTCTAGCACACTCAATGCAGCAGGTTGGGGACTTTCAGGAGCTTCAGGGGCTCCATGCCCCTGGCTGGCAATGCAGTGGTGAGGCCACCCACTGTGATAGGCAGCCTGCAACTCCTTCCTCCAGGCAGGCACTGGCCTGCACACCTGCTGACGCCGCCACTGCACCAGGCCAGCTGGAGGGTGACCCTGCCTATGGCAGCTACAGGGGCATAATGCAGAGGCTCCTCCATGCATGTTCAGCCCACTGGCCATGGCAGTGTAGGCAGGCACTGCATCCAGGAATCAGGAAAGAGCTCTTTCCTCCTGGAGAGCAACGGCTGCACACTCCTGCGACCCCCGCCATCATGCCATATGCTCGGCAGTTCCAGAGAGTAGAGCTTCTGGGTACTAGAGGGTGCCACCTACACAGTTATTATTCCACAGTAATCACTAGAAATATGAAATAGAAAAATAATTTTGTACAAACAAGTATCCCATAAAGACCAGAAAGAGGCCTCAGTGAAACTGAATTTCTTGATAAACATTTCAAAATAAAAATCATAAACATGCTCGTGGAGCTATGGAAAAATATTCAAGATCTCAGGGAGGACTTCAAGAGAGATAGAAACTTTGAAAAACACAGTATGTGAAATGAAATATACAATGGAGCGATTTAAAAGCAGATTTGATGAGACAGAGGAGACAGTAAATGAAATAGAAATTAGAGAACAAGAATAAAAAGAATGAGGCACAGAGAGAAAAAATGATCTCTAGGAATGAGAGAATAATAAGAGTACTCTGCAATCAATCCAAGTGGAAGAATATTTGCATTATAGGGGTATCAGAAGAAAAAGAGAGAAAAAAAGGGACAGAAAGTGTCTTTGAGGAAAGAATTGCTGAAAACTTCCCCAATCTGGGGAAAGAAATAGTCTCTAAGACCATGGAGGTACACAGATCTCTCAACATAAGTAACCCAAGGAAGCCAATACCAAAACATATAATAATTAAAATGGCAAAGATAAAGGACAAGGAGAGAGTATTAAAAGCAGCCAAAGAGAGAAAAAAGATCACTTACAAAGGAAAACCCATCAGGCTATCATCAGATTTCTCAGAAGAAACCTTACAGGCCAGAAGGGAGTGGCATGATGTATTCAGTGCAATGAAACAGAAGGGCCTCAAATCAAGAATACTCTACCTAGCAAGATTATCATTTAAATTTGAAGCAGGGATCAAATAATTTCCAGATAAGCAAAAGTTGAGGGAATTTACCTCCCACAAACAGTCTCTACAGTATATTTTAAAGGGACTTTTCTTGATGGAAGTACACCTAAGGCTAAATACCTGTTAGCCAGAGAAAATAAAACCACAGTAGAAGAAGTAGACCAATTAATTACTAAGCAATGAAAATTAAATCAACTACCCACAAAGTCAGTCAAGGGATACACAAAGAGTACAGAATACAACACCTAATATATAAAGAGTGGAGGAGGAAGAAAAAGAAGGGAGGGAAAAAAAACTTTAGATTGTGTTTGAAATTGCATACTAAGTGAATTAAGTTTGTCAGATAGTGAGGAAGCTGCCCTTGAATCTTAGATAAGCATGAATCAAAAGCCTGCAATGGCAATAAGTACATACCTATTGATAATCACTCTAAACATAAATGGACTGATTGCACCAATAAAAAGACATAGAGTTACAGAATAGATAAGAAAAAAACAAGACCCATCTATATGCTGCTTACAAGAGACTCACTTCAAACCCAACAACATACACAGGCTAAAAGTAAAGGGAAGGAAAAATATATTTAATGTAAAAAATAGGGAGAAAAAAACAGGACTTGCAGTACTTGTATCAGACAAAATAGATTTTAAAATAAAGTAATGAGACAAAGAAGGACATTATATAATGATAAAGGGATGAGTCCAACAGGAGGATATAACCATTATAAATATCTATGCTCCCAATATAGGAGCACTTAAATATGTGAAGCAAATACTAACAGATTTAAAGGGTGAAATAGAATGCAATGCACTTATTTCAGGAGACTTCACACCATTCACTCCAAAGGACAGATCAACCAGACAGAAAATGTAAGAGGACAGAGGCACTGAACAACACATTAGAACAGATGGACATAACAAACATCTATGGAACACTCCATCCCAAAGCAGCAAGATACACAATCTTCTCAAGTGCACATGGAACATTTTCAAGAATAGATCACATATTAGGCCACAAAAAGCCTCAGTAAATTCAGAAGGATTGAAATCGTGCCAACAAAGGTGTGAGACTTGAAATAAATTATACAAAAAAACCAAAAAAGTTCACAAAAACTGGAGGCTTAATAACATGCTCCTGAATAATCAATGGCTCAATGACCAAATAAAAACAAAGATGAAGCAATGTGAATTGGTGAGAAATGAAAACAACAACTCAACAGCCCCAAACCTGCAGAATGCAGCAAAGGCAGTTCTAAAAGGATGTATATTGCAATACTGGCTTACCTCAAGAAAGAAGAACAATCCCAAATGAACAGTCTAAAGTCACAATTAATAAAAGTAGAAAAAGAAGAATAAATGAGGCCCAAAGTCAGTAGAAGGAGCGACATAATAAAGACAAGGGAAGAAATAAATAAAATCGAGAAGAATAACACAATAGAAAGAATCAATAAAACCAGGAGCTCGTTCTTTGAGAAAATAGACAAAATATATAAACCTCCAGCGAGACTTATCAAGAAAAAAAGAGAGTCTGCTCACATAAACAGAATCAGAAATGAGAAAGGAAAAATCACTATGGATACCACAGAAACACAGGGAATTACTAGAGAATACTATGAAAAATTATATGCCAACAAATTGGATAACCTAGAAGAAAAGGTCAACTTTCCAGAAAAATAGAACCTTCCAAGACTGACCCAGGAAGCAGCAGAAAATCTGAACAGAAACAATTACCAGTAATGAAATTGAATTGATAATCAAAAAACTACCTTAGAACAAACCTCCTGGACCAGATGGCTTCATGGCTGAATTTTATCAAACATTTAGAGAAGACCAAATAGCCATCCTCCTTAAAGTTTTACAAAAAGTAGAATAGTAGGGAATACTTCCAAACTCATTGTATGAGGCCAGCTCCAAACTAATACCAAAACCAGGCAAAGACACCACAAAAAAAGAAAATTACAGACCAATCTCTGATGAACATAGATGCAAAAATACTCAACAAAATATTAGCAAACCGAATTCAAAAATACATCAAAATGATCATCCATCATGATCAAGTGGGATTTATTCCAGAGATGCAAGGATGGTACAATATTAAAAAATTCATCAACATCATCCACCACATCAACAAAAAGAAGGACAAAAATCACATGATCATCTCCACAGACGCTGAAAAGCATTTGACAAAATTCAACATCCATTCATGATAAAAACTCTTAACAAAATGGGTATAGAGAGCAAGTACCTCAACATAATACAGGCCATATACAACAAACCCACAGTCAACATCATACTTAACAGCAAAAAGCTGAAAGCTTTTCCTCTAAGATTGGGAACAAGATAAGGATGTCAACTCTCCCTGATTTTATTCAACATAACACTGGAGGTCCTAGCCACAGCAATCAGACAACCCAAAGAAATAAAAGGTATCCAGATTGGTAAGGAAGAAGTTAAACTGTCACGGTTTGCAGATGACATGATATTGACATTAAAAACCCTAAAGAATCCACCCCAAAACTAGTAGAACTAATAACTGAATTCAGAAAAATTGCAGGATACAAAATTAATACACAGAAATCTTTTTGTGTTCCTATATACACACGATGAACTAGCGGAAAGAGAAATCAGGAAAATAATTCCATTTGCAATTGCATCAAAAGGAATTAAATATGTAGGAATAAACATAACCAAGGAGGTGAAAGACCTGTACCCTGAAAACTACAAGACACCCATAAAAGAAATTAAAGAAGACACCAATGGAAGACATAAATGGAAATACATCCAATGCTCGTAGATAGGAAGAATTAATATTGTCAAAGTGGCCATCCTGCCTAAAGCAATCTACAGATTCAATGCAATATCTATCAAAATACTGACAGCATTCTTCAAACAAACTAGAACAAATTGTTCTAAAATTCCTATGGAACCACAAAAGACCTTGAATAGCCAAAGCAATTCTGAGAAGGAAGAATAAAGCTTGGGGGATTACTCTCCCTGACTTCAAGCTCTATTACAAAGCCACAGTAATTAAGACAATTTGGTACTGACACAAGAGCAGACCCATAGATCAATGGAACAGAATAGAGAGCCCAGATATAAACCCACACATATTTGGTCAATTAATATACAATAAAGGAGTCATAGATATACAATGGTGAAATGACAGCCTCTTCAACAACTGGTGTTGGCAAAACTGGACAACTACATATAAGAGAATGAAAGTGGCTTATTGTCTAACTCTATACACAAAAGTCAACTCGAAATGGATCAGAGGCCTGAATGTAAGTCATGAAGCTATAAAACTCTTAGAAGGAAATATAGGCAAAAATATCTTGAATATAAACATGAGCAACTTTTCCCTGAACACATCTCCTCCAGCAAGGGAAACAAAAGTAAAAATAAACAAACAGGACTACACCAAACTAAAACACTTCTGTACAGCAAAGGACACCATCAGCAGAACAAAAAGGTATCCTACAGTATGGGAGAATATTCATAAGTGACATATCTGAAAAAGGGTTAGCATCCAAATATATAAAGAGCTCACATGCCTTAACAACCAAAAAGCAAATAACCTGATTAAAAAATGGGGGGAGGATATGAATAGACAGTTCTCCAAAGAAGAAATTCACATGGCCAACAGGCACATGAAAAGATGCTCCACACCACTAATTATCAGGGAAATGCAAATTAAAAACAGTGAGATAATACCTCATATCAATTAGGATGGCCAACACCCAAAAGACAAGGAACAAATGCTTGAAAGGATGTGGAGAAAGGGGAACCCTCCTACACTGTTGGTGGGAATATAAATTAGTTCAACAGTTTTGGAAGACAATATGGGGGTTCCTCCAAAAACTAAAAATAGAAATACCATTTGACCCAGTAATTCCACTTCTAGGAATCTACCCAAAGAAAACAAGATCTCAGATTCAAAAAGACACATGCACCCCTATGTTTATTGCAGCACTATTTACAATAGCCAAGATATGGAAGCAACCTAAGTGTCCATCAGTAGATGAATGGATAAAGAAGAGGTGGTACATATACATGATGGAATATTATTCAGCCATAAGAAGAAAACAAATCCTACCATTTGCAACAACATGGATGGAGCTAGAAAGTATTATGCTCGTGAAAGAAACCCGGCAGAGAAATCCAAGTAGCAAATGATTTCACTCATCTGTAGAGTATAACCACAAAACAAAACTGAAGGAACAAACAGCAGCAGACTCATACACTTCAAGAAGGGACTAGTGGTTACCAAAGGGAAGGGGTTGGGGAAGGTGGGTTGGGAGGGAGGGAGAAGCAGATTAAGGGGCATTATGATTAACACACATAATGTAGGTGGGTCATGGGGAAGGCAGTATAGCACAGAGAAGACAAGTAGTGACTCTATAGCATATTACTATGCTGATGGACAGTGACTGCAATGGGGTATGTGTGGGGGGACTTGATAACATGGGTGAATGTTGTAACCAAAATGTTGCTCATGTGAAACCTTCATAAGATTGTATATGAATGATACCTTGTCTTGCCAATGGGTTTCAGCCCCGGGCAAGTTCGCTATGGATTCAATGTGACCAAAGAAATTGACAGCAAAACGTTCTTGGGGTGAAAGGGTTATAACCAACTTTATTTCCAGAGTGGCAGGCCAGTCACTAAAATCCCATTCACTCAGAGCGAGTCTGTATGCAGCAAGCCAATCTCTGCCTCTGGGCCCCTCTGTCTGCACATCCATCCTCTAGGCCCCTCTGTCCGCACAGTCGTCCCACACAGCTGTCCTCTGGGCCTCTCTGCACAGTTGTCCCACACAGTCATCCTCTGGGCCTCTGTCCTCTGCTCTCCTGCAGGCTTGCAGCCATGCCACTGTGTTGCACCCAGAGCACTGGGTGGAGCTCTTTATATAGAGTCAACAGCCATGTATTGCCCACAGGTGTGCAGTGAGCTAGTCAACCAGGGCCAGGTGAGAATCCTGGCCACAGGTACTCATTTTATCCACATACCTTAATAAAAAAACTACGTATTTTTATGGGTTACTGGTTCTCAAGGCCCTTCTTGGAACAATTGCTTGACCATGAACTTCATCCAACTAGAAGATAAATCAAAATAAAGAATCTAGGAATGGGAGAGCTGCAGGAAAAGGATTGGTGGGAGCAGTACCTTCACTTAAATACCAAGTAACTATTCCATAATTGTGAAAATTAGGCTAAACAAAAAATGTTGCAAATTGTCATATCTTGACAATATAAAAATATAACTAATAAAAACCAGGAGGTGAGGCAAGGGAAATGACATCATGCTAATGACTTCATTTATTAGAGAAAAAAGAGAAATGACAAGATCTTAAGTTGAATGATGTAGTTTAAAAACCCCAAGAATACAAACCTCTTAAATTTCATAATTCCTTTTATCACCCTTAGGGGAATGTATTAGAAAATAATATGACAATGAGAATTTTACTTAAGGCTTAGAAAATTCATTTAGTTTCTCTTTCATTGAATTAAAAATAAATTACATGAAGTTGTGGACAAAATGGAAGTTCCTATGGCCAGGATCCTCACCTGACCCTAAACTACTTGATGATGTAATTGGCCTCTTGCTAGGCTAATGCTTTCACACCTGTAGGCAGTAAGCTATTATTGATTGAGTCACTATGTAAAGAGCTCTGCCCAGTGTTACAGACCTTCAGACTGCTGGATGCAGATGTGATTCTAGTGCTTAATCTACTGCCATGAGAATAAAGTCAGGTATAAACTCTTTTAATCCAAGAATGTTCCGTTGTCATTTCTTAGTCTCTCACTGCATCCATAGAGAACTTGCCCAGGGCTGAAACCCCCAGGCAAGACGTAGATATTATCTATCTTTAGTTTATATATACATAATCCCTTGATACCATGCATGACCACTATCCATTCATTCTTCTGCTGAAGCTAAACAGGAAAACTCTTGCAGCATATGAGGCAAGTTACTGTTGTGTAGTAGATCCTCTCCTAGCTGATTTCTACTTAACTAATTAAGTGGTGCTTTCCCTCCACGCCTGACACTTGTATCTAAGAGTCACCTCTCTTGTACACACTTCCATGAATGCTCCACTAATAGAGTTATATGTGTAGCTGGTACTGTTGGTGACCATCCATATGCCCTCAGCACTTGCTGCTTCCCAATGCACAGATGACTTCTTACTGCAAATAGCAGTAGCTTTTTCCTGGTGGGCTTTTTCTGGCTATAGTTGTTTGCCTCAGCCCTCACAGGGGGCAGCTGGATGCACCAAGGGGCTATGGTCCTGGGAGCAGCCCTGTAACGATAATGGTTAGGAGCTGGTGCATAAATAGCCCGCCTCCTTGCCCCTCAGGTGGGCTAACTTTAGGACACATTCCAGTCTCCCAGAGGTTGCCAGCCTGGCGAGTCCCAGGGGTGCAGAGCCCTTGCCTCCCTTCTCTCACTTGGCTCTCTTCCCACTGGCACTTCCTCAGGTGAGTTTCCACATGAACCACTTTCCCTCAAATCCTTGTTTCAGGGTCTGCTTCTAAGGGAGCCAAACTTAAGACGATGGTGTTCTGATTGTTTCTTACCAAAGATAACTGAGGTTACCAATGACTTGTGTTTTGTTGTAGGAAAATTGGACCAGCTTTTCTGCAGAGGCAATCTCTCCCAGCCAGACACTGAGCAGTCGCTGGCATCTTCCAAAACAAATCCCCAAAATAATAGACTGTGAGTTTGTTAAGAAATTAGATGTGTATTTTAATTTTATTACCAGTATCTTAGTTGTCTTGAGATTGATTTATCTCAGTTCTGTTTTATAAGGTAGCTAATTTATAACCAATGGATCCACATAAATATCAAATAAACAGGCACCAGAGGCTGCTCTGCTATGGTAAAGTGATTGAGAGACTGTTGCCAGGCCAAACACCTTATAAATCTAAAGCACTGAGGTTTAGCAAACAGGAAACAAATTTCAAGTCCAATAATTTTAGCAGTGCCTTCTCTGCTGACATTAAGTCTTTTTTTGTCAAGTTCTGGGAGGCAGTCATCCCTTCAGGTTTTCTTTTGCATCCCTTCAAATACATTTGTTTTGCTTAAGTTTTACACTTAAAGGTTGCTCTTTGAAATTGGGAGAAATAAATTCACGTAGATCTATAATCTGCTCCTAGCTTTGAAAAAGATCAGTGTGTGGAAAAAGGAGTGTTATTGGAGGCAAAACAGTAATAACCTGTCAGTTGGATGAGCTGAGTTCCAGCTTCAGGTGCAATCACTAAAAACACCCTGGGCCGGTCTTTCACGGCATTTATCACAACATGAGTGATGTTTCTTTTTTGGTTATCTGTTTAGTTTCTGTTTCAACAGCTAAGCCATAGGCTTCATGAAAGCAGGTCATGTGTCTGTCTTGTTTAACCTGTATTTCAGTACATTCGCAGCAAAGAGTAAGTACCCAGTACTTACTGAACAAATGAAGATATTATTTGTATGACATTAACAAGCATCTTCAGTTTTCTGAGACTCAGTCTCTTCATATGTAAGATAGAAGTTGGCCAGGGTGGTCACTAAGCACCTTCTAGTTCTAAAATTAAATTATTCTTTTTTGTGTGTTTTTTAAATGAGATTACATGTAAGTGCATAGCTTTGATAGATTTTTATAAGTGAATACAGCCAAGTCAGCACCATTAGATTGATTTAGAAAATTTCTAGCTCCCCAGGCCCCTCCCAGTTGATAACCCCCAAAGCTAACAACTACTCTGACGTATATAATCATAGATTCATTGTGTTCATTTTTGCACTACGTATAAATGGAATCATGCCACATACACTCTTTTCTGGTAGTTTTTCTCAACATTTTGTCTGTGAGATTCACTTGTGTTGGTGCAAAGAGTGGTAATTTGTTTTTATTTAGTATGTTTTATATTGCATAAATGTATCACTACTTATTTATCAATTCTCCCAGGGTTTCCCCTCAATTTTGGCTATTACACATAAAACTGCTATAAATATTTTTGGATATGTCTTTGGGTAGGTATATATCATCTCCCTTGGGTAAATGGTCAGGAGTGGAATTGCTGGGTCATATTGTATGTGTATTTACTTCACTAGAGTCTGCAAGGAGATTTCCAATGTAGTAGAACTAATTTATCCTCCTAGTAATATGTAAGAATTTCAATGCTTCATATGTTCGAGGCAGACACCATTCTTCTAATGAACTTCGTTTCCTAAGCATCATGAGATACAGGAAATTTCACTCTGCCTTTCAAAGTCCTTGGTTCCCCACTCTCCTGTTTGCAGTGTCAGAATTCAGCAAGAGTTCCTTTGGGAGAAAACTGGCCTCATTTTGGACACTTCAGTTTCCATTCAGTCCACATGACTGCCCAAATCCTTGCAGGTTTCATTTTCCTCAGTCTTCACCCCTAATGAGCTAACACCCTCTCCCTTCTCCCCCTTAGAAGAAAATAGTTGGTGATAGCTCACCCTGAGAAGACTGCCCCAATCTAGAATTCCAGCTCATCCAGTTCTCATGACACCCACGCTGCTCTGCTTTATTTAGTTTATGCACTTTTTGCAATTTATCCATTCTTTTCTAGTTGCTGTAGTGGCAGCATTAGGCTATGCCCTTCCCAGAAGCAGAAATCCTCTGTTTCTATGAATTATTAATGCAGACATGTTGGTATCAGTAATACCATACCAGTTACAGATCACATTTATGACACTGGGATCAAATATAAAAATAAAAACCCAATGTTCACCTTATTTTAGAATGACAACATTGGTGTAACCTTGAGTAACTGCTTTTTCTGTTAGTGTGCTTTCTGATGCACAGTGGTTTACAGGGAGGACAGCTTGACAGGCTCATAGTTACTTAGAATCATGCTTGAGGAGGGTGGGACAGGAACCTGTGCTGTGAGATAAAAACTCTTCCCACCTCATCTTTTTTGTCCAACTTTCTGCAAACTGTTGTGCCCCTCTATAAAAATCTCTTCCCTACGTGCACCAAGCTTCTGCCTCATCACCCCCTTAATATTGAATCCAACTGTGAAAGGAGGAGGTAAAAGAGGGAAAGAAGAATAAAATGAATCAGGGAAGGAGTGAGTTGTATGCTCAATGTAGAGATGTGCATTATGCACGTCCATGTGCAGGCAGCTGTTTATGTGTGTGTGTTAGGGCACATTTGTGTCCTACATCCAAACATGTATGTTTAGGATGAAATTAAGTAAACTTTTTTTGTCTTCATTACAAATTAAAAATAGGCCTCTCTTGTAACAATTCACCTAAGGATTAAAAAGAAATAATTTGCATAAAAAAGTAGGTACTTACAGACTTTTACTCTTTTCAGAAACTGGCCTCTGTAGCTTCAGGACAATTAAAAGTGCTCCTTTGCAGACATGGGACCTCCTGATTTCCTGGATACTTGCCAGCCTAGCTTCCAAAAAGAATTCTTTCATTCAAATTGGGTGATAAACTCAGAGCCCTGCTATTGTTTTAGATAAATAAAATGAGACAAAAACACTACACAACAGAACTTTCTCCATCATCTTTGTAAAAGAGTTTTCTTTTGGAGTACCTTAATATCCTGTCTCAAATAATTTATTTTTATTTTTATTAAAAGTTTATTAAAAATTAGAGTTCATGTTGAAATAATGTAATCATTTAACTATTATAAATCACTCTGATGCTGATATTTGTCCAAAACTAATTAGATTTGTGACCTTAAACAAATGAGTTTATCTTTCTGGTGCTTGTTTTTATTATTATTAATCAGAGAAAGAGGATCATTATATCACTTCCACTTGCTAGTCATGACAGTATGTGGTCGGTATCCGAATGTTGGTGTCATTAAATTCAGTCCTGTGGGGTCCCAAGAACTAAATGAGTGGAAAGTTCTGGAGGCAAATGCATTTTTAATACTACCTAGACGTCAGTGACAAGACTGCTATGTGGTTACTTAACCTGGGGAAACAAGCAAATCTTTTCAGCTACACTAGTAGAAGGACTAAGTATTCTGCTGTTCACGTGCTTTGTGTGTTTGTGTGTGTGTGTGTGTGTGTGTGTGTGTGTGTGTGTGTGTGTGTGTGTGTGTGTGTTTTCCAAGCCCTCCTTATTCTTTCCTGTCTCCCAAGGATGGGGGTAATCCTTGGTAAGGCCTTTTTATCCCATGTGCAGAACAGGCTGAGAAACACCAAGAGCTTGCTTCCATGCAGAAAAAAGTTCCAAGAAAATATTTTTCTTCAATTCTATTTATACTACCCATAAAAGCTACATCCAGTCTCCTAAAAGCTATATCCTGTGGTTAACGATCTAGTTATATATCTATGAGGATTCCCTTTTGTCCTTGACCCACAAAAAAATAATTCTTTATAGAGGGAAAGGAGGCTCCTTGTGCGCCCTCTGGAGGGAAAAGTGAGCTATTAACTTTATTCAGATAATTAGTTCAAGAAAACGTGTGAATGAATGTGCTCAGCTAGAGAAGTTCTAAGTAGCACACAAATTCATTCAGTTGAGAACCTATGATCCTAGGCACTGTGTGAAAAGACTAATTTGTAAATGGAGTTAAGATGTAGGGAAGGGAGGTAAAATATTATTATGCTAATGTATGTAACAGAAAGTAGAAAAACTAATAGGTTTATTAAGATAGAAAATGGAGGAGAACAGGAACAGTTCGATGGAGGAAAGGAGAGTTCAGTGGAAATCTTTATGAACTAGAGAAATGAAAGAAAAGAGAAAAGCCATTGTTTTCAATAAAATTTCTAAACTATTACCTTTTTTATTTCAAAAAATATACTTTCCGTATATCAAGAATATTTTGTAAATTGTAGCTGTCTTCTACCTGCTTAGTTTTATCTGCCACTTTATACCTAACACTTTATACTTTAGTTATTCTAAAATACTTGTAGTTTCTTTTTGATTTTACACCTTAGTGTCTGTGATCATGTAGTCCCCTCTGCCTGCGATGCTTTCCCCAGCCTCTATCTTGAAATCTTTATTCACTTTTAGGAATGAGCTTAAGCATCTTATCTTCCTGAAAGTGTTACACATTTCCAAGGTCATTCATTCAACCAGTGAGACTGGTCTAAATACCGTCTTCAGTGCCCCAAACTCCCAAGAATGCCTCTACCTTTGTATCCACCACATATGCTTGTGATTGTCTACTGAGGTGTCCATCTCCCCTGCCATGATGAGTCCTAGGGCAGCGGCTAGGTCTTATACCCACATGATAAAAGTGCGGTGCCTTGAATACAGTTTGTACTCAGCCAGTGTAGAATTTTTAGTTGCACGTTTAGACTTTCCAACATCTTTTCTGAGCTGTGTTGCATATTAGGGGTGGGGCCCAGATGACAGTGTATCCCACTCAGTCCAGCCTTTCTTTAGTTTGTTTGTGTGATGAAATGGAAGAGGGAATTTTATTACATCAAATTATGGTGATCTTTGGCAGTTACTCAGAAGTGTAGGAGGATGAAGACTTACATTATCTTGTGACAAGAGTTACTTACATGAAAGGGGTATTCACTCAAGTCAGTGAATCAGAGAACTCAAAATGCTAATATTTATTGTATATTGAAAAAATGTTGAAAAAAATCACTTTTATGTATTGTTACAGCTGAGAGTGATCTGCCTTTAGTTCTTCAGCAGCCACTTGGAGAGGTTTCTAGAGATCCTCAGATCTCATAAGGAGTCTAGTTCTTGGTATCATATCCCATAATGTCAGCCTCCCTATTTTGCTCATACCTATCCCCATCTCTTCTGCTGTCATTAAATAGCACCCCTGAGTGTACTGAGAGCATTACCAAACCAAAGACAAGAACATGACTGCTGAGCAGAAGGCAAGAAGTGCTCAGAGGGCAGAGTCTTCACTGTGATTTGCGAAGACCCCTCAAGGTAGAAGCCGACCAAAGTCTGAATTAAAATGGGTTTGCTGGGTCCTCCAGAGAAACTGTTTCTGCGCAATCAAGATGTAAAGACTGCCTATAATTTCCATAGGGTATTTTCCCAGACTTTAGGATGTCCCTTGAGTCTTTTTCCTCTATTCAACTGAGCATTTAAGATAGTAGTTTAAGTAACTTATTCTTTAAACCTACAATTCTGCTACCAAGAAATCAGTCTGAAGAGATGAATGGAAGTTTTAGGAAACAGAGGTATGAATACTATTAGAAAAATGAAAATCCTAATTTTTCTGATTATTACTATTATTTTCAAATACTGTGGCCTACCTAGGTATATTCCATTCCCCTACCATGGGTACTACTCTTCATGGGGTGCAACTCTTCTTTAGTCTTCAGTTTTCTGGTCTTTTCATCTGTTAAGAGCTCATGGTGCTCATGTAAATCATAATAATTACAATAAAATAGCTACAGAATCCATGCGGGCAGTGACTGCAACTCCTTTGCCTGGCACAGAGTGATTGTTCAGTATACGTGATTTGGATGAATAAATGACTTAAGTAATTATTAGAACCTTTAATAAGCGTTCGTTACGTACCAAAATCCATGGTTAATTTCTTATGTGCACTAACCATTTGCATCCTTATCTCTCTATAAAGTGTGCACCACAATATGCCATTTTAAGTTTGGGAAACTGAGATGTGCCGAAGTTATGTAACTTAACCAAAGTCATCCTCTAACAAATGGTGAGATCAGAAATGGAAGGAGAACACCCTGCTTGTGCAAGTCATGGCCACAGCCTGCCATGTACCCTGCCATGTAGACAAATAGGAAGCACCGCAGGAACAGCTAGAAAACAAGGTCCTAATTTTTCCCACCACTGGGCATATGACCTTTCCCTTTCCCAGCCTGAGTGTCTTCACTTGTAAACCTGGAGGGTAATAACTCCTTCCTGTTTTTTTTTTTCTTGCCAGATTATGAGGATTAGATTTAGAACAAAGTGATTAGAAAATGTCTGGCAAAGAAATAAGTATATTTTTGCAATGCTAGGTAAATAGAGATGTGGAGCTGAGAATAAAGGCAGGGAAAAGGTGGAGAGGTTACCTTCTCTCAAGTTTACTGAAATTGAGAGCCTGAGAGAGTCTCACATTCCCTGAAAATCTTGGTCAGAGTGAAGGGCACTGGGACTAGGATGTGGAAAGAAGAGGAATCCTTTGCTTTTCTAAACAGATTGTTTTTTGCAGAATCTATATACATATATAGAGCATAGATGTAAATTGGCCCTATGTTAATTGATCAATGCCATAAAGTATTTTGTTAATAAGCCTTAAAGTACATATTAATGATTTAAATGTGATTAGATAATGTTTTTATAGAATGATGTCTACTAAAGCTTATTCCTTTTGTGCTGCATATCTGGAACGTACCTCTGGGTTCCTTTCAAATGTGGAATAAAGTTAAAAGGTTTTTCTCATCTAATTAAGGATGCAGAATTACCTAACTGAACTGTAAACAGGCTGATCACTCTCCACACCCCGACACCAGCCTCCTGCTTCTTTTTATAAATGAATTAACACACAATTTAAATTGAATGAATTATAGCCCATCAGGAGATACACTTTAAAAGCTCCTGCAACAAAAACTAATAGGAAAATAAGCTTAACTGAATCTAAATTTGCCCTAAAATTTAGTTTGAAATTGGGTTTTGAGTCACTTAACTTGATGTATAAGTCTCAGAGTTCAAAAATATGATGTATTTTGTTTTTTATTGTTTATGCATTATGTGTGAGAAAATTTGACACAGCTTTCTAAACTAGGGGATTTAGTCGTAGCAATAGTGACAATATTGACTTTACTGGGTTATAATTATCCATGTATAGTCATAAAATGTTAGAACTAAAAGAGACTTTCAGCATAGCATTTCTCAGGGTTCTGTAGAAGCCTAGTCCTATAAGATGCTCTGGAAAAAAATTCTCTGTGAGACCAAGTTGGGAAGCACAGTACATCACAGCACACTTCCTGGAAACTGACAGTGCACACGAACTTTTTAAAGACTCTGAGAAGTTCTGCAATAATGAAATCTGTTGATCATTAACCACCTGTTCTTGTAGATATTTCATCACAGAACCTTTCTAGACAAATAGCTATTAGTGACTTGTAGGGAAAACACTCTGGAATATTTAGTCCCAGGTCAAATGATTTGCCTACAGCCACAGAAACCCAAGGTTCTTGAATCCCAATCTCCTAAAGCTAGCTGATGTCCTTACCAAAAAGAAAAGGAAAGGTGGTTGTTATGGCCTATTTTTAGAGGACATAGGGTTACAAACTAGTAATTGCATTTTTTTGAAATGTTTACAAACCTTCTCTTTAATAACCTGTTCTGAAATGTAGCTGGCTATTGATATCAAGTTCATCAATCTGTAATACTTTTTGAAACTTGAAAATTTGCCAATTTTTTAATCCTCTGATAAATTTTTCATTTGTTTTGGTTTCCCAAAGATTACTGATAATCATTCTATAAACACATATTCAAGTCTCATGATAATATTTTTCTGGTTTGGATATTTAAAATCTCTTGAAGCAACAAATTACATACAATTACCTTACATATCTTGGTTTCTTTTCCCCTTTAAACTTTGTTTTGCCTTTTCTAATTCTTCTTCCTAAAGGAAAAAAAAAGAGTGTTAGCTTTATTTCTGTTTATTATCAATTCTATGCAACAATATTGTGTGTAATTTAACCTACTATATAATACTTGTTTACCGGCTTTTAGAACGTTAAATAAAAAAACATTAAATATTTAAATATTTTGCTCATCATATATTTATAATTTGACTTTAACTCTGTAATAGTTGTAGACCTTAGCCAGAAAAAATAACTCCTACATTTGGATTAACTTCTGATTTGTTTAACATGTTAGTGTCCCCACCCCACAACAAAAAGGAAAATTAATATAATGCTGAATATCACCTGAGTTAAAAGCAGAAAATATCTCTTGTTTAAATACTAGTAGGTTCATACCTAGGATACTTGTGAAATTCTTAAGGTAAAGCTTTCCTAGGGCTTATCAGAGCTAAGAGAGTCCACAGGCTGACAATACAAAGTAAGAGGATTTGGAGGGGCCCGCCTCAAATGACATTAAATAGTGAGAAGCCCTAGAACCTGAAGCCTAGAGGGGGTATAATTCAAAGTCATGTAGCTTTGAGAAGGCATGCTATGTATAACAGGTCCAGAATGGTCCCCCCTACAGTAACAATTCTGTTACCGTACTAATTATTGGTTGATGGTCAACCATTGAGAGAACTTTTCTTTTAGACAAGTTGAGCTTGATATCACAGAGGGCTCCATTCTAAACATGCAGTGGGGAAGGAGCCTGATGAATCTGAGAGGGAAGCTCCTGGGAGAGTTGGGAGGAAAGAGGTGAGGGATCCCCAGGTTTCAAGCAGGAATTGTTTGAGACCCACTGATGTAAGTGTTAAGGCCGATGCAAGGCAAAGCACCAGGTCCTGGCAGCAGAGCCAATGGTAATAACTAATGCTTTCTAAGCTTCTGTCCTTCTAAACATTTTCAAAGTATAATTTCATTTAATCCTCAGCCCTGCCACATTAAATATTACCTTCACCCTTATGGTACCAATTTGAAAGCTCAGGCTTACAGAGGTTAAGGAATTTGTTGAAGATTCTAGAAAGTAGCAGAGCCAGAGTGTAGGTCTGAGTCTGTTACCTCTAGGGTCCAAAAGCTTAGCCGGGTCCTGGCTATGCTGTCAGCTGATAAAAGCATCAAGGCAAGCAGTTGACTCTGACTGCCCAGAGTATCTAAACAGAACTAGTGCAGCAGTAGGGCCATTTGACAAAATATTCACTCAGATACCATGTTCTGAACTTTAAAGGTGGTGCTAAGCAACAGGGCTATAATGAATGAAACATAGTATTTGCTCCGGCAGGTGTCAGTCTAATGCCTGAGACAATACCTTCAGTGTACTTGGACAGCAGGGAGAGACGATGTTAACGCATTTGATTTGGCAGGTCTTCATATGAGACACGCCCTTCTCAGATCCTGAAGCCTTCCCCACTTCCCCACAGTGCTTCGATTCGCCCATTTTCAGTATGGCCCCGACTCCTAAGATTTTGAGTTGGCAATTTAGCCTCAGGATTTGCTGCACAGGGGAGGGAGGGGCAGCATTTGAATAGTCCTGGTGCAGTGAGGTGGTGAATAGATGAGCAGGAAATAATGTGGTACATTTTCTAAATATTTATGAATATTTTCTTCCTACCCAATTTTATGTACGATTTCTCCGACTTTGGCAAAAAAAATCAGTCATGCTTTATTTATCTAATTTATGACAATTTAGTGTCTCCCAGTTTTCTTCTTATATAGATTTTTGCCTTTGGTCAACAAACTTTTAATTGCAGTTTTACTGCAAAAGGAACATATGTTTACAAAAAAGAGAAAAAATCACCCTTAGTTCTATTGCTCTGAGGCAAACAGTGCTATTGTAGACTTCTTGCATTTTATGTACATATTTTTAAGGTCTTTACAAAATCTTACATTCTTTATATGTTGTTTTGTAACTTATTTTTTTCCCACTTAGGAGATCATAAATATTTTCCATGTATCATTAAACATTTTAAGATTAGAGTAACATACAGTTTGGTTGAAAGGCTATGTCATAATCTTTTTATATTAAACAAATACTTCTATTAGAGGATATTTCTTGACCTTTATAGTAATGATTTTATCGACTTTGAACCTGAATTTGCAAATAAATATCCAATATGCATTGTCTGATTGTTAAGAAAGAGTTAGGCTTCTCCATGATTGTTAACATTGTCAGTACTGGTGACTTCTTGTTAATGTCTCTGAGGTGAAAGGAGCCAAAGGGGGTCCATTTCAACCCCTTGACAGAAAACCATGTGCAGAAGTGAAGACATCTTTAGGCAATTGAACTTGAGAACTGCCTCACTTCCCCTGCTTGACACTAGGTGTCACTTTCATCACGGAAAAGCAGGATCAAGTCATCTTTAGAAACAGTTTTTCAGAGCAGACATTTAGGTTTAATTTCTGCCTAATCTTTACAGTGATAATTTTTTGACCTTCTTTCATCTTTTTTGAGTTTCCTCCTCTATGGCAACCCTGTAGTAGCACCATTCAGCTGGCTTAATCAGACTAACACATTGCTGCCTGATTTTGTCTACTTTCTTTTAATCTCTGAAATACGAGTTTTCTTCTCCCTCTTACCTTGTTAGTCTGAACTGAAAAGCAAGAACAAAACCCAAAATGAACAAAAACCACCCCACCAAAGAGCCTCATTGAACATGCTAGTGGATCTTAAGTTTGAGAGACTCAATTCACTGGTAACATCCAGCATAAATAAATTTTTCTTTTAGTTTTCTATTAAATAATGAACATGAACTTCCAAAAACCATGCTTATGAATTATCCATGTGTTTGAGGATTTGTGGGATGGGGTGGACCAGGTTAAGTTGCTTTTTCATCATTAAATACGACATCTCTGGGTGACTGTTTTGTATAAACAGAAGAAAGCTTGCTTCAGGGACATAATACAAGTCACATGCTATGTTAAACTTTTAAAATGTAGCTTATTAAACGACTTTATGATCTAATGATTTTCCAAGTGGTTAATTTCTTGGGTTGATGATTAGAATGGTATTGAGTCTCCTTTGCAAAAGGACAGATGAATGGGAACTGACCTACATATTAGTTAGGTTAAGTTTGGTATTGATGGACATACCAATCCCCCGACCAGCTCGCTTCTTTCTCTTTTTTTGGTATCATTAATCTACAATTACATGTGCAATATTATGGTTATTAAACTACCCCCTTCATCAGGTCCCCCCAACCAACCCCATTACAGTCACTGTCCATCAGCATAGTGAGATGCTATAGAGTCACTACATGTCTTCCCTGAGTTGTACAGCCCTACCCATGCCCCTCCAACATTCCATCTGCTAATTGTAATGCCCCCTTTTCCCTCTTTTTTTTATATAATTTATTTTGGTATCATTAATCTACAATTACATGTGCAATATTATGGTTATTAAACAACTCATTCATCAGGTCCCCCCCACCAACCGCATTACAGTCACTATCCGTCAGCGTAGTGAGATGCTATAGAACCACTACTTGTCTTCTCTGAGTTGTATTGCCCTCCCCGTGCCCCCCCAACATTACGTCTGCTAATCGTAATGCCCCTTTTTCCCTCTTATCCCTCCCTTCACACCCACCTTCCCTAGTCCCTTTCCCTTTGGTAACTATTAGTCCGTTCTTGGGTTCTGTGAGTCTGTTGCTGTTTTGTTCCTTCAGTATTTTTTCTATGTTCTTATATTCCACATATGAGTGAAATCATTTGATACTTGTCTTTTTCGGCTTGGCTTATTTCACTGAGCATAATACCCTCTAGCTCCATCCATGTTGTTGCAAATGGTAGGATTTGTTTTCTTCTTATGGCTGAATAATATTCCATTGTGTATATGTACCACATCTTCTTTATCCATTCATCTACTGATGGACACTTAGGTTGCTTCCATTTCTTGGCTATTGTAAATAGTGCTGCGATAAACATAGGGGTGCATATGTCTTTTTCAAACTGGGCTGCTGCATTCTTAGGGTAAATTCCTAGGAGTGGAATTCCTGGGTCAAATGGTATTTCTATTTTGAGTTTTTTGAGGAACCTCCATACTGCTTCCACAATGGTTGAACTAATTTGCAGTCCCACCAGCAGTGTAGGAGGGTTCCCTTTTCTCCACATCCTCGCCAACATTTGTTGTTGTTTGTGTTTTGGATGTTGGCCATCCTCACTGGTGTGAGGTGATATCTCATTGTGGTTTTAATCTGCATTTCTCTGATGATTAGTGATGTGGAGCATCTTTTCATGTGCCTGTTGGCCATCTGAATTTCTTCTTTGGAGAAGTGTCTATTCATGTCCTCTGCCCATTTCTTAATCGGATTATTTGCTCTTTGTTTGTTGAGGTGTGTGAGTTCTTTATATATTTTGGATGTCAACCCCTTATCAGATACATCATTTATGAATATATTCTCCCATACTGTAGGATGTCTTTTTGTTCTACTGATGGTGTCCTTTGCTGTACAGAAGCTTTTCAGCTTGATATAGTCCCACTCGTTCATTTTTGCTTTTGTTTCCCTTGCCTGGGAGATATGTTCATGAAGAAGTCGCTCATGTTTATATTTAAGAGATTTTTGCCTATGTTTTTTTCTAAGAGTTTTATGGTTTCATGACTTACATTCAGGTCTTTGATCCACCTTGAGTTGACCTTTGTGTATGGGGCTAGACAGTAGTCCAGTTTCATTCTCTTATATGTAGCTGTCCAGTTTTTCCAACACCAGCTGCTGAAGAGGCTGTCATCTCCCCATTGTATATCCAAGGCTCCTTTATCAAATATTAATTGACTGTATATGTTTGGGTTAATGTTTGGATTTTCTATTCTGTTCCACTGGTCTGTGGGCCTGTTTGTGTGCCAATACCAAATTGTCTTGATTACTGTGGCTTTGTAGTAGAGCTTGAAGTCAGGGAGTGTAATTCCCCCTGTTTTATTCCTCCTTCTCAGGATTGCTTTGGCTATTCGGGGTCTTTTGTGGTTCCATATGAATTTTACAATTATTTGTTCCAGTTCATTGAAGAAAGCTGTTGGTAGTTTGATAGGGATTGCATTGAATCTGTAGATTGCTTTAGGTAGTATAGCCATTTTGACAATATTTATTCTTCCTAGCCAAGAGCATGGGATGCATTTCCATTTGTTAGTGTCCTCTTTAATTTCTCTTAGGAGTGTCTTGTAGTTTTCAGAGTACAGGTCTTTCACTTCCTTCGTTAGGTTTATTCCTAGGTATTTTATTCTTTTTGATGCAATTGTGAATGGAATTGTTTTTCTGATTTCTCTTTCTGTTAGTTCATCGTTAGTGTATAGGAAAGCAACAGATTTCTGTGTGTTAATTTTGTATCCTGCAACTTTGCTGAATTCAGATATTAGTTCTAGTAGTTTTGGAGTGGAGTCTTTAGGGTTTATTAATGTACAGTATCATGTCATCTGCAAATAGTGACAGTTTGACTTCTTCTTTACCAATCTGGATGCCTTGTATGTCTTTTTTTTGTCTGATTGCCATGGCTAGGACCTCCAGTACTTTGTTGAATAACAGTGGAGAGAGTGGGCATCCCTGTCTTGTTCCCAATCTTAGATGAAAAGCTTTCAGCTTCTTGCTGTTAAGTATGATGTTAGCTGTGGGTTTGTCATATATGGCCTTTATGATGTTGAGGTACTTGCCATCTATACCCATTTTGTTGAGAATTTTAATCATGAATGGATGCTGAATTGTGTCAAATGCTTTTTCAGCATCTATGGAGGTGATCATGTAGTTTTTGTTCTTTTTTGTTGATGTGGTGGATGATGTTGATAGATTTTCAAATGTTGTACCATCCTTGCATCCCTGGGATGAATCCCACTTGATGTGGTGTATGATCCTCTTGATGTATTTTTGAATTCTGTTTGCTAATATTTTGTTGAGTATTTTTGCATCTATGTTCATCAGGGATATTGGTCTGTAATTTTCTTTTTTGGTGAGGTCTTTGCCAGGTTTTGGTATTGGAGTGATGCTGGCTTCATAGAATGAGTTTGGAAGTATTCCCTCCTCTTCTATTTTTTGAAAAACTTTAAGGAGAATGGGTGTTATTTCTTCTCCATATGTCTGGTAGAATTCAGAGGTGAATCCCTCTGGTCCGGGGGTTTTGTTCTTGGGTAGTTTTTTGATTACCATTTCATTTTCGTTGCTGGTGATTGGTCTGTTTAGTTTTTCTGTTTCTTGCTTGGTCAGTCTTGGAAGGTTGTATTTTTCTAAGAAGTTGTCCATTTCTTCTGTGTTTTCCAGCTTGTTAGCATATAGATTCTCATAATATTCTCTTATAATTCTTTGTATTTCCGTGGGATCCGTCGTGATTTTTCCTTTCTCATTTCTGATTGTGTTTATGTGTGTAGATTCTCTTTTTCTCTTAATGAGTCTGGCTAGGGGTTTATCTATTTTGTTTATTTTTTTCAAAGAACCAGCTCTTGGTTTCATTGATATTTTCTATTGTTTTATTCTTCTCAATTTTATTTATTTCTTCTCTGATCTTTATTATGTCCCTCCTTCTGGTGACTTTGGGCCTCATTTGTTCTTCTTTTTCCAATTTCAGTAATTGCGTCTTTAGATTATTCATTTGGAAATGTTCTTCCCTCTTTAAATAGGCCTGGATTGCAATATACTTTCCTCTTAGAACTGCCTTTGCTGCGTCCCACAGAAGTTGTGGCTTTGTGTTGTTGTTGTCATTAGTCTCCATATATTCTTTGATTTCTGTTTTGATTTGGTCGTTAATCCATTGATTAATTAGGAGAATGTTGTTAAGTCTCCATGTATTTGTGAGCCTTTTTGATTTCTTTCTAAAATTTATTTCTAGTTTTATACCTTTGTGATCTGAGAAGTTGGTTGGTAGGATTTCAATATTTTCGACTTTACTGAGGTTCTTTTTGTGGCCTAGTGTGTGGTCTATTCTGGAAAATGTTCCATGTGCACTTGAGAAGACTGTGTATCCTGTTGCTTTTGGGTGCAGAGTTCTGTAGATATCTGTTAGGTCCGTCTGTTCTAGTGTGTTGTTCAGTGCCTCTGTGTCTTTACTTATTCTCTGACTGGTTGATCTGTCCTTTGGAGTGAGTGGTGTATTGAAGTCTCCTAAAATGAATGCAGTGGTATCTATTTCCTCCTTTAATTCTGTTAGTATTTGTTTCACATATGCTGGCGCTCCTGTGTTGGGTGCATATATATTTATAATGGTTATATCTTCTTGTTGGACTGACCCCTTTATCATTATGTAATGTCCTTCTTTATCTCTTGCTTCTTTCTTCGTTCTGAAGTCTATTTTGTCTGATACAAGTACTGCAGCATCTGCTTTTTTCTCCTTGTTGTTTGCGTGAAATATCTTTTTCCATCCCTTCACTTTTAGTGTGTGTATGTCTTTGGGTTTGAAGTGAGTCTCTTGAAGGCAGCATATAGATGGGTCTTGTGTTTTTATCCATTCAGTGACTCTATGTCTTTTGACTGGTGCATTCAGTCCATTTACATCTAGGGTGATTATGGATAGATATGTACTTATTGGCATTGCAGGCTTCAGATTAGTGGTTACCCAAGGTTCAAGGTTAACTTCCCTACTATCTAAAAGTCTAACAACTAACTTAATATGCTATTACAAACACAATCTAAAGGTTCTTTTTTTGTTTGTTTGTTTCCTTCCTCCTTTTTCTTTCTACTGCATTCTTTATATATTAGGTATCATATTCTGTACTGTTTGTCTATCCCTTGATTGACTTTGGGGTTAGTTAATTTAATTTTGCATTTGCTTAGTAATTAGCTATTCTATTTTCTTTACTGTGGTTTTATTACCTCTGGTGACAGCTATTAAACTGTGGGAACACTTCCATCTATAGCAGTCTCTCCAAAATACACTGTAGATATGGTTTGTGGGAGGCAAATTCTCTCAGCTTTTGCTTATCTGGGAATTGTTTAATCCCTCCTTCAAATTTAAATGATAATTTTGCTGGATAAAGTAATCTTGGTTCAAGGCCCTTCAGCTTCATTGCATTAAATACATCATGCCACTCCCTTCTGGCCTGTAAGGTTTCTGCTGAGAAGTCCAATGATAGCCTGATGGGTTTTCCTTTGTATGTGATCTTATTTCTCTCTCTGGCTGCTTTTAATAGTCTGTCCTATCTTTGATCTTTGCCATTTTAATGACTATATGTCTTGCTGTTGTCTTCCTTGGGTCCCTTGTGTTGGTAGATCTGCGCACCTCCATGGCCTGAGAGACTATCTCCTTCCCCAGATTGGGGAAGTTTTCAGCAATTACCTCCTCAAAGACACTTCCTATCCCTTTTTCTCTCTTCTTCTTCTGGTACCCCTATAATGCGAATATTGTTCCGTTTGGATTGGTCACAGAGTTCTCTCAATATTCTTTCATTTTTAGAGATCCTTTTTTCTCTCAGTGCCTCACCTTCTTTGCATTCCTCTTCTCTAGTTTCTATTTCATTATTTTCTCCTCCACTGTATCCAATCTGCTTTTAATACCGTCTATTGTGTTCTTCAATGATTGGATCTCCAACCGGAATTCATTCCTGAGTTCTTGAATATCTTTCTGTACCTCCGTGAGCATGTTAATGATTTTTATTTTGAACTCCCTTTCAGGGAGAGTCATAAGGTCCATATCATTTAAATCTTTCTCAGGAGTTGTATTCATAATTTTACTCTGGACCAGGTTCCTTTGGCGTTTCATATTTGTGTATGGCGCCCTCTAGTGCCCAGAAGCTCTTCTCTCTGGAGCTGCTCAGCCCAGGAAGCAGTGTGGGGATTGTAGGGGAGTGGTATTGGTGCCTCCAGGGAGCAAAGGGCTGTTTGCTGGTTCCTGGCTGCTATGCCTGTCTCCACTGCCTGAACCAGTGGGCTGAGCACACAGGTATAAGCCTTTGTGCTTTGCGTTTTTAGTTGCTGTAGACAGATCTTCCCTCTGGCTGGCCTAACACCAGGGAAGGATTTCCCAGTTTGCAAGCCCGGTGGGGCTGGCCACGAGAAAGGCTCACTAGTCTGCCTGTCACAGAAGGGGTTCTTGGAGCTGTGTAGGCAGCCAGGGAGCTGGATCACCTGAAGATCGTGAAAGCTCCCAATCTGCTGGGCAGAGTGCACCTGGTCAATTTTGTCTGCCTGTCCTTTCTCCTGAGTAGTAAGCTCTGTGCAATCCTTGCCCCTTTAGCAGCCCTGTTGCTAAGGGCTTCTTTGTTAGGAAGTCTCTCAGACTTCCTGCCTTTCTTTTGTCCCGAGCAGCTGGGTATGGATCCCTGCTTTCACAAGCAGCTGGAATCTTAGTCTCTCCAGGAATTCTGCCTGTCTTAGCTTTCCAACCCCCTAATTACAAGAGTATCACGCAAGCCCCATGAAATGTAGGTTTGTGCTCCCAGAGCAGATCTCCAGAGTTAGGTATTCAGCAGTCCCACATCTCCACTCCCTCCCTGCTCGGTTCCTGTTCCTCCTGCTGGTGAGCTGGCATGGGGGAAGGGCTTGGATCCCACAGGACCACAGCTTTAGTACGTTACCCTTTTCTGTGAGGGCTGTTCTTGTCTCCAGGTGTATGCAGTTTGTTGCCGTCCTCTTTCCCGTTGCTCTTTCAAGAGTAGTTGTAGTACCTTTATTTTCATATTATATGAGGTTTTAGGAGGAAGCCTCTGCCTCACCTCTCACGCCGCCATCTTTAATCCTGCTTATCTCTCTTGTTGGGACAATGAGATTAGTTCTGATTGTTCAGGGAAAAGAGTGTCTTTGTGCTTAAAGTTTTTTGTTTTTCTATTTTTCAACTTATTTGCCTAGGATAAAGTCCAATAAATGGAGTTAACAGGTCAAAAGATATGCAAATTCTTAAAGATCTTAATACATATTACATAACTGATTTTGAAACACACTAGCTGATTCATAATGTAGAAGGACCATAAATTTGTCCTCAGGATTTGCTGCACAGAGGTGCCCCAAAATGATAGATTCTTAATTTAGCTGTGGTTCAATTGCTCATGCTATGACCATTTTAGAGATATTTTAAGGTTCCTCTCTTTCAGTGAAGATTTATTGGACTCTCTTCTTTCAGAGAAAATTAGATTTTACTCTCTTTTTTGTAACCTACCGTATTACATTCAATCTGATTGCAATAAATTACAAGGCTTTGGTAAACCCATTTGCTAGTTCCCTCATTATCTTGGGTTTGTGCTGTAGGGACTGCTGCTTTTATGGGTAGATCATACTTTTCAAACATCCTTGTATACTTTTCTTGACAAGCTTTTTCCAGCCTTGATTTCTATGAGATGAAAAGCAGGCTTTAAATATTAATAAGAGGACAGATCTTTAAATTAATTTAGTCTGTTTATTTCCTTATTTGATTTGTAGAAGTTGAATCAAATCTTGGCTTCCTGATAATCTTTCTGGATAAACTCTGGGGTTGGCATCTATGATACCTGAAGAAAAAAAAACCCTACCTCTTCAAAGGTCAGTGGGACTATGATGAGTCAGACAGCCCCTTAGAGTCTGAATCATATAATGGGTCTCACTGACTTGCAGAGTTCCGTCCCCTGGCTGATTAGGAAAAATCTGGTTTATTCTTTTGATGCTTTCAAGCTGCTTATAAAAGATATACTAACAGGATGCTATAGCCTAAAAGTAAGAAAAAGATGTAGTAGACTTGTTAGAATTTGTTGACAGTTGGTTCATCTCTAACCAGAATCTTAGAATTGCCTATATAATTAACTTTAAAAAATAAGCATTAATATCTGGTTATGAAAATAATATCTATAATAAAAACTGGAGAAATGAAAAAAGTACATAAAAGATGTATTAGGCAAGAATCTCTTTGTTATTGTGACAGAAACCCATCGAAAATAATATGCTCACAGGAGAAATGTATTGTTCAGATGCATAGAATGTTAAGAGGTTGAAGAAGTTTCAGAAAAATCTGCATCTAATGCTGATGTTGGAGCTAACGATATTCTCTCTAGAGAAAATATTTCTCCAGGGAAACGTTCTTCCTTTTTGTCTCTCTCCCTGTTTGTTTCTACTTTTCTATGTTTTGGCTTCATGTCAGAAGGCTGTCTTATTAGGTGCAGAACTACAACAAGAAAAGGTCACACTGGCTAGGTTAACAGTAGCTTTTCCAGATTCACAGTGATCTCAGGAGACATGGCTTCTTTCCTGATGGATCCAGCCGAGGTGGTGATGGGCCAAGTTTAGAGCCTGTGCACTTCCCTGAATTACTCACTGTGGCCAGGGGTTTACCAGCCTTCCCTGCCTGAGCCTGGGTCACGTGCCTTTCTCTGCATCAGTGTTGAGAAAGGTGAAGCCACCTAACGCTCACACAAGAGTTTCCCACAAGATAGACGGGTTGTGGTACATTAAAAAGTGGGAAAGGATGTGTTCTGGGTAGGGAGAACAATAGTACTTCACTTACCTACAAAAGAAAAAGTTATAATGATACCACTGAGACGGAATCAGCTGTCACATTTTTAGGCATATCCTTCTGGTTTTAAAATATGTACATTTATAAAAGTTAAGTCCATCCTGTTTTGTATGTGACATTTTGTTATGTTTTCTTTTTATTTAATAATGTATTGTCAACTTTGGCAGTATCATTTCCTTGTACATTCAAATGCTTTTAACACCACTTTTAACATTATAATTCATGTGTATGATATAATTAGAAAATATAAGAAAAACATAAAAGAAAAATCACATACTACCACCAGAAATAACCATTGTTTACACTGTTCAAATAACTATATGTACCAATACATATTTATACATACATATATCAAACATGTTTCTGTGTTAGTTAAACATGCCTACTTCATCATTTTAAAGTTTCTTTGATTCTTATAACCCTGTCACCCTGCCTTTATTCCCCATCTCTGCCAAAGCAGATTTTTTTGTGATACAGTCATCCTCATCCTAATCTCAATCCCAGCAAAGACCAGTTGTTTGTGGGTAGAGACAGGGGCAAGACTGGGATGGGTTGGTACAATTTTGCAAAGGCCAAGGACCTGTCTGGTCACAGAGGGGTCTCTAGGGAGGAACTGATTCTTTAGGTTCAAGCCTATCCTTCCACCCACATCCATTTTAAGATCTTTGACTCAACTGGCTATTTTCAGTCTTGGCATTTAGTAGATTAGATCTCCCAGCCAACTGGTGGTTAGGTGGAGCCATCTGACATGTTTTGGCTACTGAAATATGGGTGGACATTGTAGGGATCTGCTTCTGGGCTAAAACAGTGTAACTCTTTACAGAATCCTTTAATCTCTCTTCCTGAGTAGGGAAAACAAAGTCCTGCTGCGAGAACAAAAATTGCAAAAGTGGGTAGTCTTTACAGCTGCTGACTTCACATGTGTGAGAAACATTCCTATGTTGGGAATACATCACTAAGATTCTGAGGGGGATTTTCATCACAGTATAGTCTATCCTATCCTGAACTAATGTGTTTACTTTGATGGTATCACCTTGAATAATAGCTGCCCTTGTTCCCAAAACAAAATCAATTCCAAAGCTGACTCAGGAAATTTACTAGTCTAGGAGCTCAGAGGGCCTTTCAGGAGATCCATAAACTCTTTCAAGTTCAGGGCTGACTTGGAAAACCCTTCCTGATAAGATTCTACAATTTTGAATCCCACAAGGAAGGAAAGTCTAGAAATCCTGGTTTCTTCAGACAAGTTTGTGAAAAGGTGAGGAAAGGAGCTTGCAGAAGAATAGGCACCTGAACACAAGAGCACACTGTTCCCCGGGATGTGCCTGGAATATGAAAACGAGCAGCTGGTGGTAGGTCTGCAGGTCCGGGCACTGGAAAACAGGGGTAGTGTGGCACCAATAAACATGTGCTCTGCTCTCCACCACTAATCTTCTTTGTCTCTGAAAGACCAAGGGTCTAATTTGGGAGAAAAAATTTTAAAGTTCTGCACTGTTGAAAGAACTTTAAGTAAAAAAGGACCTAATGCACCTGAATCTGGATAAAAGGAATGGGAAGCACCATTCTGATTTCTTTAACGTTCATCTCACATTCTGACATTTTAAACTGCAGTTATTATTTTTTGGACACCTAGGGCATGAGCAGATGAAGGAAAACATTTACCAAACTATAGATATTTGTGTCTAGAACATTTTGCCATGACTAGGCCACAAGTCCCTTCAGGGCAGGACCTGGATATCTTGTTTATTTTATTTACCTGGCATTTGACAGAGTGACAGGCACATTGTAGGTGCAGTTTAAACAACTGGATGGATCTAAGTAATTCTTGCTGGATACCTGCCACAGGAGGATGGAAATGTCAACTGATCCTCAAAGATTTATGACGCACAGATGTTCATGCTGTTTCAGCAAGGACATAACTTCCTGCTGCATGAAACCTTGGACATTTCTCTGCAACTCCGACCCAGAGAACACCAGGGGAAGGAATGCTCCAGAAACAGAAGGTGGAATGTCACATGCTTCCCCTTCCCATCCATTGGAATTCCACCTATTTTAGTGAGTAGATAATCTGGGTGATATTTTTTTTCAGGATTTAGTAAAGGATCATCTGCTGATGCACTTTTCTATTTTTGGGGTGCTCATGGGCAGGAATGGGTTTCAGAGTTGGGGGCATGAAAGATGAAGGAGGGAAAGATGGAAGGAAGGAAAGATTAAGAGGAGAGGAAAGAGAAAACGGCTCTTACACACCAGAGGTAGATAGTAGCTTATGTGTATCTGTCTGTAGCAATGTGGTCAAATAGAATTTTCAACCATTTCTATAATTTCCATCTGAGTTTCAACGACCCAATTTGAGTGGGGATGGGAGAAGACTTGAATTAATAGTGCCTCCAAATTATACTCCTTATTGAAGTTCTTATTGCTTTGAGAGGCAAGAAGATTATGCAAAATCTTTTGCAAAAAGTATTGTCCTTTTCCATCCCAGACTTAAAAGCATAAGTGTGTTCTGGTTTGTGAAATTTGTGCTCAATTAGTCACAGAAGACAGAATGACTCATCACTTAGAAAAAAAGACTCTCCTCTTGGGGCCCTGCATGGTTGTTTGTGTTTAAGCCTGTGAAGATTTAAAATTGTTTAAGCTTTAAAGCGAGGAACTGATTCTGAAGACTTGAATTAGTGGGTGCAATAAAACAGATAATTTTTACTTGCCTGTATGCCCTGCAAGACAGAAAACCTCATTATAGGCTGATCTGTGTGCTACTAGCTCAGGGGCAGCTGCTATGGCTATTGATGTTTTGAATAACAAATAAGCACATGGGAATTATATGATACATGAAAAACAGTGCTTAAGTTTACAGTTTCCCCACAGCAGCTCTTTGCCTCCAAATGTGTCAATTGATTTTGGCTTTCAATTGATTATGAAATTCTATTGATTTTCATACAACCATATGAAACTGTGTTTTACTGGCTTGCAACACACACCACAGGCAAGCTCATGTAGGACTCCACATCTGCTTCAAAGTCCCACTGGGATTTCTGAGCATCCACAGACAGGTCCAAGTCCTCACCAGCAGTATGGGTCAGCTACCACGAGGAGACCCCAGCAACCCACCCTCTGTGTCAGACATCATAGCCGCTGCGGGGCATTACAGCTACCATCCATTTCGGTGCTGCTTCTGCGGTGTCCAGGTTAACTCTGCCGCTGGTTTGGTAGGGATTAAAGTGGAGGATCTGCTTTTGTAGATACCAGGTTTTGAATGAGCTATCCGGTGCTGAATTCTGGACCAGGGTTTCCTCCTTTCTGTCATTTTAGGCCACAGGCACATCCAGGTTCATGTCAAAACTTCATTCTCAGAGCTCAGCCCCCCATGAGCGGTCTGCTCTCTCATGCTCTGCAAGGACAACCCCCTATCGATGCTCCTAATTCATTTCTGCCCAGGTCAATTCATTGAGAGTCTTTTTTTTCTTAATCTCTTGGCTTTATGAGATTACATTATTTTATTTATTTATTTATTATAATTTATTTTGGTATCATTAATCTACAATTAAATGAGCAATATTATGGTTATTAAACCACCCCTTCATCAGGTCCCCCCACATACCCCATTACAGTCACTGTCCATCAGCGTAGTGAGATGCTATAGAATCACTACTTGTCTTCTCTGAGTTGTACAGCCCTCCCCGTGCCCCCCCAACATTACGTCTGCTAATCGTAATGCCCCTTTTTCCCCCTTGTCCCTCCCTTCCCACCCATCCTCCTCAGTTCCTTTCCCTTTGGTAACTATTAGTCCGTTCTTGGGTTCTGTGAGTTTGCTGCTGTTTTGTTCCTTCAGTTTTTTTCTTTGTTCTTATACTCCACATATGAGTGAAATCATTTGATACTTGTCTTTTTCGGCTTGGCTTATTTCACTGAGCATAATACCCTCTAGCTCCATCCATGTTGTTGCAAATGGTAGGATTTGTTTTCTTCTTATGGCTGAATAATATTCCATTGTGTATATGTACCACTTCTTCTTTATCCATTCATCTACTGATGGACACTTAGGTTGCTTACATTTCTTGGCTATTGTAAATAGTGCTGTGATAAACATAGGGGTGCATTGGTCTTTCTCAAACTGGGCTGCTGCATTCTTAGGGTAAATTCCTAGGAGTGGAATTCCTGGGTCAAATGGTATTTCTATTTTGAGTTTTTTGAGGAACCTCCATACTTCTTTCCATAATGATTGAACTAATTTGCATTCCCACCAGCAGTGTAGGAGGGTTCCCTTTTCTCCACATCCTTGACAACATTTGTTGTTGTTTGTATTTTGGATGTTGGCCAGAGATTACATTATTTTAAACCTCTTCTAGTCACTTTCCTTTTTATTGACTTAATCCCTGTATCAGTCAGGGTTCTCCAGAGAAACAGAACCAATGAGGGCAGAGAGAGACAGGGAGGGAGGGGTAAAGGGAAAGAGGGGACTTGACTGAGAGATTGATTGATTTGTTTTTTAAGGAATTGGCTCACATGGGGCACGGCAAGTCCAAAATCTGTAGGGAGGGCTGGCATCTCAAGAAGGATTTTTGTGTTACAGCCTTGAGGCAGAACTCCTTCTCAGAGAAACCTCAGTCTTTGCCTTTATGGCCTCCAACTGATTCGCTGAGGTCCACTCACATTATTGGGTAATCTGTGTACTGTCAGCTGATAGTAGATATTAATCCCATCTACAAAATGCCTTCACAGCAACATGCAGACTGGTGTTCCATCAAACAGCTAGCCACTGCAGTCTAGCCAAGCCGATACATAAAATCAACCATCACAGTCCTCTTCCAATGTCCCTTTTCTAAGCAGGCTGCCTACCAGCCAGCCCTCTCAAGCACATGTTTCTTGACTTCATTCAGTTTCACCCCTATAGTTCTGTCCATCCATATCCAGACTCTCAGGTAATTAGCAACCTCAAATACATGTGTCCATCAACTTCCTTCAGATAACATATATCTTCCATGGAAAGAGGAATACTTGAACATATAACTGAAGAAGTCTCTTGTTCATGAAAGGTATATGCAGAGAGGACAGGTTTAAGTTTGGAGATTAAGGGCTGTAATTACAGAGTTTCAATTGCCAGTGGGGTGTATTTTAAAGACCAGTTGTGATTAGTTTTTGAATCTTGATTTTTAAAAGACAAACGATGGTTAATTATCGAGCACAAAGACAGCTTACGATGTATTATTCTAATAGCTCTAGATATATAACATCCACATAAATAATAATGTTTCAACAAACAAATACATTTGGGGCTATAAATGCATTACTTTACAGATACACTATATATTCCCCGCGAGACTGTAAACATGGTGAGAGGAGGGGCCATGTCTTATTTGGTTTATTTCTCTGCACTAGCACAGTGCCTAGCACAAAGCTGCTATTCAGTCAATACTAGTTAATCCAGTAAATGGCATACCAGGCTCATATACCCCTCATCTCCCTTTACCAGTACATCCTTGCAAATGAGATGATGGATTTCCTGGATTGGGAGAAGGATTCATCCAGCAGGATGTCCTTAGTGGTGGCTCCCAAGCTGTGGACAGGTAAGGCCAGAGAGCAGGATTGGAGCTTCCAGGGCCCACAGTGAGGAACCAAGGGGTTGCACCTCCTGCCAACATCTCATTTTCGAGATCACCCTCTATTCTTGAATAAGCACATAATCCTTTTGAGGAAATAAAATATAATAAATAACAGAGAGGAAAAATGCTTTCACCTAAGCAATTTCTATACCTCTATATTTTTGTTCAGAATATGACCCAGGGATGCACAGATCCAAGTAGGAACAATAACATGTCATGAGACTCAAAATTAGCCCTTCTACAATAGAACACCAAAGTTTGGGACCTAGAATTGGGGAAATTTTACATTCATTCCACATTTACTTTCTCTTGCCCTTCCCTTCATGTTCACTCTTGTCCCGTTTTCTCATACATGTTTCTTCATTCCTGATATAAGCTCCTTTGTGGCTAGGATTGAAATGTATTGGTTTTATTCAGAACAGCTTCTAGGATGGTTCTTTCTTAATCAATGCTAAGTGCAACTTTTGAAATAGATCCTTAAGTAAAGGAAAACATCTATAGGTGCTGAGCAGACCTTGTTAACTGCCTACTCAACTGCTATCCCTCTCATTTGCCTTGCTAAAAGAATCCCAATACTTAAAGGATATGGATAGAATGGGCTCAGGAAAGATAGGCTTCTCTCCAGGGATAAATTGTAGTTGGTTTAATCCAGTATTGTCAATCCCATTCTTTGCCAGTCATTGGTTTAGGAGTGACTCAGTTCTGGCCAATGAAACATAATGGAAGGACAGCTGGGGTTTGTGGGAAGGCTTTTCCTCCTGTCAAAAGATGAAACAAAGGAGAAGTCCTTTTTCATTCTTGCCTTTGGACCTTCTCCTGTGAGGATGAGACTGCTTGGAGCCGCAGCAGCCCTTTTGTGACCATGAGGAGAAGGCCAAGAGAACTGTGTAGGAGCCCATTCAGAGACTTGAACTGAGCTACTCAACTAAGAAATCTTGAGAACTCCTACTTCTGAATTTCTTATTATATGAGATGATACACTACCATTTTTTAAGTCTCGCTCAGTCTAGATTCCGTAACTTGTACCCAAAGAATTCAAACTGTTACAGACAAACATTCAAGTACATTTTATGATGCAAAAACACAAATACCTCTTAGAATAGTTCTCCTCTGGGGAGCAGTCCAAAATTTCCCATGGGTAATTCTAAGTGTTTTCCCTAGAAACATTGTCACTGTTAACTTGGCAAAGTCACCCCACTAGGGTGACTAATATACATTCCAGTTGGATTCCTTAATAGGCAGCCAGGAAGAGGATACCTAGTAAAAACAACTTTTTATAAACAATATCCTTTGTACTCTACAACATTCTGAGTTTGAGATGGAAAAGGCATCCCCCAGATTTGGCTTTATCAATACCAGTTTTTTTTTTTTAAGATAAAGGACCTAATGTTTTGTGAAGTAATATTCCAAACTGATTTAGGTAGGAAATGGAACAGTGGGATCCTTAAATCATGGTCTTTCCTTGCTGCTTTTTACTCTCCTTTTAGTTTTGATTCCTTCCCCTACTGCTCAAGTACAGCAGCTCTGACTGATGGATTCAATTATTTCCTACCTCTGTTCAATGTAATAAATCTTTTACTCCATTAGGTTTTATACCTTTCATTATGCTCTTGCTGATGTCCCCATTTCTGTACTATTTTAGATCTCTAGATCTTACAGGCACACCATTCTCTTAGGATACCACCTACTGCTGTCATCTAACCTTTAAGTCAGTCCCAGAGTAGACAAGGTGGACGTAAGGTATTTATAAGCACATTCTCTGAGAAAGTTCCTTTACCTTTGTAGCATCCTTGAAAGTGGCTCTCTTCCTTTTCTTCCTATTGGTAGAAATGAATGAACTGGATGCCCTTTGGACCACTATAAAGTATTTTTCAAGCTTTCTTCTATAGTTAGAATGAAGCAAATCAGGAATTACCGAAGAGACTCTAGTGCTAAGTCTCCTAACTGTATGATCATAGATACCTCATTGAATCGTGTGACTTAGTTTCCTGATATATGGTCATGTGAGCGTGTTCTTCCTATGGATTCTTTCTCTGCACCAATAACATCATCGACAAGAAATTATGCTTATTATTTTCCCTGACCTCAGGATGTTCCTTGGAGTGGAGCTGGCGGCATGACGTGCGGCTTTGCCTTCGGGGAGCTTTGCTTCACGTGCATTAGCTCGCGCTCCTTGTGCTCCTTTCAGTGTCGCCCCCAGGCTGAGGGCTTTGCTCTGAAATAACGGGGAATGGCGTGCACTTAGTTCCTGCTTACAGGGATTTGGCTTCCTTGTTCAGAATTCACTTGTGATCTAGACTGGCTTCAATCTTATCATCACAAGACAGCAAACCACTCTGAGTTCTCCCTCTTCCCACTGTGTTTCTCTGAGGTCTCATGGACTTACATAAAAATTTTTTTTACCTATTTAATTCATTATATTCCACTAACTTACTTTTCCCATTTCCAATAGGTTCCATTTCTTATTAAAAAAATTCCCCTCTCTACAAGAGCCATGATATTTGCTTTGCATACTTAAGGATATTAGAAAAAATTAAGAGGGGTAATATGCATAATAGCACTGGGTCCATAGCTTTTTACGTTTTCATTGATAAAATTAGTACTAGTATAATATTAGTTGTGACCTGCAATCATCAAGACTTATTTTCTCTTCCTTTTATCAACCCCTCATAGTTGGTTGTCTTAAGCCAGCTTTTTGGTTGTATTGTATTTGGGTAGGAGCCTGGACTTGTGGAGGCAGAAGAGCCCTGGATTTTATTTCTCAAGCTGTCATTTAGTAGCTGTGTGACCATGGACAAGTTACTTTATCATTTAGAGGCACTCTCAAAAATGAGAATATTATTGCTTTTGCTAGAATTAAAAAGAACAGATAATAAAATAGAATGCAGAGTTCTTGGTGCAATCCCTACATTCCACAGGCTGTTAATGATCCTTACAAGTGTCTTGTGAATTGTGTTTTATGAGCCAATATTTTAGTTTTCTTTTGTATTGGTGGATCTTTACATTTGTCTTCCTTTCAAACAGATTAAAAATAATTATCTACACAGCTCAGGTGACTCTCCTCCATTTCTTCACTCTAAAACTGAATCTCTTTTTGTGCTTAATTTTGACAAATTCATGTGTATTTTTCTGGATATGCTAGTGTGCAACCTGAGATATATTTGACTTGACTCTTTCTGTCAACCTTTAATTAGTCAGCCAGTTCTACTGATCCTTCACGGTTTTCTTCATTCTAGTGTTCCTCTGCCATCACCACCCTTTTCAAGCATTTATTGCACCATTTGCTTAAAGTATTGCACCTCTCTCCTCTTTGGTAGCTGGCCTCCATTTTACGTTTTTTTTCACATCTACCAAAGCACAATTTTGCTTAAAAACCTGCTTAAAAACGTCACTGGCTTCCACGGACTATGGAATAATGTCTAAATTCCTTGAGGTATTTCTCTGAGAACCTGAAAAACTGAGGTGCATTTTTTCTCCTACTTTCTCTTTTGCCACACTTCTGCCCGAATCCTCTGTTACCAAAGACTGTTCCACTCCCTCTCCCCTTTCCAAAATCTTCTCGTAAGACCCTGACCCTACTAGGAAATGTTCCCAGAGAACTCTTGCCATAATTATCTTCCCTGTTCTAAACTTGAGTAGTTTTGGTGGAGGGCCACTGAGTTGATGGTGAACATTTTGATTTATCGCATTTGTTTTTGACACTTGTTTCACTTATTAGGTATTGAATCACTTCCTCATTTCAGCACCTTTTCTCCCTGTTTCTAGTGTCTTCCCACTAGACATAATTATGAGCCTTTTTCCTTACCCAGCCTGGACCCTACAATTAATCATCTGAAACCCTCTTACCAATACTCCAATTCTTTACATACTTTTCCTTTACCATCTTCTCAGTAAAATATAAGCCCTGAATCTCTTTTTTATCTGCTACCCAGACAGCTGAGTACTGCTTAAGAGAAATCTGGAACCATGCAGATTGGTTCAGCTACATATTGCCTTCAAATGCAATAGAAGACTTCAGCTCCTTCTGGCAGATCTTTTCCTCATCCTTCATCTCCCATCTCTGTCAGTGGTCATTTGAGATTTGCATCATTCTCATGTATCCTTCTCTTCTCCAAGACTTCCCTTTCAGAAGATGAGCTTGCTTCCAACTTTGTAGAAAACACAAAAGCCTTAAAGTACAACTCCTTTGATTCTCTCTTTCCATCTCAGTGCAGTACATACAAATACATGTTCACCAATTGTAACCTGCTTTCCTCCAACTCAGGGGATCAGGTGTCTCCATTCTGGCTGAGGCCCATTGCTTCACCAGGCTCCTACTTCTAATCTTAACCTATTATTTCAGAATCTTGCTTTATGAGTTATTCCTTCTCTGTCCTATCTCTACTTCTCTTCTTATTTCTTCTTCATAGACTATAAAAATGCTTCAGGCTTTCACTGAAGTTTTCTTGACCTTGTGTCTATTAACACTTCAAAGCTTCTTGTTTCCATATCCTCCATTCTCATTCATCCTAATCTGGGGCACTTGGCTTCAGAAGCTATACTTGACTAGAACTACTCTCACAATGGTATCCAAAGATTTGCTATTTCCAAAGTCAGTTGCACAAGTTCAGGTCTTATCTTGTTAGGTCTGATTGTTGCACTGAAAATTTTCTGCTTAAATTGTATGTATTTCTTCAGCCCTAGGCTTTATCTTGATAAACCTCTTGAATAATAATAATAACTACCATTATTAACTACTCTTGGAATGAGCTAACTGCTTAACATATATTCCTCATAATAATTCTGAAAGGTAGATATTATTAGCCTCCTTTTATATAGAAAACTAAGGCTAGGAAGTGGCTTGCACAGGGTACCTGAAATGGCAGAGACATGACTGGCACCATGGTCTCAATCCTTCCAAAGCCCACATCTGTCTATGCTCATAGAGGATATAACTTGGGGGACATTTCTTCCAAAATGCCATCTGTGACCATGCCTTGGGTTAGATGTCCCTCTTTATGCTCCTGTTTTGTCCTGCATATGTCTCTATCATTTCAGTGAACACACTATATTATAACTTAGCTGTTGTTTGTGTCTTCTCTACCCACAGGTTTCCTTACTGGGGAGAGATTAATGCCTTAGTTATTGTCTGATCAGTGCTAGCATATATGTTTTCCAAATACTCACTGGTGGTAGACAACATATCTATACTTCACATTCCCCAAGAGGTGACACAGGGTCCTATTCATGCTCATATTGTTCATTCAGTTATTTGATTGAATAAAATATTTCTTGTCAAATACTCACAGGCCTCACAGTGATAAACTCTTTTCAAGTACCCCTTAATAATGAAGACTGTTGTGGCTACATCTTCCTCCCTTGATCTCTGCTTGACATGTCAGAGTGGATTTAATATCTGGCTAAGGATGTATGTAGGAAGACTACCAGGACACTGCTTCAGTGAGACCATCATCAAAAAAGATGATTCTTTGGAGAAATGACACTGTTTCTCTTTTTTTCTTATTTCCCCTCCAAAGCATTGCTCATGTCTATCTCTTAGAGATAAATTCTGAAATTCTGGCATATGAAGAATTTTCCATTACTCGAGGAAATAGTCTGCCTTCCTTCCTCATCTCCTTTATGCAGAAGCTAGAGCAGCCAGCTTTGAGGGTCTAGGGATCTTCTGGGTGGCCTGGTGGGTTTCTGCAACCTCTAAAAGCCTATGAGCTCCCTTGTCTGGGACACTAGTGCTCTGAAGTGCTGAGGAAACCTGTAGGAAGCAGCATCTCATAGCAGGCAAGGTCGGATTTCAGAAAACAAACATTTGTCCTTTCTCCTGCAAACCCAGATCTTCATGCTTTTCATTTGCTGATGAATAAGGATCCTGTGGGCTGTGACCTGAACAGAAGTGGCTGAATGGCCATCTCCACAAATTCCTGGTCTTCTAAACTGTGGCCAGTAATTCTTAGACGGGTTGAAAATTTCAGCATTGTCTGTTTACTGGGAGGGCATTTTCCTCACGCACTCCATGCTTTTCATAAATGTGGTGCTGGCTGTCCTATTTGTTTTGGAGCAGAGACCAAAGTGAGTTGCTTCTCCAGCAGTAATGCTGAGCAGTGTGTAATGGAATAAATTGGTAAAATAGCCATGGCTGGTAATGTGATTCTGTTGTCAGAACATGACATACTCTTTGAACCAAAGGATTGTCTTCTTTGAAGCCAGGCATGCAAACAAATCATGGCAAGCTGTAAGCTTGGCTCCTTTTACACCATGCACACCCTTTGGGTAAAGTTGCCAGACATGCCGAGGTGCTGGCTAGCAGGGAGCTTGCCATGAGCTGGCAGAGTCCTCTTAGACAATCCCTGCTCATCCTCTCTGTGGACCCACTCGGAACCATTAAAGCTGCTTGCGTTGGCCTAGATGTGAGCACATTTGCAGAGTGCAAATGAAACAGACAGAATGCTTTCCTCACAAATCCACCCACTGTTCATCAGGAGAGAAACACAAGGGAAGACTGGGAAATGCAGACTGAGTTCCTGTAAGTAGCACACACGGTCACCACTATGATGTTCAGGGAAGTGGAGCAGAAGCCGGGTCAGGGCACCGCCTCCAGCCGGAAAGCCAGCTATGTGGCAGCAGATCGTCCTCCAAGCTGTCTGCGGAGCCAGGGCCTGAACAGAAGCAATTCTTAAAGGAATCTTTTATTTCTTAGTAAACTTTGCTTTTTAGAGCCCTTTAAGTGTATAGGAAAATTGAGAGAGAGGCACAGAGCTTTCCCATATACCCTCTGCCCCCACATGCACAGCCTCTCCCATTATCAACATCGCCACCAGAGGGGTCCATCTGTTAAACCTATGAAACCGCGTTGACACATTAATCACCCCACTTCTCTTTAACAGACAATGTTAATAATTCTTTAGTGCCTGGATTTCTTTAGCTTTCGAGAGAGAAAACTAGGACGAGTTTTTCTCTCCTATTTTATTCTTGATGGGTTTTTCTGCTCTGTATTCACCATTAGCACAGGCTAATGACGTGACAGTGTCCCAGTGTTTCCCTGAACCCCCTGGTGCCGGGAGGCCCCATTGCCTCCTCGAGCTCATCTGGAATGCTCACTGGTCTTCTGTGTCCTTTAGTCTTAGCTTTGCAAATAGACTGTGAGCTCTTTGAGGACCGGGACCATTTCTCAGGGCTGAGCTCATGTGCTCTCAATAAAACACAGGTTGTTGTTACTGAAGTTTGTGCATTTGGGAGGATAAACATCACAAGTGTCCAAACGCTGGGATAGTTCTGAAAGAATTTTGTTATGATCATCCATTTTGTAATCACACTGCTACAACAGCGGAAGGACAGTCTACTTTAGGGCACAATAATAACATCACATGCCGTACTGCGGAAATGGAGGGATATGTCCCAGTGGCCCAAGGTACATGATCCAGACAGTGTGATGGGGTTCGTAATAGACATGAAAAATGCCCCTGTCAGATGCTGTTTGCTATTATGAAAATCTTGTAAATTACATTGGAACAAAGGTCATTTACTGCAGAGCAAGAGATGTTCCAGGTATACAGATAAAATTTGTAAAGGAAGATGCACCTAGAGCAAGCAAAGGACATGGATGGATCTTTTCAAAGATCACTTCTGATGGTGATCCTACCCATGGGTCAATAAAGATTTCCAGAAACTTGAAATTTCCATACGTATTTTGCAATTGTCTTTACCTTTTAAAATGAAATGAATATGTTCTGCTAATTTTGGTATTTTTTAAATAAAAATTATGTTAAATGTATTCATTATGTTTATAATACTAAATATTTAGACTATTATATTACTTTTGTTCATTTATAGATAAAACCAAGCAGTTTCAATTAATATGAACTTATTATAGATACTCAATACATTCTCTAATTGATTTGTAACTAAACAAAAGACTTTGTAAATCTTACTTAAATCTAACTACACTTTATATTCCATTTTTTGGTGCCATTACCTTATGGGCTAAAGTGTCTTTCTAAAATACTGTGTTATTTTCATGCTAAAATTTCTAAACTTCGGAAATGTCATTAACTGGAAGCAGTCAGTTCCCTGCATTATGAGTAAAACATGCTACTATATTTCTATGTTTATCAAGAGACTTAAAAATCATGGTAACTCATGGGGATGAGTGTAGAGCACAGAGAATATAGTCAATAGTTTTATAACATTCTGTGTTGTCAGATAGTAATTACACTACATAGTGTGAACATTTAATAATGTAGATTACTGCTGAATCATTATGTTGTATGCTTGAAACCAATATAATATTGCATATCAACAATACTTCAGTTAGGAAAATCAGGATTACTTGAGTGCCATCTCTCTTTGATTGATGTTTTATACTATCAGTTTAATCAGGTAAACTTAAACCAGAAACTCAAGATTTGTTCTTGACACATTCTTCTCAATTCCATGAACTCTCCAAGCCCTACCAATTCACATTCCTAAATATCCCTCATGTTTTCCTATCTCTTCTTGTCCATGGACATAGGCTCACCAGCTCCAGGGGCATTTCCTCAGAAATGCAGCAGTCTCTAACCTCTAACCTCTAATCTCTGCTAATCCCTAGCGGCATACCAGACGAGTACAAGATAGTGAATGAAAAATCTGAGGAATGAATGAATGAGTGATTCAAGCCCTATGCTGCTTGAATTGCCAGAAATTCTGAATTAGTAAATCTTAACATATGAGGTTCAATTAACCTTACAAACAGTTTGTGCTACAAAGTGCCTAATCTAGGTTAAAAGCAGTTCTCTATGTGTCTGAACTACCTACTTTCTAGATTCAAAGAGCTCCCTTTGTTTACGATTGCTGGGGTTTGGGGGCATGTGTCTTCTGAAGTAAATTAATGGGTTGGCTTGAAATGAACTATCATGTCAAGGTTGTGGGCTATATGATATTTTCTCCAAAACAGAGAGGAGGATGACAGTTGGTATCTATTTGAAAACCAGACAATGAGATAATGGCATAGCAACTGTGTTGTCTTTAATCCAGGAGTAAAAGTAATAGTGGTGTGCTAGGGTCATGAAACTGTATCCTGCAGGGCAGGGCACACCAATGACAGCATCAGAGAGGTCTGTGGAGGCCATGAAAGTCTGGGATCTCATTTGTCTCCTGTCTTTGTCAATCCTATGGAAGTTAGCTTAAAAATTTTTAGATGCCAAGGGTAAGCATCCTTTTCTCCTAGTGACAGACAAATGAATGAGTTTTTCTAGTGGGCAGAGTGAATATTTGGGATCCCAAAAGGAGCCCTACAGATGTTAGAAATAGCATGCCACTGTCATTTGTATTTTTAAATGACCGTTACCTCTTTAAATAGCTTCCCTATATATTTTATCTTTTTTTTTGTGTGTGTGTGTGAGCACTAGGTTCTTTCTTCCCTGGGATCCCTCATTGAAATGAAATTTGAGATTATGAATCAGCACTATGCTCTCCTTGCTCTTTATAGGTGGAGAAAAATTTTCCCTCCCTGTTTAGTAATACTCCATGTATCATTACATGTATGTTCCTTATCTGCGCTATGTGGTCACGTAACATTTTGCAGTGGGAGGAATGTCTCTGACGTCTTATTACCTTCTAATTATAGAAATCCTGCATTTCATAGCTTACATTCACAGGGGTGATTTTTATACATCATTAATCTTGGGTCCCTTTTCTCTGGATTACTGTACATAAGTAGCACCTGGTAACTTTAGGCGACTCAGATGGGGGCTGCCTGTGGCTGCCCTGTCTTTATGCTCAGTGCTCCAGGCTGAATGCAAGGGAGAGTGTCCCTGGAATCCTCATTTCCTGAGTGGAAGTTGCCCACACAGGTCTAGAATTAATTGAAAAGAGACAGAATGTGAGTAAAAGAAGTGATCTCTGTGTGGTCAGAAACGTTTCATAGTGGGTGGAAAGTCTTGGATATTTTAAGAGAGACATTTGAGAATTTAGGTTAAGGAAAAAGTGTTTTCACAGATGTGTCTGCATAAGACTGAGAAAGGTCCCCAATTCAAAATAATAAGCCAGCTGTTTTTATTAGAAAAGTAGAGTTGATCCTTCAACAACATGGGTTTGAACTGTCTGGGTCCGTTGGATTTTTATAGGTGGATTTTTTCAATCAATGTATTGGAAATTTTTTGAGATTGACAGTTTGAAAAACACTTTTTTCCCTCTGGCTTATTTTATTTTAAGAATACAGTATATTATACAACATACAAATATGTGTTAATTGGCTTATTTATGTTTATGTTATGAGTAAGTCTGGTCAGCAGTAGGCTATTAGTATTTAAATTTAGGGAGTCAGAAGTTATACATAGACCTTTGACCACAGGCTGGGGGGTTGGTATCCCTCACTCCCCACATTGGTCAAGGGTCAACTGTAATATGTTTCTGAAAGTGCTATTAATAATATTTTTAAAAATGCAAATACATTTTTATAAATCTCTTAACAGACTCCAACAGCAAAGCCAAAGACCTCTCAATGCCTTAAGCAATAAAAATACTTCTATATCTAACCCCAACACATGTAAATTAAGATAAAATCAATTTTAAATGGTAAAATAAATGTAGAGAAGTCAAAGAAATTCTGACTTTTTCCAGAATTGACTTTCAAATGTTCTTTTTTAATTTGAAAGATCAAATTATTTAAAAGTAATTGGGAGAAAAGTGTGGGGATTGTACTTTTTTGCCCCAAGCTTATAAACCATCTGCATTTTGGATAATTCTGTGCCAAGAAGAATGCTTCTAGGAGAAAGAGACTTACTTTCATAAGAGGCACAAGGGCGGAGTTACTTGGTGGCAAAATGTGTACTTGAGAAATTTGTCCAAATGAAGTTCAGTGCTGACACCTGGTGACAGCATTCTAAAATTACAGTGATATCATCTGGGGCTCCTGCCTGTTCCTGCACCCCTCCCTGATGTTAGGTGACATCATAGAATTTTAGAGCTAGAGCAACATTAGGACAAATCACAGGGAGCTTCTGCAGTTTACAGATGGGAATTGGAGACCTTAAAAGTTAAAGTGAAACAGCTAGAAGGTGGCCCCAGGTATATGCCTACTTAATGGTGTGCCGAGTGGTAAAAGTAGGCACTTGGAGCTGGCCAAGTTGGATTTAACTGGCAGCTCTACGTCTACTAGCTGTTAGATCTTGGGCAAATTATCAAACCTTGCTGTCCCTCAGTTCCCTCACATGTAAAATGATAGCTTCATAAAACTATACCTCATGAGATTATTGGGAAGATTGAATGACATAATACGTGAAGTTTGTCTGCTACATAATATATATAATTTGCAGACATGATTGAGACATGCCCAGCAGAGGACAGAATGATGTCAGAATAAATGAGATAATGGACTCAAGAGTGCCTTGAAAATTTACAGAACTGTACAAATATAGGATGATATGATTCATGGTCAGTTGAAATCAAATGACAGAATAAATAATAATACTATTTCCTCATTTCCATCTTCCCTTTGGGAAGATACCAAATAGCTCTTGATTCATTTCATTGCTTTATTCCATTGCCTCTCTTCTAAGTTCTAAAGCTGTGCTTCGCTGAATTTCTTGCAAAGTCTCACCCCTTCAGAGTAACTAGCATGCTTGTCACTATTGTCTAAACTGAAATCTCTGTGAATTATTTTGTTTTGAATCTTGAAGTGCCACATCAGAGTTAACTGGGTGACACCGACATTAGCAGATCACTCAGCCTTGTTAGCATACTAAGTCTAACTAGGCGCAGCCTGACAACTTGCTTTAAGCTTCCTCTGCATTTTGTGAGCTTGTGCAAATGTGGCCTTGAGCAGTCAAACAGGGAAAATTTAACCTAACCCTGTGAGCCTAATATGAAATGAGTTTCCTATTTTGTCCCGCTGGTTCAAAGGCTGACCAGGCAAATGATCTAATGCCCTTGATCCCTTTTTTGCTTGTCAAGGCCAGGACTTGATTTTTTTTTAAGTGAAAAAAAAAATCTTGTGTTCATTTTTGTGGTTACTTCTAATGTCTGCAAATGAAAGCTCTTTCACTCTATAATGAATGCCTGTAAAATCTGTAGAGGAATGTAGTGTGCATGGCTGATTCTGATCCAACTGCATTTATTGAGAACCTGCTACATATTAGACATGGGCTGGTTTCAGGACATCCATTACATGGGGGTGGAGAGGGTAGATGCTGTTGGCTGGTAATAGCCATGTTGAGTCAGTTTGAGATAGAAAGAGTATTTCAGTTTGTGTTCCCACAGAAGCAGACCCTGAGACGAGGACTTGATTGCTAATCAGTTATTTGAGAAGTGATCTCATGAAACAGCAGTAAGGGAGTAGACAATTTAGACAGTGGGAGAAGGAAGCTGATAAAGGGTGGATAATCAAACAAGTTCCCGCTGTGAGCAAATGGAGCTTAATTCTGCTGCAGATCTCTGGGGTACAGAATATGTTCCTCGGAATTCTCTCTTCATCCATCAGTCACTTTGCCTTGGTGGCTGTTCCCAGGCCTGTTGAATCTCCAGTTCTGCCCTCCAGCAAAGACTGCAGGGGCTGGCAGCCTGAAGTTGGACCAGCATGCACGAAAATGGTAGGTGCCTCAGCGATGTGGCTGTGTTTGCCACACTGCATGCTATGAAGAGGGAGAAGGCCAGAGCCACACTCTGGGAATGCCCCCACGCTCTCAATCTACACATCCAAATTTGGTTGGAAAGGGGCATACAAAGATTCTGGCAAAGAATTAGATGAAAACCAATATTTTTTTATGTATGTGGATAAAAATCACAATATTTCCAGAATCTCTCACCTGGCTTGGCTTTAGTGCATCTCCAGACAATAGGTGTTTCCAGGGGGTGGAGAGGAGTAGGTCATCTCCATATGAATAGGTAATCACAGGGGCGAGTGAGGGCTTATCTGGATGGGAGAGGTTGGGTGGGATCTCTTCTTCTGCAGCCTGGTTGCAAGAGACATGGGGAACAGAAGTGGATGACTGCTCGTAAGAAATCAAGCAGGTCTGATATGTCACCTAGATAATGTTCTTGTGCAGATTAATGTTAGAGGTAAAGAGATTATGTTAGGCTGGGACCTAGGAGCTCTGAAGCCCAGACCCCGGGTCCCTGGGGGATATGGGCAGTGGGAGTATCAACACATTTGTTTTTAGTATACAAAGCTTTTGCTCCACACCCAATGACATCTCCTGATGATCCAGGAGGGATTATGTGGAGAGGGAAGAAATGCAAATGACTGGTTAAACTGAAATCCTCACTAAAACTGAACCACAGGCCTCCAAGACCCTCTTCCTAATAGCAAGCTGTAGATTTTATACCTCTGTTGGTAAAGAAGGGTAGCCAAGATGAATAAATAAGGAAAGTGCCCCATACCCAATGCTTCTAGAGCCAAACTGAGGCAACAGAGTCATTTAGTTTCCTGCAGCCAGGTTGGTTCCAGTCCTGGCTCAGCACTAAGTGGTGCTGCAATCTTGAACTCTCTGTGACTTGGTCTCCTCAGCATGTACCTACCTCATAGGGCTTCTCTGGGCAGTAGACTAGGTAAGTGTTTAAAGCTGAGCCTGTGATCTTGCAGCGAAAGCCACTATTGTGTACACTGCCCACACCCAGGGAGCCACCACCATCTTACTACATCTAATTAAGGGACAAAAGGAGAAAGCAATTTAAAGAGGGAAATCCAGAGTTAGTTCAAATCTCTAGCTTCACAATTAATACATCTTCTTGATGCTGACGCATCCTTTGGGGGCAGTGAGAGAGGAAAAGGATGGGGAATTAGGAAGGGGAAGAGAGAGGTTTAAACTCTGCCTATAAGTTGGAATGTGCCAAGAAAACTATTCTAATTTTTGTTTCCTTTTTTGGCAATTTTACCCTTCATTTAATGTGGTGTGTAGAGGATTTAAAAAAAATTTAAGTGTCCCCACTTTAAACTGTGGACATTCTTTGATATAAACAAAGATGGGATTTCAATCTCTATCAGATAAATACAGAGAATTTAAAAATTGGATATCGTCACATGGTTCAGTATGTGTGTGTGTATGTGTGTATATAAACACATAAAAATATTCATTGAGAATTCTTACTTTTAACCTATTCTCATCCTCCACTCCTCATCCCCAAGGTAACTACTTTTATGAGTCTCTTACATATACTTTCAGAGTTTCTTTATACAAATGCAAGCAAATATGAATATGTATTTAAATTTTCATCCCCCAAGAGATGTTTAACATGGACAATAATAAAAGGGATAGTAATAATAATTAATAGTAATGCTAATTTATTCTATGTACCTATGAGCTCTTTTTTTTTTGGATTTCACATATAAGGGAGATTATACAGTATTTGTCTTTCTCTGATTTTTTTCACTTAGCATAATGCCCTTCAGGGTCTAATGTTGCAGCAAATGGCAAGATTTCCTTCTTTCTTATAGATAGAATAATATTTCATTGTATATGTATATCACATCTTTATTCATTCATCCACTGATGGGCATTTAGGGTACTGCCATGTCTTAGCTGTTGTAAATAATGGGGCAGCTGGCATGGGGTATGTATATTTTTTCAAGTTAAAGTCTTCATTTCCTTCAAATAAGTACCCAGGAGTGGAATTATAGATCAAAAGGTAGTTCTAGTTTTAATTTTTTGAGGGAGCTCCGTACTGTTTTCCATAGTTTCTGCATCCATTTACATTCTCAGCAACAGTGTCTGAGGGTTACCTTTTCTCGTTTTTCTTTCCAATACTTCTTATTTCTTGTCTTTTTGATAATAGCCATTCTAACAGGTATGAAGTTATAACTCATTGTGATTTCAATTTACATTTCTTTGATGAGAAGTGATGTTAAGCATCTTTTCTTGTACATGTTGGCCATCTGTATGTCTTTAGAAAACTATATTCATATTCAGATCCTGTGCCCATTTTTGACAGGATTTTTTTTTTGCCATTGCATTGTATGTATTCTTCACATATGTTGGGCATTACTCTCTTACCAGATATAGAGTTTGCAACTATTTTCTCCCATTCGGTAGGTTGCTTGTTCATTTTATTGATTGTTCCCTTTGCCGTGCAGGTTTTTAGTTTGATGTAGTCCCACTTGTTTATTTTGCTTTTGTTGTCTTTGCTTTTGTTGTTAAATACAAAAAAAATATCACCAAGACTGATGTCAAGGAACTTACTATGTTTTCTTCTAGGAGTTTTAATGTTCAGGTCTTATGTTCCAGTCTTTAAACCATTTGAGTTAATTTTGTGTATGGTGTTAGATAGGAGTGCAGTTTCATTCTTTGTGTGTAGCTGTCCAGTTTTCCAAATATTGTTTTTTGAAGAGACTGTCCTTTCCCCCTTGTATATTGCTGGCATCTTTGTTGTAATTTATCTGTCATAAATTAATTGACCACGTATATGTGTATCTGTTTCTGGGCTGTTTATTCTGTTCCATTGATCTCTGTCTGTTTTTATGCCAACACTATGATATTTTGATTACTATAGTTTTGTAATGTAGTCTTATGCATTTCTTATCTGTTAATGCCATACCAGCGCACCTGTCATTTAAGTCACCTCCTCTTTCACTACTACGTCACAAGACCTGCAGATGGTAATTTTCAAATCTTCTTTTTTCTCTCCATCTGTTATAGGTTTAATTGTATCCCCCTCCCCTCCAATTCATATGTTGAAGTCATAGCTTGAAAGCTTGAAGTACCTTGACCTTTTTGAAAATAGTTTTTTTTTTTCACAGAAGCAATCAATTTGAAATGAGGTCATGAGTCCTAATCCAATAGGACTGTATTCTTATAAAAAGGGGAAATTTGTGGGGTGGTGTAAGGTGGTAGAGTTGGAGGCCTCAGACCCTCATTTCCTCTTGGATACGTGGACTTAACAACAAAATATAAATGAAAATACCTCTGTTAGAACTTCAGAAACCAGTCAGGAGGCTGAAGCAGCCTAGCTGAGCACAAAGCCAAGAAGAGCCATATCAAATGGGTCAAAAAGTTCATTGCATTTTGCCTGCCCAAAGCCCTCCCTCTGCTGTGTATCATTACAATTGGAGAAAACTCTTAATTCCTGAGTTCCACCTTGAAAGGGGAAAAAGTGAAATGTGTGCTCAGTATTCTGGTTTTTTTGGAGGCTAACCCAGGAACTGGTTTCTGTCTTGCCTGACTTAGAGAGCTGATGGGAACTGTGGTATATGTGGAAGCCAGGTTGGGGCTCACCGAGAACAAAGACAGGCACTATGGCTTGGTATAGCACTAGACAGCCTGCAGTACTACAGGCAGACAGTAGGGAAAGCAAGAAATTATGGGCTCCTGAAAAAAAACGGACAAACTTCTTTAGCTGGGAATTTACATGTATAAATCCAGAGAAGACATATCCTTGAGAAGTTTCCAGGGTCTCTAGCTGGCCTCTTTAGTGAAGGTCTTCCCTGTATGAAACCTGTCTCTAAATATTGGGAGAGGTGGCCTTTTTCTTAATGTCCAAGTCTCAACTAGATCAAAAGGCATATAAAGAAACAGGAAAACAAGTCCAAATCAAAGGAAAAAAAAATTTATAGAAACTGACTCTAACAAAACAGGTATCTATGAATTATCTAGTAAAGAACTTAAAATACCATCCTAAAGATGCTAAACTAAAAGAGAACACAGGTAGACAACTAAACAAAATCAGAAAAATGATGCATGAACAAAGTGAGAATATCAACAGAGATAAAAATTATAAATAAAAAACCAAACAAGTTGTAGAGCTGAAGAATATAATTACTGAATTGAAAAATTCAATAAAGGGGTTCAATAGCAGACTTGATCAAAAGGTACAAATCAGTGTACTTCAAGATAAGTCATTTAATAATATTGAGTCAGAGAAACAAAAAGAAAAATGAAAGTGAAGAGACTCTAAGGGACTTATAGAATACTATGGAAAGGACTGATTTATGCATTGTATCCCAGAAGAAGAAGAGAAAAAGAAGGGAACAGAAAGCCTATTTATAGAAATAATGGCCCCAAACTCCCCAGAATTGAGGAAAGAGACATAGAAACTCAAGAAGCTTGATGAATTCCAACTAGGATAAATCCAAAGAGATCCTTTCTGAGACACATTATAATCAAACTGTCAAAAGTCACAGACAGAGAATCTTGAAAGCAGGAGGATAAAAGTGACTTTTTATACACTTCTCATCAGAAACCTTGCAGGCCAGAAGGGAATGGAATGATATATTCAAAGTGCTGAAAAACTTCCAACCAAGAACTTGGTATCTGGAGAAACTAGCCTTTAAAAATGAAGGAGAAATTCAGGCTTTCCTAGGTAAACAAAAACAGAGAGTTCATCACCACTAGACTTGCCCTACAAGAAATGCTAAACAGAGTCCTTCAAGGAGAAACACAAGGACATTAGGCAGAAACACAAAATCATATGAAAATATAAAGCACTCAGGTAAAAGTAAATATATATGCTCATATAGGATGCTGTACTTTTGTAATGTTGGTGCATAAATCACTTTTAATTCTGGTATAGAATTTAAAAGATAAACTAAAAAAACTATAAATCTATGTTAACGGATGCACAGTATAAAAGATGTAACTTGTGACACCAATAACATTAAATGAGTTTGGGGGAGATATAAAAAAGTATATTTTTATGTGATGGAAGTTAAATTTTTTCAGTTTAAAACAGACTGTTGTAAATTTAATACATTGTATGTAATTTCCATGGTAACCACAAAGAAAATATGCATAGAAGATACACAAAAGGAAATGAGAAAGGAAAAAAAAACGAGCAAAACATGAAAGAACAGTAAGAGAGGCAATGAGGGAAAAACAGCTACAAAACAATGAATAAAATAGCAATAGTAATTACTTCCCTATTGGTAGACTAAACTCACCTAACAAAGGCAGAATGGATTAAAAAAAACAAGATCCAACTGTACTGTCTACAAGAGACTCATTTTACATAGAACAACACACATAGGCTGAAAGTGAAAGGATAGAAACAGATATATGATACAAATGGTAATGACAATACCTACTTTCCTTTCATTACCATTTGTATCATATATCTGTTTCTATCCTTTCACTTTCAGCCTATGTGTGTTGGTGAATTGACCCTGTTATAATTATATAATGTCCTTTGTCTCTTGTGACAATTTTTATCTTGAAGTCTATTTATATGATACAAATGTCCACTGTCATGTCTTCTGTCAAACATAGCCTGGAAGTCATAGCCAGAACAATTAGTCAAGAAAGAAGAAAAAGGATCTCTGTTCACAGATGACATGATCTTATATTCAAAAAACCCTAAAGATTCCACAGAAAAAGTTAGATCTAATAAACATTCAGCAAAGTTGCAGGATACAAAATCACACAAAAATAAGTTGCATTTCTATACACTGACAATGAACAGTCCAAAAGGAAATTAAGAAAATAATTCTATTTATAAGAGCAGCAAAAAGAATTAAACAGAAATAAACCAAGGAGGAGAAAGATTTGTACACTGAAAACTATAAAACATTGCTGAAAGAAATTAAAGAAGACACAAATAAATGGACAGACATCTCATGTTTATGGATTGGGTGACATAATATTGCTAAATGTCCACACTACCCAAAGCAATTTACAGATTGAATGCAAAATCCAATGGCATTTTTTTTGCAGAAATAGAAAAAAAGTCCTAAAACTCATATGGAACCTCAAGGGACCCTGAATAGCCAAAACAATCGTAAAAAAGAACAGATTTGGAAGCCTCATACCTTTTGACTCCAAAACATATTGCAAAGCTACAGTGTGGTACTGGCATAACAATAAATATATTAAACCCATGGAACAGCAAAGAGAGCCCAGAAATAAACCTTCATGTATATGGTCCATTGATCTTTGACAAGGGAGCCAAGACCACACAATGGAGAAGGGCCAATTTCTTAAACAAATGATGCTTGGAAAACTGGATAACCACATGTGAAAGAATGAAGTTAGACCCTTACCTTACATCATGTACAAAAAATTAACTCAGAATAGATTAAAGACCTGAATGTAAGATCTAAAACTATATTAAGTTCCTGGAAGAAAACAGGGAAAAAGCTTCATGACACTTAATTTGGCAATGATTTCTTGGATATAACACAATAGCACAGGAAACAAAAGCAAAAATAAACAAATGGGACTACCTCACACTATAAAACTACACATCAAAAGAGACAATCAACAGAAGGAGAAGTCAAACTACAGAATGGGAGAAAATATTTGCAAACCATATAATTAGTAAAGAGTTAATATATGGAATATGTAAAGACCTCCTACAACTCAACAACAAAAACAACCCAATTTAAAAAAATGGGCAAAAGACTTGAACAGACATTTCTCCAAAGAAGATATAGAATATAGATGGATTCTAGAAGCTGCAACATGCAAGGGACAACATGCAAGGGACAGATTCCTCCTGCAAAGCCTCCAGAAAGAATGTAACCTTGCCCAAACTTTGATTTTAGAACTTCTGACCTCCTGACTTATAATATAATAAATTTGTGTTATTTAAAGCCCCTAAGTGTGTGCTGATTTGTTATTGCAGCAATAGGAAATGAATATTCTTCTATAATATTCTAGAATATTCTTCTAGCTCTTCTTCAATTTTTGCTTTCCTCAAGTTTACCTTCCCCATGATTAGTTTTTCTAAAACACTAATAAGACTTTTATGGTCTTATGGTGAATTGAACCATTCACCATTCACCTTCTGACAAATATTGCCAGAATCAGCCAGGTGTTTGTTATGTGATCTTCATGTTCATTAGGTTATAAATTCATTTACATTAAGGGAATTTATCCAATAAAAGGCTAACACAGTTCCTTTCATATAGTAGAAACACATATACACACTCACACAGATACATACATATACATACATATATACCTATTGTATATGTGTTATATGTATATATGTGCATATGTATTTTGTATGTATATATATATATATAGAAATATTCAGTCAATATACATATTCAGTCTCTCTGTGTGTGTGTGAGTATAATGAATTGAATAGTCATGAATGATATTTCTTGGCTTAAGTAGAGGGAATGTGATTCCTCTATGGAGGAACTGAGGGAGGGAAATGAAAAGTCTACATATGCCAGAGGGCTCTCTGTTCATAATCCTCCTAACCTTAGCTTTAGAAAGGGAAGAACTGAATTAGACATATATAAATGGAGTGTGTATTTGAAGCATTAGGTAGAAAATGAGAAACTGTTTTTACTAAGGAGGCTATTTTTTTTTGGTCTGTCACATATTAGGCTTAGTATTTAGGGAGCTGTTTAAGAAAGAAATTTTATAAAAATGAACATCCATTTTAACCCGTTTGTAAGCAGATTTTATAGAAGAAGAAAAGATCTCCTTGAAGTAAATATTCTGAAAACAAAGTAAAACCTGTTTAACTCCCTAAGCCTCCTAGGAACAAGTTACATAAAAACAGTCATTAGGAAAACCACTTAAAACAAAGGATACTGAGTTTGTTTTCCCCAAGGCCCTAAAATCCTCTAAAGGTGGCCACAGGCTAAACAGCTTGTGTCCAGCCACAATGGGCCTTGGCTGGCAGCCTGTGATTTCAGTAAATGGTGCTCCTTAACTTTAAAAACCATAGGCTTTTAACTGATGTGACTCATCAACAGGAATAATAAAGACAGCATTTTTAGAGCTTATGCATCCTGACTCTATTGAAAGCATCCAACCTGTGAAAATTTCCCCACCTTTCCCCTCCTCCACTTTCTTCATCCTCCCATCTGCTTTTTTCTTAATAGGAAAAGGAGATGAATAATTCATAATGAAGCTCTCTTGCCCTTACCTCATGGACTGCTGTTGGGCAGCTGCATCTGGGGAGGTGTCTCCCTGCATGCCTGGTGAAACCTCAACCAGGGCAGGGGAAGACACTTGACTCTCATCAAGAAAGAATTCTGCACCAGGTTGGACAAGTGTAGGGAAGGAAGGAATTCATTAAAGGAAGAGTAGAAGTGAATGGCAGCAACCTTGCAGGTAGCAGAGAGTAAGGAAGAACAGAGGGAGGAAAGGGAAGTTAATTGAACTCCTACTCGGCACAGAGCAAATCCCTTGCTAACTCCTTAAGCCAGGATTACCTGGTGCCCAGTGTCCACTTGAATCTGTACAGCATGGGAACTCAGCCCCTACCACCCCAGGATTTGGGGGAGCCATGGAGCACTGGATGGAGTGAGTTTATGTTCTAAGAGCTTCCACTTCCCTACTGGTCTGAAATAAAATAGGGAGAGAGAAAAGCCTTGTGTTAAAGCTAGAAATATGAATGAATTAGCAAAGTGTCAAAGACATTTACCACCAGAGGTGGAGGTTAGAGTGTTCTTGTCTTTATTGTGGAGAAGAGTTCAGAGATAAGTGCAATCAGCTTATACAACAAGAAAGCTTGTTTGATACAAGACAGTACCCACTCAGATGGGAGTGCAGGTGACCTTAGAGAGGAGTCATGCTTAAGGGTTTAGGGTTTGGGGTTTTATAGGGCCTTTTGGGTAGGGATCAGCATAAGGCATGATTTATACAGGTGACTCATAATTCCTTTGAAGTTTTGTCTTAAGAACAGGGTTGTTTAGGTGACCGTGTTGACCCAGATCTCAGCATTCTTTAGCCACATAGGTTCATTTACACTTGAGAAGGTGAACTTTTGTCCTCGTTATAAAGTTAGTTATTTGATTAAGGGCTGGAAGAAAACATAAATATATAGATTAAGTTAAAGAATAGCTGGGAATTTTTTGCAGGCTAAGTAGATTTCACAATGGCCTGATCCCTGTTCTATTTCCTGCTCCATCTCGAAACCACTGAGCTTTTCCAAAAATTCCAGTGTAATTGTGGCCACATCCCATTTCAGGAGATCAATTTATATCAATTGCCTTATCCTTCTGATGGTGCACATGAACACACCACTTCTCTTTTCAATCAGGACTCCAAGCAGTTACATGCTTTTCTAGCTAGGATTAGTCAGTGGTCCACATCATTTGCAGACCTTTCTGCAAATTCTGCAAATTTTTGATGGAAAGAAATACATAGCTGGGAAGTTACTAAATTTAGCCCTCAGTGCTCTTCCAAATTTCCCCTTCCTTCATATGTATGGTGCTTGACCGATCTCCCTCACTACACTGAACCCCTCATGGAGACTGCACAGCCTCCAGTGATATCTGGCATGGCTGAGACTGTCTTAATTCCTGGGGACAGAAGGTGCTCTTCTTAGGAACTTGCAAACTGTGCATATAAACAGAAGTGACCAAAGCTGTTAATGGGGATGATTCTTTGCAGTCTTAGGCTTGGGCAAGGAGAAATGGGAATTTGCTTTCTTGTACCTGAACTTTGCTCTTGGGTTGTTATTTCCATTTAGGGGAAATGTAATTTTGCAAACTTAACATAATCCATCCATTTTTTAAATTTAGAATTCTGTCTCTTTGGGGTACATAGTCAAATTTTTGTTCTTCCATTGCCTTTGCTGTCCTTGTCTTTTGTTGGGATTAGCATAATTCTGTGGGGCTTAGGTACCATCCTGTGGTTTGTGGTGGCAGCTATAACATGTGACGTGGGCATTGTCTCAGAAATGACTGCAATTCTCAGGGAGCTCTGTGGCCTCCCCCTGCCAGCTTACCAATTGCTCATCTCTCTTTCCAGCTGCTCTGAGATGCAACCACATCTGCCATCTGGTCTGAACCTTGGGTTCCCACCCCACAGCCTTGACCACGGGTCCTCTCACCCAGCCTCTCTGCTGAAACTTGACTGGCACTCATTTCTCACCATTCTTAGGTATGTGGGAATTTTTACCACCCCCAACCCCAGCTTTATTGAGGTATCATTGACATACAACACTGTGAAAGTGTAAGCTATCCAGCATAATGCCTGGATACATGTATATTATGAAATGATTACCACAATAAGTTAACATCCATCACCTCATATAGTCACAAAGATTTTTTTTCCTTGTGATAAGAACTTCTAGGATCTATTCTCTTAGCAACTTTCAAGTAAACCATACCACAGCATTGACTGTAGTCACCAGGCTGTACATTACATCCCCAGGAATTACTTATCACTGGAAGTTTGTGCCTTTTCACCACCTTCACCCAATCCCCTTATTTATTCCTCCAGCCTCTGGCAACCACAAATATCATCTCTTTTCCTATGAGTTTGGGATTTTTAAGATTCTACATGCAAATTAGATTATATAGTATTTGTCTTTCTCTGTCTGACTTTTACACTTAGCATAATGCCCTCTAAGTCCACCAGTGTTGACACAAATAGCATGATTTCTTTCTTTTTTGTCCGAATAGTATTCCATTGTATGTTTTATACGCACACACACACACACACACAAACACACACACTCATGTGGGAATTTTTTAGAATTCACTCATGCCCCAAGGGAGACAAGAGGGACTCAGGGGGGACTGAAAGTGGGAACTATCTAAAGCCTTTCTGGAACCCATAATCACCTTGCTGACCTGTCAGTCCCCCACCCCTGTTGCTAGGAGGTTCTCTAGGAGGCTGCTTCATTCCAGACTTCCAGGCCTTCCCAGGCCTTTAGAATCCCAAGCCTCTGGGGGCCTGAACCCTGAGAGAGTGGACTGAACATGACCGTCTAACCGCTTCATTCCCCTCCTGAGCCTAGGAAGGCTTGTGCTCGCCTCTCGGTGGTGGGACAGCTCTGTGTCCTTCATCTTGCTCTTTCCCAGCCAGAAACTGAGACCACACAGCTCTGCTTTCAGTTCTCCAGGTTGTTCTTGATTGACAACAAGAGCACATTTGTGGAATCTCAAATGCTTTTGTCTCCCAAGTGCCTGGCACTTTCAAATCCTCCTTTGTTCTTTGAGATTTTTGCTCCACCCATACGTTTAAATGACCCATTCGGAAATTGACTGTCCTGCCTAGGCTGGCTGAGCTCTCCTCTGTGACCATGAATGCCACCAATTCACAGGTAGTAGGGGCTCGGGAAATATGAAAAATGCAGAAAAGAAGAGCCTCATTATTATCTTAACGTATTTTCTGATATGAGCACATTCACACTGCCTGGCCCCAACTGGGGTAACAGCTGGTCACTTGTGGCTTTTCTCGGCCAGCACCTTGATGATGAACACAATTGCTAACCATGTTTGTGTTTAGGTGAAAACTAAAGAAGAAATGATTCAAAAATGTCAAGATGGTGCAGAAATGATGATTTCACCTCTAGGAGTGGATTCAGGTGCCTTAAGTTAATATATAAAATATTAGATATGAAAGTGGGTGGCAGGAGTATTAGCAGCAAGCATGCTGAAACTGAAACAGCCAGCAGGACCTTAACTCACAAAGTGACCGTGAGCCACTTAACTATATCCCACGAAAACCTGCCCAAATGCCTGCCGAACTCAACTTCCCCTTTGAGCCTCAGCATTCTCATGGCAGGTCCAGGATTACCCTACATGAGGGCAAGTGGGATGGGTAGGAGTGGAAAGATACAGATGTGTTTACAATCCGTGGCTAAAGCATTTTATTTTTGCAAATGTTATAAAAGCATACCATCTTCTGGGCCCCTCTCGGGACAGTGAAGGGGTGTGTACAAATGGAGCCCCCAAGAGTCACCAGCTTCATAGTAAATCACCTCTGATTGCCTACGCACCCAGGATAATCAGTTGGCACTAGGATGATTATAACAGACAAAGCAAAATCATGCAGGAGGTGGAAAGTGTGCGGTTATGTAATCAATAGCAAAGCGAGGAACAAGGAAATGTGATTGGCAAAACAATGTGCTTTTGCAAGCTTGACTAGCTTCACCCAGGGTATTGCTGCTACTGCTGGGTGCTTATTTATCCAGTGCTCATTCAGGACAAAGCAAGGAGTTTATTTCAGAATTTTCAGTATACCAAAAGGACTGTTGTTGCTTTTTCCATACACTTGGAAACCAGTGATGGCTTTTCTGGTTTAAAACACTTCTGTTATGCATCAGAGTGAGTGGTAAGTGGGTGGATGAGTCAGGGTTCTTCAACAGGACTTGAGAACTGGTCCTTGAGCCAAGTCTGGCGGGCCACCTATTTCTGTAAGTCAAGTTTTATTGGCACACAGTCATGCTCATTCATTTCCTCAGTGTCAGTGGCTGTTTTGGGGCTACAATGGCAGAGTTGAGTAATTGTAGCAGACACCGTATGGCTGGCAGCGCTTAAAATAGTTGCTCTATAGCCCCTTACAGAAAAAACTTGCTAACCTCTACTCCAGAAGGAAATAGATGGTATACTCCAAAGGGTTTGATGAAAATTCTTCAATGATGGAACTATCTGTAGAATTGTAGAAAGGCACAAGGGAACCATGAAGGAGAGCATGGTGCCCAGAAATAGACTGTTGGAAGTAGGTACTGCTTGTCGTGTGGAAGGGTCTGGGGTGTGAAGAGTGTTACCAGAGCTGGGGAACTGCCGGGAACAGCCATGGGAGAGCCAGGACGAGGCAGGGGAGGGGAGAGAGGAATGCGTGGCCTGCCCTCTTCACCCTTGTTATGGGCGGAACTGTGGTCCCCCACATTCATATGCTGAAGCTCTAGCCCCCAGCACTTCAGCATGGGACCGTGTTTGGAGACAGGGCCTTTATAAAGGTAACGGAGTGAGGATCAGGCCATTGGGTGGTCCTGATCCAGTCTGACTGGTGTCTTTATGAAAAGAGATCAGGACACAAACACGGGAAGACCATGTGAGGACACAGGGAGAGGGGGCCATCTGCAGGTGAGGGACGAGGGCTTCAGAGGGTACCAACCCTACCAACAAATGGATCTCTGATTTCTGCTTTCAGAATTTCTAGAAATTAAATTATTTTTAAGCCCCTCAGCATGTGGTACTTTATTACAGCAGCTCTAGCTGACTGATACACCCTTGATCTGAAAATGTTTTCCCCTCTCACAGGCCCACGCAGTAGGAAGGCAGGGAGCAGCAAGCTCAGAGGATTCTGTCTGTGTGGATCGGCACCCTGGCCACAGAGTGAGGGAGAGAGATGTAATGTGGCTGGGAGGTAATTGGGGATGGTGGTGCGGTTTGTGCAAGGAGGCAGAGAACTATTAGGATGAAGGGTTAGTGCAGAAAATATAGTTGAAGGAAAAAAAGAGAAAAGTTGCCTATGGAACACATATTCATAAGGAAAATGAGAATGTGCCTTGTTTTAAAATTTCAAAGGACTGATTCACACCCTTATTTAGTAGAGCTATAGCTAGAGACTGCAAGCTTCAATTTCTTATAAAATGCATGAATCTAGAAATAGCCTTTTGGAATCTATTGGTAGGCAAAGAGCCCTGCTTTTGACTTGAAGTTAAGATAAGTTGCTCCTTAGTTCATTATAAGTCTATGGTTTGAAGAGCTAGACCCAGAATTTTCCAGAGCATTTATCAATTGCTTATGAAAAAGCATTGAGCTATGTGCTCTGCAGGGTAGAGGGTTTTATATAAGATGTTTTATGAGACTGATAACCAAATGCCCCTGCCAGAGACAGTATTTGAGCAGACCCAGAACTCATATTTGACCAGGAGAACCAGTAAAGGCATTGTGAATATGACAGCATTTAAGCTACCTTGTTTACAGTGAAGGGAACAAAATCTTGGTTCTTAGGTGATACTTAGTAGGTCCTGGTGTAATTACCACTTATGTCCACAAGATGGCAGGCATGACCAGGAGGAGCCTGCAGAAGACAGAAGCCCCCTCTGGCTGTCAGTCCCCAGGGCCTGGCTATCGTGGTCTCGGGTCTCTCTAGAATCTCTAGGGAGGTTAGTGGGTGTGGCTGGGAGACTGGGCATCAGTAACAGCTCTTCCTATGCACAGGCGAAAGGATCGGCTCAGAGCACACAGTGAAGTAGCTTGGAGGCTGTCATGGGGGAGGAACACGATAATCAAATTTAAGTAAAAAGGCTGGAAGGGGAGTAGGGTTGTTTTGATACAGGGTTGAGGCATTGAGCACAAGCCACAGGGCCAAGGAAGGTCAGAGGAACCAGAATATGAGGTGAAAAGATAAAAGGCTGAGGGATAAACCAGGCAGCTGAGTCTGGGGAAGGCGGGAAGAGGAGGGGAGTGTGTTCGGGGGTGGCTGGAGAAGCTGAGTCTGAAGTTCACGATGCTGATCTCAGACTCCCATCTGTACCCCTTGGTGTTTCCAGGAGAGAGATGGCTGCTAGGATGCGCTCCAGCTTACTGGGTCTTGAAGAAGGGTCAGGGGACAGAAGAGACAAAATGAGCCAAGGTCACAGCCAGTTCAGGGAATGGCAGTTCTTTTCATTGGCTGGAGCAGAGCTCTGCAGAAAGAGGCAGGGAGACGAGACCGCGCGAGGGGTGTGCCAGGTCCAGGGACACCCCTGAGTGCTCGGGCACGCAGTGTGGACTACTTGATGGGATGGAGAATAGGCAGGCATTAGAGAGTTTTTAAGAAAGAGAAAGGATATATGCTGGTATTTTGGAAAGACTAATGTGAGACTGAATATAAAATTGATTTGAAAGAGAAGGATCTGGGGCGGTGAGAGTGACTCCAGAGCTATGAAAATGGGTTAGAGGTACACAAACGTTGAACATGGTAGTGACATTTGAAAGGAAGGAGAAATGTGAAAGGGATTGATGGCTTACGTGTAACAGAAAAAAAGCTTCAAAGTGTTTTTTATGCTGATTCTTAGTAGAACTCTTAAAATAGCTACCTAATTAACAGTGACTACAATGAGGTGTGGAGGGGATTTGATAATATGCATGAATGTAGTAACCACAATGTTTTTCGTGTGAAACCTTCATAAGAGTGTATATCAGTTATACCTTAATAAAAAATATCTACCTAATTATATTTTATAAATTTAGAGCAAGAGCTAAAGAAATGCTAACATCTAGACACATTTAGTTATTCACTTTTACTTAACTATTTTCTACAACTGGTTTTTCTCTAAGGCATGGATATAACTACCTTACCCCAAATGTTTTACCTTATAACCAAACCTTCAGGCCTATATACACAGCCCTGACTGGTTTCAAGGTTTCAATGTGGGTTAGTAATGTTTGTATCATTAGAATTCCCCAGACATCCTACACCAGTCTGTACTTATCCTAATAGATACAGAAGAATCCTGTCCCAACTCAGAACATGACCCTCCCCTGCCCGACCCCGCCGACCTCCATCTCAAAGAATGTGCTGAAACAAAAACAGCAGGCAGCCCCTTCTCTCCATTCTCCCCGAGGCTGAAAAGCTCTACTGCTGTCTTTCATAGGGATGGTTTTAAACCATAATTATGTTTTTTTAACCTATTAAGTCCTTCTTGCAAAATAAAAACGTCTTTGATGTCTTTTCTTTTTAACACACAGATCCAGAAAAAAATCCACAGACTCAGGGATCCCAATATTTATTATAGTTTTTGATTCCATTAGGACCAAGACTTTGTCTCTGGAACTTAAAAATTTAACTCGACTGAAATAAAGAGTGTGACGGTTACTGCCATGGAGTGAATCTATATGCCAACAATATGAAACAGAAATAATGTCTTTCTTGATCAGAAGTGCATCCATCATGTTTTTCTCTTTTAAGTGATCGCCAATATTGAGTAGGGGTGGGGTGGGCTAGCCACAGTTACTTCTAAAGTTATAAAAAGCCATCAGGGCGTAGTTTTAGACATACATTTAAAATCTGCATGATGTTAAATCTGTAAGGCACCTTTGAGATAACCTAGTGTGTTCTAGCTCCTTGCAAATCCTGTGGTTCCCTAGTGACAGGAACGTACTGGGTGGGAGACTCAGGTGTGGTGGTAATCTGGGCTTTGTGGACCAAAAAAAGGCATATCTGTATAAAACAATTAGCTGCATTTATTTGAGATCTTAGGGATTGCAGTCCAGGAACATGGATCCCGGAAGAAACCCCAATGTATGTTCCAAAGAGGAGAAAGGATTTAGGGTTTTTAAAGGCAGAAAAGGGAGCTCTGAGGGGCTTACAAGAGTTGTTTGGAAAGAATCATGATTGACTAAAAACTACTGTAACCTACACTTAGCCATACGCAACTGGCCACTAAGGCTAGTCACTAGGCAAAAAGCCCGCTTTGTTGCAGATAGCAGATGTTTGCCTAGGATGCTTATGGTTTGATGGAATATAAAGTTTTTTGTTCTTCAGAGAAGAATCAGTTTCATAGAAGAGGACATGCATAGGCCCTCTTTTCTTAATGGCCCCTGACTCTAATTTATTTTCATTGTCAATGTTCCCTCCATTTTGTCCACATTTACAGTTTGACACTCGTCTTGACATAATGCACACAGACCTGAAAGAGGGCTGTTCTTTGGTAGTGGGTATAAAGAGCAAGAACACAGGCATTTTGACATGAGGCTTGTGGGATTTAAAAAATTAACCCATTTATTAAATCAGTAAACATGATTTTATTATTTTGTCTGTAAAAGTAGTTTGAATACAGTAAGATTTAGACTACTGAGCTATTTCTGACTCAGTATTGGCAAATGCTGAACAGAGCTTTAATCCCCTCCACAATTAAGTGGGGAATGCACAGACTGGACCCCAAAAGGCAGGGATGACTTGTCTGTCAGTGTCTGTCCAGGAACACAGCCAATACCTCTGACACCTTTGCTGGGTTACAGGCATGTTGCACAGTTCATGACCCAATCGATCAATACCCAAATGGAATATGGTTCATATCTCCTTAGGTTCATTTTGAATTCAAAGAAGACTTATTTGGACACAGCCACTGTAGTTGTTAAAATACAACGGAAGAAATATATTCTTCACAGTGTATTTTTAAGGATCACTTGTTTTGTGTTCTGCCCTCAATCACTACGAAATTGGGAAACTATAATTTGACCATTAAGAAGCTGATAGTGTCAGTTCAGCACATAATGTGGTACTAAAAACCCAAAATCTATTTTGAACCATATTTATAAACATACAAGGTTGCAGATTTTAATATGCTTAGAAGAAAAAATTAAAAAAGGACATAGAAATGATTTTGCTTGGGTTACCTGACCCTCTTCAAAGATGAAATACACAGCAACACATCCCTACCCTCTAGCTGTTGAGGGACCATTTTTCACATGCTTTCTTGCTCATGTCATATATTTGCGTGGGACTTTGAAATACCTATTGCTGAACCTATGGTTTTAAAATTAAGATGAAAACTGGCTTATGTCAGTGGAATATCTTCATTCTTCCAGAAACTGAGCTCCATTTTCATGCTTCTAAGTCTCTGCTTCATCTATATTGTCACCACTATTTTCCTTTGAGGATTTTTCTCATTAGCTCTTAAAGTTTCTGCCACATCCTTGCCACTATATTAACATGTATGTATTTTCATCCCAACCCACTTTGCACTGAGCTATGGCTGCAATTTATTCTGACTTTTCTTTAGATATATTGTCATGAATCTGTTTTAAAGTCAACAAAATAGAAATAACTAGAAAAGCTTAGCTGGAGACATAGGTTTAGGTCAGCCCAAGAGAGTTATGGTTCGTCATAGGGTTGCTGTCTCATCAACCGTTCTTGTGGCTGTTAAATCCCTATTTTCTTCTCTTTTAACTTTGCTGAGGCTGAATTTTCTGGGATGTCTACAGTAGAGCATGAGATTAGGGCAGAATGGTTATTTCTTTAGTGTCACCAAGCAAGAGCATGAATAGCAGCAATACTCAGTATTATAAAACTGGGCATTGTTCATTTGTGTTTATAATTCTAATCAACTACCATGGGTACTTTTTATAGTACCTAAAAGAAAGACAAAGGTTAAATCTTAGGAAAGCATACTAATCAGTTAGCTACAGGAAAGCTGAGAAGGAAGCACTCCTACAACAGCAATGTCTTAGCCTCAGGCTGCACTGATTCTAATTTTATGATAATTCCCATAAGAGCTGATGAAATGACTTTTACAACAATTTACTTAAGCAAACCCATTCATGACTGACAAAGGCTCGGGCCCTGTTCATGAACAGGGCACTTATTGATTGACAAGCTCTAGTCATAAAAGACTACTTGTCTGTTTATTGTGGGGGATTTCCTAAAGATCTGTCCCATCAACCTTTTGATGGTTTAGATCCAGTTGCAATGTGTCTTTGAAAACATTAGTTGCTATTTCCTGAAAATCTTTTATTTGCTCGTTTATTGTTCATTAAGCAGACGTTTGACTACCTACACTTTTATCAATTTAGTGTTTTTCTTTTGAAGCAAAATTTAATAAAGTTTACTGAATTTAGGAAAACACAGTTAAGAAGAATATGTTAATTAGTTATAGGGGTCAAAAACCAGTTTACCTGAGTTCTTGTATTGATGCACTCTTTGTTAGTTGGGTATGTGTAGTCAAGTCACCTACCTAGCTTCAGCCTTGTTTGCTTACTCGTAAATTGAGGGTATTATTACCTGCATGGCATCATAGGATTTTGGCAAGGTTAAAGGGAATGATTTTGGTGCAATAATGTTGTGCTGAGCTGTAAAATGTTATGTAAGTGTAACGATATTGGCACAGGCTTCTGGCTGCTAAGTTGGATGATATGGTGTTGTCCTTCCTTCCCTTTTAACTTCTTTGATTTTAAGCTTATTTTTAGAACATAAAAAATAGGATCTGTCAGCAAAACGATCCATTTGTGTTTCAAAAACAGCACTTCGAAAAATCTCTCGTACCCAAGTTGACTATACTGGGGCAAAAAGGCTCTTGGAACTTCCCTGTTCTAAACATTCATACCTGTGGTCAGAACCAAGGCAAATGGCTTTCCTGGCCTGCTCGGGGTTCTGGGGAGCTAGTAAGCTTCGTGCCTTGTGTGCTAGGCCCAGCACCCAGAGTGTCCATCTAGTCTTCAAAAGGCTTCATTTATTACTATTTACTGACCTTTGCCATTGTTCTCAGATGAATGATTTTAAAAAATATTGTATTCATATTAATGTGCTATGATACAATGTGACCAACAAGATTTTTAAAAAGTTTTTTAAATAGAATAGGTACCCATTATGTCCCTGTTGAGAGATCAGGCTGATATCTGAGTGTAAACTTTTTTTGCTTTTCTGAGAGAAAATGGTACCTATGGCTACACTCATAGAAGCCCTGGATTTATCTATATTTATGGATTTATTCATGGCCCTTAAAGATTCCTTTTAGCAGGTGAAATGGTTGGACCAAGAAAAGGACTATCCTCCTTACCTGACCCTTGTTCATACGTGCCATCCTGACGTGGCAAGATCAGGCAGCAAGAATTACACTGATTTCCCAGGGACCAGACGTTCTGCCCCCATAAAAGTTTTTGGGAGTAACTGACAGGGAACTAGGGTTATTAATCAGAGTTTTCCAGAGTCACAGAACAAGTAGGGTATGTGTGTATGTAAATAAATAAATATTTATGTATATTTATATGTTAAAAATTATATGAGCATATAATTAATAATAAGGAATTGGCTGATACTATTGTGGAGATGCAAATTCAAGTTGTGCAGGCAGACCAGCAATCTAGAGACAGCAAGAGCCAACATTGCAGTTCCAGTCTCAAGGCCAACTGCTAGCAGAATTCCTTCCTACTGGGGGAGGCCAGTCTTTGCTCTATTCAGGCCTTCAACTAATTAGATGAGGTCCACTCACATCATGGAAGGTAATTTGCTTTACTCAAAGTCCATTAACTAAATCTTAATCTTACCCCAAAATCGTTTTCACAGAAATATCCAGAATATGTTTGACCAAATATCTAGGCTGCATGTCCCAGCCAAGTTGACACATAAAATTAATCATCATAGGTATGATATTGAAACATTTATGTTGTTGTCCCTGTGATTTTTAATCTGCCTGATTCCATCAGAAGGAAGTTATAATCTCTGATAGCCACTCTGAGATAGGTGTTGGTAGAACAGAGTCAAGGTTAACAGCAAGACGGTGATGTCTGTGAGCACAGATGGGCTTCAGCCCCTTGTCTTATGATGACAGCCAGGAGGACACCAGTATGAGATGTGGGCACACCAACTGCCTATTGCTGTGAAGCCAAGTGCAATGACTACAGACAGATCGGGGATGAAGAAATGTTGCTCAAATGTGCTGAGGCAAAATTTCAAATAATTGCATCATGGGAGCAGTTTTTAAGTCAGTACTTTTCTCCCTGTCATTTTGCTCGAGGAAGTAAATAGTTTCTGTGGCTTGGTTAGTTTGCCTTTAGGGCATTGCTTCTGCTTTAATAGACTGCTTGCTTAGAGGTATTACAGTAAGTTCACATGCAATCTAACTGCCCTACTGAAACACTCATTGATGTTCTGGACTAGATGTTGTATGGACCGTTAATAACCAGAAATGGTAAATACAACCGTAAAGATCTAAAAGCTAATGCTTAATTCCGTTAGGAAGTTTACTGTCCAAAGTAGTGATTTCCAGTAATACTTTAAAATTTGTCAAACTGACGAAACCTGCACTTATTTGCTACTTTTAAGGTGCTTGGTTTGGAAGGCCTGATGGGGGATGTACACGAAGATTCATCAAATAAGCTAGTGAGCATATTGCTTTTAAGCTAAGTCTCTGAATGTCTGCTAGTCTCAACGACCTTGGTGTGATTTATGTTTCTGACTTGACTTTGAATTCTCTGTTGAATATACGTATGTATATGGATAGTGCTCATTTGCCACATACATGGTGGTGTCATTGATGGATGATCCTGATCTAATGGTTTGACAGAGGATACATACTATTCAACAAAACGTCACATTTTAAATAGCAAGAAGTTTTTCAAAACACAGACCGAATACTGACATCATGTTCCGAACTAGACTTCAGATCTGCAGTGGTTTATTTGCAGTTGAGAATGCTAGGTCTTCCAAAGGTTTCACACCCATTATTTGAATATTGGTAGGTACCAATTACATGTGTATGCAAAGTTCTCTTTCCAGTGGTTTCCTGAACATCACAAATAGAGTAGTGATAAAGATTTGCCACAAGACAACATTGAGATCATATCAAACACGGGAGCTTAGGCACAGATGACTGGAAAAGCCATGTGACTCATGTATCACAAAAAGTGGTATTAGGATGTCTGTAATTTATTCCAAAAAAACTTCAGCAGAGACAGTATGACATAAATGAGTGTAGTAGTTAATTTTAACTGTAACTTACCCATCTCTAACCCTTGGGGGCCAACTGTTATATTAAACCTGCCCAAGATAATTGCTCAAGGTGGACCTTATTTGTCAATGCCCTAAGGGAGTAAACAGTAAACTATAAACTCCAGGCTCTCTGGGGTTACCACAAACTAGTTGTCATTTTATTTGTGAATTTGTCATGTTTCCTTGGCCCTTTATATGTTGAGTGATTTTGGATTATATTCTGGATGTTTTCAACATTATGTTCTAAAACTCTGAGTCCTGGTAAAATCCTCTAAAAAATGTTGAATTTTTGTTGTTTAAGCAGGCAGTCAAACCAGTTAGTGTCAGACTATATGTCCTATCCACCCTTCTGTGGGTGGTAGTTCCAATGTGTGTTTAGTTTTTGAAGTCTTTTCTGTGAATACTTGGTCCACTAAGGGTGTGGCCTGGACTTCAATAGAGTTATACTTATATTTATTTTTAAAATTTATTGATGAATAATTGATAAATACAATTGCATATATTTGAAGTGTACAATGTGATAACTTGATATACATTGTGGAATGATTACAGATCAAAATAATTAACACATATATCACCTTATATAAGTTACTGTGTGTGTGTGCGTGTGTGTGTGTGTGTATGTGTGTGTGTGTGTGTGTGTGTGTGTGTGGTGAAAAAGCTTAAAATCTCAGTATTATTCTTAGCAACTTCCATATATACAATACCATATTATCAACTATAGTCACCATGCTTGTGCATTGGAACCTCAGACCTTATTCTTCTTATAACTGAAAATTTGTACCCTTTGATTTATATCACTCTATTCCTCCCTCCCTCCAGCCACTGGCAACCACCACTCGAGTATCTGTTTCTGTAAAATTGGCTTTTCAAACAATTACCATATAAGTGGTATCATACAGTATTTGTCTTTCTGTGATGGGCTTATTTCACTTAGCTTAATGCTCTTAAGTTTCATCCATATTGTTGCAAATGGCAGTATTTCTTTTTTTTATGGCCAGAAAATATTTCACTGTGTGTGTGTGTTGTGTGTGTTTGTGTATCTACTCACCCATCAAAGGACATTTAGGTTGTTTCCATATCTTGGCTATTATGCATGATGCTGCAATAAACATGGGTGTGCAGATATCTCTGAGATACTGATTTCAGTTCCTTCGGATATACACCCAGGAGTGGAATTGCTGTGCTTTATATTGTAGTTCTATTTTAAAGTTTTTGTTATGTTAGTTTGAGTGATTTCCACACAAGTGCATCTTAGGTGCAAGTCTAGGAGTTACGTCGGTTCATGCATGGACTGAGGGGATGTGCTTTCCCACTCTCCTCTTTCTGGGATTATTCCCACACCCTGGCTCCCAGCGGTCCCTTTTCTAGTTCCCCAGCCAGTAAGTCAGAGTGTAGGCTGCCCACACTACTCTTTGTAGGTTAGCAAAACGGGAGTCACCCTTGACACAAAGTGGCAAGAGAAAAGCAATTTCCCTTTCAACACTCATTGGATCACGGGGTCTCCTCTTCCTTGTTCTCCAGGCCAGAAAGATGGGCTGAAAAGTTGGCTGCCCCTTCAGCTGTGCAGTTCCATGACTGGGGTCAGCCTCTGATCAAAGCTGGGATGAGAGGCAGGAACAACCTCACTGACACATGGATCGTTTCTTCCAGTTTTGATTCCCTTCTGCAGTTACCTTCTTGAATCCTCATGTTGCTTTTTCTGTTTTGTCTTGAGGTTTCAGGTGTAATCACTGGGTGTAGTGGGCCGACCCAGCCTTGGCTGGCATCTAAAGTCCCCGGTAGAATGTTGGTGTTGGTCATTGTTAGGAATACTAGGGGATCTTACTAACATCTTGATTGTTGGGACCAAGAAGCTCTTTTAGATAAATAAATTATTGGTTAAACAGGAGACAAATTTGAGGACTGAGTTAAATTTTTACTTGTATGTTTGCAACAAAAACCATTAATTATAGAAGTGACTCCTAGCCTAAAAGATATATTGGATTAAAAGGTATGGCGAATCTTCTCATTGTTCACTTTGGTAAAAAAAACAGGTTGTTTTTTTTTTAAAGTGAAGTGTAGTTGACATACAATATTATACTGGTTTCAGCTGTACAAGGTGATTCGATATATATGTACATTATGACGTGCTTAGCACAGTAAATCTAGCTACAATCTGTCACCACACAAAGTTGTTACATTCTGTCAGTTATATTCCCTATGCTGTATATTGTATCCTCAAGTCTTATTTATTTTAATACTGGAAGTTTGTACCTTTTAGTCTTCTTTTTTTGCCCACAGCACCACCCTGCTCCCCTCTGGCAGCTACCAGATTCTTTTCTGTGAGTCTGTTTCTGTTTTGTTTGTTTCTTAGATTCCTCATATGCGTGAAATTATATGGTAACTGTCTTTCTCTGACTTATTTCCATACTGTTTTCTATAGTGGCTGTACCATTTTGTCTACCCACCAACAGTACACAAGGGTTCCGTTTTCTCCATATCTCACCAACACTTATTATTTCTTGTCTTTTTGATAAAAGCCATTCTGACAGGTATGGGATAAAAACTCCTTATGGTTTTGACTTAAATTTCTCTGGTGATTAGTGATGATGAAAATCTTTCCAAGTGTGTTGGTCAACCATATGTCTTTACTGGAAAAATATCAATTCAGGTCCTCTGCCCATTTTTAAATTGGATTGTTTGTTTTTTGATATGGAGTTGTGTGAATTTTTTATGTATTCTAGATTTAACCCCTTATCAGTTATATCATTTGCACATATCTTCTCCCAATCAGTAGGTTGCCTTTTCATTTTGTTGACAGTTTCCTTTTCTGTGCAAAAGCTTTTTAGTTTAATGTAATACCGTTTGTTTATTTTTGTGCTTAGTACCCTTGCGTGAGGAGACAGATCCAGAAATATATTGCTCACACCAATGTCCAAGAGCTTACTGCCCATGTTTTCTTCTAGCAGATTTACGGTTTCTAGTGTTACACTTAAGCCTTTAATCCATTTTGAGTTTGTTTTTGTATATGGTGTAAGAAAGGGGTCCAGTTTCATTCTTTTGCATGTAGTTGTCCAGTTTTCTCAGCCCCATGTATCGTAGGCTGTCTTTTCACCATTGTATGTTCTTGCCTCCTTCATCAAAGGTTAACTGACTGTGTAAGTGTGATGTTATTTCTGAATTATCTGTTCTATTCCATTAATATGTGTCTGTTTATGTGCCAATACTATACTGTTTTGATTACTCTGGCTTTTATAGTGTAATTTGAAATCAGGGAGGAATGCCTCCAGCTTTGTTCTTTCTACAGATTTCTTTGGCTATTTGGGCTCCATACAAATTTTAGGGTTATTTGCTCTAGTTCCGTGAAAAGTGCTATTGGTATTTTGATGGGAATTGCATTAAATCAGTGGATTCAATGCTTTGCATAGTATGACCATTTTAACAATGCTAATTATTTCAATCCCTGAACACAGTATATCTTTCCATTTATTTGTACTTTCAAATTCTTTCGTCAATGTCTTATAGTTTTCAGAGTACAGGTCTTTCACCTCCTTGGCTAAGTTTATTCTTAGGTCCTTTATTCTTTTTGGTGCAAGTGTATATGAGATTTTCTTAATTTCTCTTTCTGATAGTTCATTATTAATGTAAGAAAATGCAACAGATTTATGTATATTAATTTTGTATCTTGAAACTTTACTGAATTCATTCATTAGTGCTAACAGTTTTTTTGGTGGAGTCTCTAGGGTTTTCTATATACAGTATCATGTCACTTGTAAATAGTGAAAGTTTTACTTCTTTTTTTCCAATTTGGATGTTATTTCTTTCTTTCTTTTATCTGATTGCTGTGGCAAGGGTTTCCAATACTATGTCGAGAACAGGACTCCTTGTCTTGTTCTTGATCTTAAAGGAAAAGTTTTCAGCTTTTCATTGTTGAGTATGATGTTAGCTGTGGGTTTGTCATCTATGGCCTTTTTTATGTTGGGGTATGTTGCTTCTATACCACTTTGTTGATAGATTTATCATAAATGGGTGTTAGATTGTATCAGGTGCTTTTTCTGCATATATTGAGATGATCATATGATTTTGTTAGTGGCATACCATGTTGATTGATTTATGGATAATGAACCATCATTGCATCCCTGGAATAAATCCCACTTAATCGTGGTGTATAATCCTTTTAATGTATTGTTGAATGTGGTTTGCTAATGTTTCGTTGAAGATTTTTGCATCTATGTTCATCAGGGATATTGACCTGTAATTTTCTTTTTTTGTGGTGTCTTGGTTTGGCTTTAGAATTAAGACTGGCCTAATAAAATAAATTTGTGAGTGTTCTTTTTTTTCAGTTTTTTTTTTTTGGAATAATTTGAGAAGGATAGATGCAAACTCTGCTTTAAATGTTTGGTAAAAGTTGGCTGTGAGGCTCTCTGTTCTTGGACTTCTGTCAGTTTTTTATTACTGATTCAATTTCATCAATTTGTTCAGATTTTCTATTTCTTTTTATTCAGTCTTGGAAGATTATATATTTCCAACAGGCTAGCCATTCTTCCAGGCTGTCCCATTTGTTGGCATATAATTGTTTGTAGTAGTCTTTAATCACCTTTATATTTCTGTGGTATCAGTTTTAACTTCTTTCATTTCTGATTTTATTTATTTGGGCCCTTTCTTTTTCTTTATGAGTCTAGCTAAAGTTTTATAATTTTTAAAAATCTTTTCAATGAACCAGTTCTTAGTTCCATTAGCCTTTTCTACTTTTTTTTAGCTTCTATTTAATTTATTTCTGCTCTGATCTTTCATCTACTCTGGACTTTGTTCTTTTTCTAGTTTGTTTAGGTGCAAGGTTAGATAGTTAATTTGAGATTTTTCTTGTTTCTTGAGATGGGCCTGTATTGCTATAAATTTCCTTCTTAGAACTGCTTTTGCTATATCCTACAGATTTTGGACTGTTGTGTTCCATTTTCATTTGTCTGGAGGTATTTTTTGATTTCCTCTTTGATTTCTTCATTGACCCATTAGTTTAGTAACATGTTGTTTAGCATCCATGTGGGTTTTTTTTCTGCATTTTTCTTCTTGTAACTGATTTCTAGTTTCACACAGTTGTGGTCTGAATAGATTCTTGATATGATTTCAACCTTCTTAAATTTACTTAGACTTGTTTTGTGGTCTAACATGTGATCTATCTTGTAGAATGTTTCATGTGCACTTGAAAAGAATCTGTATTCTGATGTATTTGGAAGGAATGTTCTGTGTACATTTAGGTGCAAACTGGTAATTCTTCAGGATACAAGTCAGCAATATATTTATTTTCCCCTATTCCTGTAAGAATAAGAAACTTACAGAAAATGAGCTTATATTCTCTTGTATTTCATAGAATAGAGTAATGCATAAATAGTGGTCAATTTAGAAAAAGTAAAAGAAAATATTCCTGTTTTTCATAACTTGAAGTCCAAGTCTTCCAGTATATGTCATTGATATTGTGTAGCTGTAATGGTGGACATAGTTAAGGGTTAGAGGAACCTATTTTTTTCTGAGAATAAGGGAATTATAGAACTTTGCAGAAAGAGCAAAATACAATCTCATTTTAGAACATTGTACAGTGTCAAAAGTTCAGTGCTAGCCAACAGGAAAATAATATTTAGAAATAATATCTGAGGAAATATTTATTGAGATATTACTGTTCCAAGTACTATTCTAAGCACTATACATGCTTACAATAATTCCACAAGGTGCTTATTATTACCCTTATTGTACAGATGAGGACACTGAGCCATAAAGACATAATGATTTATGTAAGTCTCATAGCTGATAAGCATTAGAACTAGAATCTGAAAATAGGTAGTCTGATGTCAGAGCCTGTGCTTTAACTATTTTACTATTTTCAGGGAAGATTTATCTGACAACGTAGCATTTGAAAGAGAACTAGGTAATGTGAAGAAGCAAGAGATGAGATGTGGATATTTGACAAAGAGCATTCCAAACAGAAAGAAAAAGTATCTCAGTATACAAGTATTAGTACATATATATCAGTATGTTTGAGCAAGTCTTTCTGTTATATAGATCTAGAAGTTAAATTATATTTTTGAATTTAAATTCTAATAAAAACCAGTGGGTTTCTGAAAAATATTTGCATAAATTTGAAGTGATTGATTCTATTATCTCCAAATGTTTCATTAAGCAAGGGTTTCAAAGTTTACTTATATTTAAATGTTCTAGGAAGCCTGGCCACTAGCTCCAGGTCAGAATTATTTGTTCTCATTTCCTGCCAAAAACTGATGGAAATATTCAATTTACCAGCATAAGTGGGAGCCATCCAGCCTCTAATTTCTGAATGAGATTGAAAAGGGAAATACATTTAGAAAGTGAAATATGTTTCATTCAGAAAAAAATGAATTCATTTCTTGAATGATTGATATGAACTGACCTAAAGTTATTCAATAAGACAACAGGAATTTGAAATATATAAACCAAATCAACAATATTTCTTTTTAAAGTAAAAATCAAGAAAGGCCTAAATATTAATTTGTATTCTGTTATATTCAACTCTGATTCATTCAAAATCTGAATTTAGGAGTGTTTTTTTCCTATTAATTTAGGAGAACTATTTCCTCTAGAGAGGAGGACTGGGAATTCCTATGGAATGGGAAGCAGGAAATAGTCATTATTGATTCCTGTGGGACGAGAAGGTTTGGGAAGGCACAGTGATAAAAGCAGGCTTCTATATTCCTGGTATTCTCATTACTTAAAATCTTTCTAGAACACAGTTTTGAAGGCTTCCTTGAAGCCTCTGGGACTTCTTGGGTAATTTATTAAGAATACCTTCTAATGTAGCAATTTTTACATATTATAGCTTTGTTGGTACATTTGTGTTTTTTTCTCATGCTTTCTATGTCAATAACAGGTATTACATATAAACTTTCATGTATAAAATAGCCCTTTACAGATTATAAAATACTTTATAAATGCTTTGTCTCATTTGATACACAATTCTCTTTAATTTTCATGTGATAGTGAAAATAAAAACATTTATTGAATGCATTACGTCATTTTATCTTTATTGTTGTTCCAAGTCTATAGATGAGAAAGCAGTCTTAGCAAATTTAAGTAACTTTCAAATGATTTTGGACATTTGGAGTGACAAAATGGTCCAAGATTATGTTACTAATGTAATTGGATATGAGACTTTCTCTTTCAGATTCAGTTTGATTTCTGAGTACCCCCTCAAAAGTATGTCCAAATTCAAGATCACAGAGACAGAACGAGATTAGTTAGCACTGTTGAACATCCATTTCCAGATTAAAAAAAAGAACATAGTCTAAAGAGACTTGCAGAGAAATCCTTTAGAAGAGAGATGTGTGATGACTATTAACATTTCCTCTATCCATTTGCTACAGGTCAGGAATTCTTTCTCCTTATTTCAAGCCAAGTGAGAGGGACTTCAAGGGAATTACCCAGGAAGTTTGATATGTGTTCTCAGTAATTTGGAGGTAACAGAAATACAGGTTTCACATATGGCCTAAAGAATTCTAATCCCAAATGGTTCTGATAATAGGCTTGAGAAACAGAAAGATAGACTACATTAGGAACAACTTATATTTGGGTCAAAAGGTGCTCCCATGTACTAGTTGTAACTAGTGTAGTTCCATAAAGAACTCTGCCGAAGAGGACTACCTGGATGGGTGAAGGAATCAAGTAGAATGGCAGACTGCTGGAAGTCAGGGCTAAGGAATCAAAGTAACCAGATAGAGTAGGGGAATCTTGGAAGGTGAGAAGGTCTTGAGGATCTTGTGAAAGTGCCCTGTGTGAGAAAGAATCAGTTTCTGGAAATTGCCACACCCAGAGGACAATGCATGATTGTAGCCATTGCAGCTAAGTAGGACTTTCTATTGGTATTAGTCAAGGTACAATGGCTTATGCCACAATCATAAATTAACTGCAAATCATATCAGCTTAACACAATGAAAGCGCTTTCCTTGCCCATTTAAAGATGGATGGAGTTTCATTACCCTGCCCTATCCCATTGCTGTATCAGCTGGAACATGTGATCCCACTGCTATATCCTTGAGATGATCGATGAGGCAAACAGGCTCTTACCTGCCTTGGTCTGGAGGTGACATTTAATTAGCCAAAGCTAGTTACCTGGCTCCAAACTAACTGCAAAGGAAGCTGGGAAATGTAGTCTACCTGTATGTCAAGGAACAGGAAATAGTAAACACATAGCATAATCTTTACCAACTGTTCCTTCCCTCTATTCCCAATTTCCCGTTCTAGCACTAGCGGAGCTGGACACAACTTAGTGAGTGCAAGGAGGAGCAGAAAACCAAGATAGGCTAAGAATGAATAAAAATTATCCATGGCTTCTTCCCTACTATCCGCTGCAAACCCATATACCATCACATAAGAGCTAGAGAAGTGCAAGTGTTTTTAATTATACAAGTTATTTAACATTAGATTGGACATTTTGGTTTTTGAAATGAAATAGTTCTTATGGCTGAGAATTACCAAAAAAAATTTATTATTTGAATTTGTCCATAACATTAATGGAAATTGAGTAAGAGTTTATTTTATCCAAGGAATGGGAAAGTATGAGCCTACAGGTTGGACTTAAAGGAACAGTTGTGTATAGGCAGTAAGCTTACAAGTAGAGTGGTTTATTCATAGGCTGTTGTGGTAGAGGACAGTTGATACAGGATACAGGATTCACTGATGCTGCAAGCTCTTTGGCCTCCTTAGAATAGAGACTACCCATGGTCACCCGCCAAACTGCCAAAAGGTCCATTTGGGGTGTGAGAACTTCTGGGAAGGATAGGCAGCCAGTGTTGTGGCAGATGATCTGGTGCTATGGACTAGAATATTTGTGGTCCCTACCTCCCATTCATATGTTAAAACTTAATCCCCAGTGTTTGGGAGGAGGGCTTTTGTGAGGTGATTAAGTTGTTGAGGATGGAGCCCTCATGATAGGATTCATGTCTTTATAAGCAGAGACCCTGACAGTGCCTCCACTTTCTCCCTGTCATGTGAGGACACAGCAAACAGAGGAAAGGACCCTCACCAATAACTGGATGGGCCAGCACCTTGATCTTGGGTTTCTCAGTCTCCATATCTATGATAAATAAACTTCAGTTTAAAAAAAATATTTATTTATTACTAAAGTATAATTAACATATAACATTTTATTAGTTTCAGATGTATGAAATCATGGTTCAAAATCTGTATATATTGCAAAGTGATCACCACAAAAAGTCTAGTTAACATCCATCATAGTTACAAAAATATTTTGTTGAGAGCTTTCAAGATGTACTCTCTTAGCAAATTTCAATATGTAATACAGTGTTATTAATCATAGTCAGCATGCTATACATTCCATTCCATGAACTACTTATTTTATAACTGAGAGTTTGTATCTTTTGGTCCTTTTCACCCGTTTTGCCCATCATTACCTCCTGCCTGTGGCAACCACAAATCGGTTGTCTATATTCAGGAGTTTAGGATTAGATTTTTTTAGATTCCACCTGCAAGTGAGATCATATGGTAGTTGTCTTTCTCTTGCTTATTTCCTTTACATATGCACTCCAGGTTCATCCATATTATCACAAATGGCAAGATTTCATTCTTTTTTATGCCTGAAAATATTCCATTGTATGTACACCACGTCTTCTTTATCCATTCATCCATTGAAGGACTATTACATTGTTTCTATGTCTTGGCTATTGTAAATAATGCTTCAGTGAACATGGGGGTGAATATATCTTTTTGAGTTACTGTTTTCACTTTCTTCAGAAGTGGAATTGCTGGATCATGTGGTAGTTCTATTTTTAATTTTTTGAGGAAACTCCATACTATTTCCATAGCGACTATATAAATTTCCATCTTTACCTCCTTGGTTATATTTATTCCTTCCATATATATATATACCTTCCATCCCTTACCTCCTTGGTTATATTTATTCCTAGTCATTTTATCCTTTTTTGGTTCAGTTGTAAATGGGTTGTTTTCTTAATTTCTCTGATTACTGTATATAAATGCAGTAGATTATATATATATTTATTTTGTATCCTGCAACTTTACTGAATTCATTTATTCATTTTAAGTTTTTTTTGTTGGCATGGAATGTCATGCCATCTACAAATATGACAGTTTTAATTTTCCTTTTCTGATTTGGATTTCATTTCTTTCTTTTTCTAATTGCTCTGGCTAAGATATCCAATATTATGTTGATAAAAGCAGAGAGAGTGGACATCCTTGTCTTGTTACTGCTAATCTTAGAGGAAAAGCTTTCAGCTTTTCACCTTTGATATGATGATTTCTATATGGGTTTGTCACACATGGCCTTTATTATGTTGAGGTAGTTCCCTCTATACCCAACATATTGAGACTTTTTTATCAGAAACTTATGTTGAATTTTGTCAAATTATTTTTCTGTATTGACTGATATGATCATGTGATTTGTATCCTTCATTTTGTTAATGTAGTGTATCACATTAATTGATTTGTGGATGTTGAATCATCTTTGCATCCCTGGAATAAATCTGACTCAGTCATGGTGTATGATCCTTTTGATGTATTGCTGAATTCACTTTGCTAATACTGTGTTGAGAATTTTAGCATCTATGCTCATCAGGAATATTGGCTTGCAATTTTCTCTTCTGTGATGTCCTGTCTGGTTTTCCTCTCAGAATTTTCAGAGTAATTCTGGCTCTTAAGATGAGTTTGGGAATGTTCTCTCCTCTTCTTTTTTTGGAACAGTCTGAGGATTGGTCTTAATTCTTTAAATGTTTGGTAGTATTCACCAGTGATGTTGTCTGGTCCTTCCTAGATTTTGTTTGTTGGGTAGCTTTTGATTATAATTTAATCTCTTTACTAGTAATTGGTGTGTTCAAATTTTCTATTTGGTAGGTTATATGTTTGTTATATATAATAAACCTATCAATGTAGGAATTTATCCATTTCTTCCAGGTTGTCCAGTTTGTTGGGATATAACTGCTCATAGCAGCCTCTTGTGATCCTTTGTACAGGCATACTGCAGAGATATTGTTGGTTCTGCTCCAGACCAGATTCCATGCAGTAAAGTGAATATCACAATAAAGTGAATATCACAATAAAGTGAGTCTAGTTGATTTTATTTCTGGTTTCCAAGTGCATATAAGAGTTTTTTTTCTACTATACTGTAGTAAATTAAGTGTGCAATAGCATTGTCTAAAAAATGTACATACCTTATTAAACATACTTTTTGCTAAAAAATGCTAAGTATCTGAACTTTCAGTGAGTCATAATCACTGATCATAGGTACCATAAAAAATATAACAATAATGAAAAAGTTTTAAATATTGTAAGAATTACTGTAATGTGACACAGAGACATGAAGTAAGAAAATGCTGTTGGAGATATGGTCCAATAGACTTGCTCAATACAGGGTTCCACAAACCTTCAATTTGGAAAAACACAGTATCTGCAAAGCATAATAAAATAAGGTATGTATATACTTCTGTGGTATCAGGTATAACTTCTTCTCTTTCATTTCTAATTTTATTTGAACCATCTCTCTTTTTTCCTGGTGATTTTAACAAAAGGTTTGACAACTTTATCTTCTCTAAGAACCAGTTCTTAGTTTCATTGATCTTTTCTATTGTCTTCTTAGTCTCTATTTCATTTATTTCCACTCTGACCTTTATTATTTCCTTCCTTCTTCTAACTTTTGACCTCATTTGTTCTTTTTTTAGTTCCTTGAGGTGTAAAGAGAGATTGTTTGAGATTTTTCTTATATCCTGAGGTAGGCATTTATTACTAGGAACTACACTCTTAGAGCTGCTTTTATTGCATCCCATAAGTTTTGGTATGTTGTATTTCCATTTTTGTGTTCAAGGTGTTTTTTATTTATTTATTTTGTTGGTCCACTGGTTTCTCAGTAGTGTGTTGTTTAATCTCCGCATATTTTCCAGTTTTCTACTTGTATTTGATTTCTGGTTTCAAACCACTGTGGTCAGAAAAGATGCTTGATATGATCTTATCTTCTTAAATTTACTAAGACCTGTTTTACGGCCTAACACATGATCTCTACTAGAGAATGTTCTGTGTGCATTGAGAATGTGTATTTGGTTGCTTTTATATGGAATGTTATGTATATATCTGTTAAGTCCATCTGGTTTAATCATGTCATTTAAGGCCTATGTTTCCTTACTGATCTTCTGTCTGGATGATTTATCTATTGATGAACCTTGGTATTAAAGTCCCTTACATTTATTGTATTGCTGTCTATTTCTTCCTTTAGGTCTGTTAATATTTTCTTTATATATTTAAGTGCTCCTATGTTGGATGTATACAGATTAAAAATATTGTATCCTCTTGTTGCACTGACCCCTTTATCATTATGTAATGCTCTTCTTTGTCTATTACTACAGTCTTTGTTTTAAAATCTATTTTGTCTAATATAAAAATACCTACCTCAGCTTTCTTTTGGTTTTCATTTGCATGTAATATCTTTTTCCCATCCCTCTACTGTCTGTATGTTTCCTTACAACTGACACAAGCCTCTTGTATGTAGCTTATAGATGTCTTTTTTTTCATAATCTCTCAGACACTATGTCTTTTGATTAGAGAATTTAGCCCATTTACATTTAAAGTAATTATTGATAGGTATGTTCTTATTGCCATTTCATTAAATGTTTTCTGCCTATTTGTACTTCCCCTATTCCTTTCTTTCTTTGTGATTTAATGATTTCTTTAGTGTTATGCTTAGATTCCATTCTCTTTATCTTTTGTGTATCTTTTGTAGGTGTTTGCTTTATTTTTACCATGAGACTTACTGTAACAACTTATATTTATAACTGTCTATTTTATGTTAATAATAACTTGTTTGAATGCATTTTAATGTTCATTTTTAATCTTCCCCAAACATGTTTTTGATTTTACATATTATATCTTTTTATTTTGTGTATCCCTTAACAAATTATTGAAGTTATAGTATTTTTAACCACTTTTGTCTTTTATCTTTCATACTCACTTTTATGAATGATTACCACCTTTACAACATTAGATTATTTTAAATTTTACTACTTATTTTTACCAGTGAGATTTATATTTTCATATGTTTTCCTGTTATTAGTTAGCACTCTTTCTATTTAAAGCTTAAGAAGTCCCTTAACATTGCTTGTAGGGCTGGTTTAATGATGAACTCCTTTAGCTTTTGCTTCTGTATCTATCTTTCAATTCTGAGTGAAAATTTGCTAGGTAGAGTATTTGTGGTTGGGTATTCTTATCTTTCAGTACTTTGAATATAGTGTTTCACTCCCTTCTGGCTTATAAAGTTTCTGCTAAAAATTTGTTTATAGTCTTATTGGGGTTCTCTTATACATTACAAATTGCTTTTCTTTGCTTCTTTTAGGATTTTCTCTGTCTTTAACTTTTAACATTTTAATTATAATGTATCTTGGTGTGGGTCTTCTTGGGATCTTCTTATTTGGAAATTTCTCAGCTTCCAAGATTTGGTTGGCTGTTTCCTTCCTCATGTTACAGAAGTTTTCAGTCATTATTTCTTCAAATAATTATTCTGCCCCTCTCTGTCTTTTCGCCTTCTGGGACACCTATAGTATGATTGTTGGTCTGTTAAGTTCCTTAAGCTATCTTCCCTTTTTATTTTGTTTTCTTTTTGCTACTTTGATTGGTTGAGTTCCACTGCCCTGTCTCTGCATTCACTGATCCTTTCTAGTGCTTCATCTAGTCTGCTGTTGAACTGCTTTAATGTATTTTCCAGTTCAGCCATTATATTCTTCAGTGTTGTGATTTCTTTTTGGTATTTACATTTTCTATCTCTGTTTAATTTCTCACTGTTTCATCCATTCCTCTCCTGAGTTCAGTTACTATTTTATGACCATTATTTGAACTCTTTTTCAGGTAAATTACTTATCCCCATTTCATTAAGGACTTTTTCTGAGGTTTTATCTTGTTTTGTTTTGTTTTGTTTTTTTCCTCTGGAACACATTCCTCTGTTTCTTCATTTTCCTTACATCTCTGTTTTTTTGCATTTGATTAGTTAGCTATCTTTCCAAGTTCTAAGAAGTGGATTCAATAGGAGATGAACGTTATCACCGAACTCTACCCCACTTCATACCTCTGTGACTGTCCAAGAAACCTACTTTATTTTCAGAGGCTCTCAGTAGCTGAAGGTGTACAAAGACCTGTCAGTATCCAAAGGGGAGAATCTCAGTCAGCACCTAGCTGCAGACTGATTAGAAGATACACTCACAGGCAGCAGCTAAAGTGTAGGATTGCTGGCCTGTGAGACTGAAAGTATAGGTTCACTGGCCACAAGGAGATCTAGGGGAGTTATCTGGGCAGAAATCACAAATATCAGTGTGCCAGATAAGTGTACAAGTTTCTTTCTAGGAGATACTGGTGAGCTGGAGTGAGGCTGAGGAAGAGGGCAAAGATGGTATCCATCAGCCTCTGTCCCCAAAGTCCACTTCAGTTGGCTACTTGACTGTGACAAACCTGAAGACTGCCCCTCATACTGAACCTGTGGGGCAAGCTCATAGGCCTCTCTTACAGAAGGACTCAGGGTATGTTTCAGTCTGCTGTGTGCACAGTGCTGGGGGGTAGTAGACAGCCAAGAACTGTCTCTTTGTTTGCAGTTCTGTGGAACCCAGGAAAGCAAGCCCTGCTAGCCACCAGACCTAGACAATCCAGGGGTATCCCTGGGCAGCAGCCACAAAAACTGGGGCACAAGACACAGGCACAAGCTCCTTTCTGGGAGATACTGGCAAGCTGAAGTGAGGCAGAGGGAGAGTACAAAAATGACACCCATCTTCCTTCATCCCCTGAGGACCTCCATGGGCCTCTAAATGTGTGCTAAGCCAGATATCTTTCCTTCGGCTAGAGCCCCAGGACAAGAAAATAGGCCTCTTTCACAAAAGAGGCTGTGGGTCTGCACAATTCCCTAGGGGTAGTAACCAGCCAAGAACGGTCTCTCTAATTGTTATAGTCCCATGGGACGCAGGAACACAAGCCTCCCTGGGGATCAAATCCAGGTGATTTTGGGGTCTCACCTGAGCAGCAGGTGCAAAACCAGAGCACCAGACATGTGTAGAGCTTCCCTCCAGGAGATACTGGCACTTGAGTGTAGCAGAGAGAGAGCACAAAGACAGGGCATGCCTCCCAACGTCTCTGGAAAAGATTACAACAGGTGCTTAGATGTGTGTTTAATTGGAAGCCTGCCCCTCAGCCACAGCTACAAAGATAAGTTAGAAGCCTCTTTCACAGGAAAACTGGGCTCCTAGGATAGTTGTTCTGGCTGTCCCCTGGGGATAGTAGCCATGTAAGAACTCTTTCTCCTTGGTTACAACTCAATACAAGCCCTGCTGGCCACCAGAGCCAGGAGACCTCTAGATTTTGTATATTCTGCAAAAATTAGGTGCCAGAGTTGGGTACAAGCGCCTTTCTGGGAGACACTGACGAGCTGGAGCAAAGCAGACAGGGTGTAAAAATGGTCCCTGCCAGCCTATCCCAGACAGTATCAGCAGGCCTGCCTTTGGGCCAGTACTTTAAGATTAGCAAATAAGCCTCTTTCACATAAAGTCTGGGTGTTTCTCAATTGGTTGCCTCTTACTGGTTCCTGGGGTGGGTGAATCCAAGTGTGCCAGCCCTTTAAGAGCCATCTTTCAGTCTGCTACAGCCTTGTCGGTCTTGTGACATGAGCTTGTTGGCCCGAGGCTAGCTGCTTTGGGGGTTCCATATCTCAGGTATTCAAATGTAGGTCTTAGAGCCTGGGTTGACCAATGTGGGGTAAATTCCATGTTTTGATTTCCCTCCCAATTATGGGTCACTGTACCGGGAGCGTGGTTTACAGCAAAAGTGTGTCTCGGCCTCTAATAGCCACTTCAGTGTAGGACTTTTTCCCTGTTTGCCTAATGTATAAAAGTTGATCAGCTAGTTTTGGGATTTTTTTTTTTGAGGAAATTGTTCCATATGTAGCTGTAAATTTGGTGTATCTATGGGAGGAGGTCCACTCAGATGGGAGGAGGTCCATTCAGGATCTTTCTCTGTCACTGTCTTGAACAAGAACTCAAATTTCTGTTGTTTCAGCTACCCAGTCTGTTGTATTTTTGTTATGGCAGCCCAAACTGATGAAGACCTCCAGTGTTCTTTGCTACAGTTTCTATATTCCTTTAGTTCACATTACCTCTTGGGGTGATTCACTTCCCCACAGATAGTTTTTACATATGCTCTGGGGTTGCGTGGACATAGTTCCTCTTTGTGTGGACATTTTCCCCCTGAGATCTTCTTGATAAATAACAGGGCAGGATCACAGGAACTGGCGAGGCACTTTCTTTCCATAGATCCCTTTATTCAACTCTTTCCAATCCAATAAGTATTAGAGATGGCTGTGCTAGAAACCACTTCTTGCAGGTATTTCAAAGAAATTTACTCCCTGTGTGTCACTATTAAGTAGCAGACCTGGGATTCAAATCCAGTTTTCTCTAACTCCAAAGCCAATGCTCTTTACCTCTATACAAAGTTACCTTAGGTATGTCAATCAAAGTGTGCAGATATCATGACTTCCCCAGTCTCATGGAGTGCATGGTGGTGGTGACAAGAAATACAGAATTTTGGAATCTTATCCCAGTGTGCTATCTTTTATAATCATGTAAAATCTTGATTGCTTTTTTAAGAACTCAACGTGAAGATGGGTTATTATGATTACCTTGGGTGGCTTGATTTTTGTTTGATCAGCTTCAATTCATGCTCATCAAACACTATGTCCCCAGAATGTTTGGATTCTTCCCAGAGTCTGCATGTCTTCCCACAATGAGAGCCTGCATATCCTAAAGGGCACTGAGGGCACCTGCTGCTAATTTTGATTGAAGTTATTTTGAGGGCACTTCCTTGATTTTCCTTTTCCAAGCATGATTGGATGTGTGGCTTCGCATAACACTTGGAGTCCTAACTTCACATCTCTCAGTACCCCATGACTGTCAGCAGTCTGCTAAGAGTTTTTGCCCATTTAGCTTCCACTGTGGGTATATAGGATCCAAAGGCATGCCAGCTACTTCAGCTACAGATAACCTCTAAACATTTGAAGCCAGTCAGCTTCCCACATGGTGATTAAGTTTCCTACCAGCAATCTCTCTCCTTGCCCTTGTCCCTCTGCCTTCACCTTATTGATAAAGACTTTCAAGTTAAGAACATCAATTTAAGTTAGAGAGGGAGAGGGACAGAGGAAAAGAAGGAGAGAGGGAGAGGGTTAAAGACTCATGAACACTATTAAACTCTAAGATAGTATATCCATACAATGGATATATATATATGTATTATTTAGTCATAAAAAGAAGTAATGAACGATACATGTTACAACATGGATGAACTTTGAAAGTTATGTTAAGTGAAAGAAGTTAGACACATATTATAAAAAGGCTACATATTATATGATTAAATTTATATAAAATATTCAGAATAGGAAAATCCATAGAGATCGGAAGCAGATTAATGGTTGCTAGGGGCTGGGAGGAGGAAGAAATGGGTGGGTGGAAGGGTGACTGCTTACTGCCTGCAGGGTTTCTGTTTGGGATGATGAAAAGATCTGAAATTAGTGTTAATGATTGTACAATATTGTAAATGTACTTAATGCTACTGAGTTATACTTTAAAATGGTTGAAGTGGTAAATTTTGTGTTATGTGTATTTTAGCACAATTAAGAAAAATATCTGGCAAGTCTTCCTCTCAACGATTGGCCCATGTGTTTCCCTGCAAGCCAGAGTTAGGGTCAGCAGGATAATGCCCCCCACTTCTGTAGGAAAGCGGCTGGGCATTCTCAGCAAGCCCCAGTTTTACATGGGCTTAAAGGTGGGAGATTGTCAAGTACAGTGTGATTAAAAGAAACACTCATATTGCTGGAGAACTACCAGCTACCTCTCCTGACACCCATGCCTGGTGGCAGAGGCAGCCTGTTTTCATGTGGGTAGCCTGCTTCAGAGTGTATGAAGGACTCTCTGTTGTGCCCTTAAGATTTGGACAAATACCCAGTTTTTTATTTAAAATACCATTCTGAAATGGAACCAGGGTCAGGGAGACACTTCTCGGAGAAATGTTTTACTCCAGGGTCAGGGCAGGGAAAGCACAGAATGAACTTGGAACATCTAAAAGGGTCAGAAAATAAGAAAGTGCTCACAAAATCATGGGATATTTTAAAAGGACACAGAAGCCAGCCTAAAGAGACTCCCACTGGCCATTTTAAATACAGAAATAAATCATGATAGGTATCTATTGTCCTTATATAATAATATAATATTTTATTAAGAATAAATAACAAATTTAAAAACAACCAAACCAACACATAAGTAAGGGATCAGAGAAAACGCTTGTTGAGAGTAGAATGCCAACCAAAAGAAACCCAACCAACACAGATATAATTAATTCAGGCAAATATCATCAATGGATATTAAAATAATTGGGTAGAAGTGTAATGGAGAATAGAATACTTATTCAGTCTCAAACTGTATTTCACCCCCCACCACCCCAATTAATTTCAGGGGGAAAAGTGGAAACTTTACAATGGAGAAACCTGGAGGAGATCATTTTAACAAGTGAACAAAGTTAACCCCATCAACTATGGGGCAAAGTGATGTCAAGTGCTGCCTCTTAGCGTGAAGCATTGAGAAGGATATATCAGAAAGGCATAATCCAAGGCTAACCACATGGAAATATGAGACAAACCCAAGCTGAAGAACATTCTGGTCTTCAAACATGTCAGTGTCATTAGAGTCAGAGGGAGGGGGAGGAAAATACCCACCAAATGCAATGTGTGATCCTCAGTTAGGTGTTGGGGGTAAATGCTATAAAAGACATTGCTGGTAAAATTTGAATGTGACTGTTAACAGCAGTTTGCCAATGTTCCATTTTTTGAGTTTAATTATTTTACTGTGGTTATATAAGATAATGCTGTTGTTCTTAGGAGGTATATGCTGAAATAATTAGGAATTTTTTTGAGAAAAAGGGCATGTTGTCTGCAGCTATCAATTAGTTTTGAGGTAATAATAACATATATATTGCATATAATATACATGATAAAGCAAATGTAAAGTGTCAGCAATTGGTAAATCTAAGTAAAACATAGCTGTTTGTGCAAGTTTCCTATTAGTTTGAAGGTTTTCTAAATAAAGGTAAAAAAAATACCCACTCACTCTCAACATATAATTCCCCGTTCTAGGATTAATTCCTGTGCAGATACAGCAGGTGAAAAAGTGACTAGATCAATTCTTAAGTACTTTCCAACTGTATGACTTGATTTCTATGTACCTGACTTTCCTCACAATGATAGCATCAGACCTGATCAAAGCAAACAAGCATACACCCTCAAATCCCCATAAGCAAACACCTTAGATCCCCCTTGCTAGAAATCTCAAGAAAATTGATAGGCTGAGCCAAAGAAACAGTTGCATGTGTTACCTTTAATTCCAGGTAGATGGTCCCATTCTGGAACTCAGGGCTGGGTCCTGCTCAGCTGAGCCAGTGACCTCAGAGTCTGAAGGATCAGACAGACTGGAAAGATGACGAAGAAAGTGGTGCCAGTTCCACAGATGTGGCTACCACCGCAGGACAGGCTTGTCACTAGCATTGTCAGATACTGCAAACCTAATGAGCAGAGGACAATCTCCTGGATAGGCAAACTCTTCCATGCTGGAAGGTACCATTCTGAGCAGCTTATGATGGTGACCAAAGATCTATCACCAGGATTTTCTGTGAAGACACAGATTCAAACAGGAGCTTGAGGAAATTTGCCCAGTGGTGTATGTTCTTTATTCACTGTCAGTCAGTTTTATTTCAGCTGTCCAAATTTATGTCATGGAAAGCCAAATTCTATTCATATTTAGTATAGCTTTGCCCTTAAAAATTACAGAAAAGTCTCACAACAGATTAATATTTTTTAAATGAGAGATTTATATTTTAGATGACTTCTTTTATTTTGGGAATTCATGCTTCTTTGACACATGAGGTAAGAGGAGAGAAAACAGAATTATGCTGGCAGGGAGAGGTTAAATAATTTATGTGATGAAACCACTTAGCCCTCCAATTCTGCTCCAGTAGATAGGAGTGCTTCCTTTTTCTTTCAAAGAAATGTGGATTCAGAGCAGAACTAATAATTAAAATTTCTATGGGAACATTGATTTGCTCCCTGGCATTTGCTATTTTTCCCACTCAAAACTGAAAAGCCTCTTTTTATGGTTCATGCACTTCTGCTTCTTGAGTTGACAGGCCAGTGCACGTTAGTGTGTTTCTGCTAGCAGGGTCACGCACAGGCACACACACGTGCACACACACAGCCCTGACATTCAATTTAAAAATGGAAAAATTAATCTGAGGGATTTTTGTTGCTCTGGACGTTGAAGCAAACATCTGGACTCACTGCTATCGTACATATGCTGTTGTTGAATCCAACACAATGAAACTTCAGAAGGGAAGAGGGGGCACTCAGGTAAGCATGCACTTCTTTCTTTATGTTGAAAGAATTGCCTAAGCCCCTTTCTGTCTTTAGTAGGAATCTCTCAGGTGTTTCTTGAGCCTCCTCTCCACCCCTGCTTGTTGTTTAAAACACAGAGGGCTTCTGTAGGTCAGTCCTTTTAAACACCATGGAGAGAGGGAAGCTAGCGGATAAGCAGGTGTTCAGGTGCCCAGGTGTCATTGAACATGGGCAGCACAGTGCGGTGGTGCTTGCAGACTGTTTTCTGGAAAGCCTTTCTGGGGAGAGCCCTATCTAGGTGAGTGGGGTCGCCCTGGCTTGGCCTCCATTCTGGAGCTCATTTACCAGACTTTGTTCCAATATGACCTTCAGGTTGGGGTAGCTGAATCCAGAGGGACATCTGATCTCAACCATGAATAATCCTCCCTTTCCACACCCTTAGGCTTTGAAAAAAATTTAATTTTGTTTAAATTGTGATAAAATTTACATAACACAAAGCTTACCATTTTAACCATTTTTAAGTAAACCATTCAGAGGCATTATTTCTATAGGTTCTTGTGTTGAGCTAGGAAGTATATATTTAAAAGTCACAGTTTTTATTAGTATCAACATTTCCAATTCAAATTTAATATTCAGTGAATGCACTGGTTTTCTTATGCACTCTACTTTGCAGCACACATGTAAACATTTGACATTACGTTTTTTAATATATATATATTTTTAAAGTTTATTTTGATATCATTAATCTACAATTAAATAAGTAATATTATGGTGATTACACTACCCCCTTCATCAGGTCCCCCCCCCCAACTCCATTACAGTCACTGTCTATCAGCGTAGTGAGATGCCATAGAATCACTACTTGTCCTCTCTGGGTTGTACTGCCCTCCCCGTGCCCTCCTAACATTACATCTACTAATCGTAATGTCCCTTTTTCCCCCTTGTCCCTCCCTTCCGACCCATCCTCCTCAGTTCCTTTCCCTTTGATAACTATTAGTCCGTTCTTGGGTTCTGTGAGTCTGCTGCTGTTTTGTTCCTTCAGTTTTTTTTTCTCAGTTCTTATACTCCACATATGAGTGAAATCATTTGGTACTTGTCTTTTTCGGCTTGGCTTATTTCACTGAGCATAATACCTTCTAGCTCCATCTATGTTGTTGCAAATGGTAGGATTTGTTTTCTTCTTATGGCTGAATAATATTCCATTGTGTGTATGTACTACATCTTCTTTATCCATTCATCTACTGATGGACACTTAGGTTGCTTCCAATTCTTGGCTATTGTAAATAGTGCTGCGATAAACATAGAGGTGCATCTGTCTTTTTCAAACTGGGCTGCTGCATTCTTAGGGTAAATTCCTAGGAGTGGAATTCCTGGGTCAAATGGTATTTCTATTTTGAGTTTTTTGAGGAACCCCCATACTGCTTTCCACAATGGTTGAACTAATTTGCAGTCCCACCAGCAGTGTAGGAGGGTTCCCTTTTCTCCACATCCTCGCCAACATTTGTTGTTGTTCGTGTTTTGGATGTTGGCCATCCTCACTGGTGTGAGGTGGTATCTCATTGTGGTTTTAATCTGCATTTCTCTGATGATTAGTGATGTGGAGCATCTTTTCATGTGCCTGTTGGCCATCTGAATTTCTTCCTTGGAGAAGTGTCTGTTCATGTCCTCTGCCCATTTCTTAATCGGATTATTTGCTCTTTGTTTGTTGAGGTGTGTGAGTTCTTTATATATTTTGGATGTCAACCCCTTATCAGATACGTCAATTATGAATATATTCTCCCATACTGTAGGATGTCTTTTTGTTCTACTGATGGTGTCCTTTGCTGTACAGAAGCTTTTCAGCTTCATATAGTCCCACTTGTTCATTTTTGCTTTTGTTTCCCTTGCCCGGGGAGATATGTTCATGAAGAAGTTGCTCATGTTTATGTCCAAGAGATTTTTGCCTATGTTTTTTTCTAAGAGTTTTATGGTTTCATGACTTACATTCAGGTCTTTGATCCACCTTGAGTTTACCTTTGTGTATGGGGTTAGACAGTAGTCCAGTTTCATTCTCTTACATGTAGCTGTCCAGTTTTTCCAACACCAGCTGCTGAAGAGGCTGTCATCTCCCCAATGTATATCCAAGGCTCCCTTATCAAATATTAATTGACTGTACGTGTTTGGGTTGATGTTTGGATTTTCTATTCTATTCCACTGGTCTGTGGGTCTGTTTTTGTGCCAATACCAAATTATCTTGATTACTGTGGCTTTGTAGTAGAGCTTGAAGTCAGGGAGCATAATTCCCTGTTTTAATCCTCCTTCTCAGGATTGTTTTGGCTATTCGGGGTCTTTTGTGGTTCCATATGAATTTTAGGATTATTTGTTCGAGTTCATTGAAGAAAGCTGTTGGTAGTTTGATAGGGATTGCGTTGAATCTGTAGATTGCTTTGGGTAATATAGCCATTTTGACAATATTTTTTCTTCCTAGCCAAGAGCAATGGATGCATTTCCACTTGTTAGTGTCCTCTTTAATTTCTCTTAGGAGTGTCTTGTAGTTTTCAGAGTACAGGTCTTTCACTTCCTTCGTTAGGTTTATTCCTAGGTATTTTATTCTTTTGGATGCAATTGTGAATGGAATTGTTTTTCTGATTTCTCTTTCTGTTAGTTCATCATTAGTGTATAGAAAAGCAACAGATTTCTGTGTGTTAATTTTGTAACCTGCAACTTTGCTGAATTCAGATATTAGTTCTAGTAGTTTTGGAGTGGAGTCTTTAGGGTTTTTTATGTACAACATCATGTCATCTGCAAATAGTGGCAATTTGACTTCTTCTTTACCAATCTGGATGCCTTGTATGTCTTTGTTTCGTCTGATTGCCGTGGCTAGGACCTCCAATACTCTGTTGAATAACAGTGGAGAGAGTGGGCATCCCTGTCTTGTTCCCGATCTTAGATGAAAAGCTTTCAGCTTCTCGCCGTTCAGTATGATGTTATCTGTGGGTTTGTCATATATGGCCTTTATGATGTTGAGGTACTTGTCCTCTATACCCATTCTGTTGAGAGTTTTAATCATGAATGGATGCTGAATTTTGTCAAATGCTTTTTCAGCATCTATGGAGATGATCATGTGGTTTTTTGTTCTTCTTTTTGTTGATGTGGTGGATGATGTTGATGGATTTTCGAATGTTATACCATCCTTGCATCCCTGGGATGAATCCCACTTGATAATGGTGTATGATCCTCTTGATGTATTTTTGAATTCAGTTTGCTAATATTTTGTTGAGTATTTTTGCATCCACACTCATCAGGGATATTGGTCTGTAATTTTCTTTTTTGGTGAGGTCTTTGCCCGGTTTTGGTATTAGAGTGATGCTGGCTTCATAGAATGAGTTTGGAAGTATTCCCTCCTCTTCTACTTTTTGGAAAATTTTAAGGAGAATGGGTGTAATTTCTTCTCTATATGTCTGGTGGAATTCAGAGGTGAATCCATCTGGTCCGGGGGTTTTGTTCTAGGGTAGTTTTTTGATTACCACTTCAATTTCATTGCTGGTGGTAGGTCTGTTTAGTTTTTCTGTTTCTTGTATGGTCAGTTTTGGAAGGTTGTATTTTTATAAAAAGTTGTCCATTTCTTCTAGGTTTTCCAACTTGCTAGCATATAGATTCTCATAGTATTCTCTTATAATTCTTTGTATTTCTGTGGGATCCGTCGTGATTTTTCCTTTCTCATTTCTGATTCTGTTTATGTGTGTAGATTCTCTTTTTCTCTTAATGAGTCTGGCTAGGGGTTTATCTATTTTGTTTATTTTTTCAAAGAACCAGCTCTTGGTTTCATTGATTTTTTCTATTGTTTTATTCTTCTCAATTTTATTTATTTCTTCTCTGATCTTTATTATGTCCCTCCTTCTGGTGACTTTGGGCCTCATTTGTTCTTCTTTTTCCAATTTCAGTAATTGTGTCTTTAGACTATTCATTTGGGAATGTTCTTTCTTTAGATAGGCCTGGATTGCAATATACTTTCCTCTTAGAACTGCCTTTGCTGCGTCCCATAGAAGCTGTGGCTTTGTGTTGTTGTTGTCATTTGTCTCCATATACTCTTTGATTTCTGTTTTGATTTAGTCATTGACCCATTGATTAATTAGGAGAGTGTTGTTAAGTCTCCATGTATTTGTGAGCCTTTTTGTTTTCTTTCTAAAGTTTAATTCTAGTTTAATACCTTTATGATCTGAGAAGTTGGTTGGTAGAATTTCAATATTTTCGATTTTACTGAGGTTCTTTTTGTGGCCTAGTATGTGGTCGATTCTGGAAAATGTTCCATGTGCACTTGAGAAGAATGTGTATCCTGTCGCTTTTGGGTGTAGAGTTCTGTAGATGTCTGTTAGGTCCATCTGTTCTAGTGTGTTGTTCAGTGCCTCTGTGTCTTTACTTATGTTCTGTCTGGTTGATCTGTCCTTTGGAGTGAGTGGTGTGTTGAAGTCTCCTAAAGTGAATGCGTTGCTTTTTATTTCCTCCTTTAATTCTGTTAGTATTTGTTTCACAAATGCCGGCGCCCCTGTGTTGGGTGCATATATATTTAAAATGGTTATATCCTCTTGTTGGATTGACCCCTTTATCATTATGTAATGTCCTTATCTCTTGCTACTTTCTTCGTTTTGAAGTCTATTTTGTCTGATACAAGTACTGCAACACCTGCTTTTTTCTCCTTGTTGTTTGCATGAAATATCTTTTTCCATCTCTTCACTTTTAGTCTGTGTATGTCTTTGGTTTTGAGGTGAGTCTCTTGTAAGCAGCATATAGATGGGTCTTGCTTTTTTATCCATTCTGTTATTCTGTGTCTTTTGATTGGTTCATTCAGTCCATTTACGTTTAGGATGATCATCGAAAGATATGTGCTTATTGCCATTGCTGGCTTTAGATTCGTGGTTATCAAATGTTCAAGGGTTGCTTCTTTACTATCTAACAATCTAACTTAACTTTCTTATTAAGTTATTGTAAACACAGTCTGATGTTTCTTTATTTTTCTCCCTTCTTATTCTTCCTCCTCCATTCTTTATATACTAGGTGTTTTATTCTTTGCCTTTAGTTAGTGTTTGGATGGTCTGCTTTCTATCCTATGATTTTATTTTCTCTAGTGACAGCTTTTTAGCCTTAGGAGTGCTTCCCTCTAGAGCAGTTCCTTTAACATGTCCTGTAGAGGTGGTTTATGGGAGGCAAATTCTCTCAGCTTTTGCTTGTCTGGAAATTGTTTAATCCCTCCGTCATATTTAAATGATAATCATGCTGGATACAGTATTCTTGGTTCGAGGCCCTTCTGTTTCATTGCGTTAAATATATCATGCCATTCTCTTCTAGCCTGTAAGGTTTCTGTTGAGAAGTCTGATGTTAGTCTGATGGGTTTTCCTTTGAAGGTGATCTTTTTTTTTTTTTAGCTGCCTTTAATACTCTGTCCTTATCTTTGATCTTTGCCATTTTAATTATTATGTGTCTTGGTGTTTTCTTCCTGGGGTCCCTTGTGTGAGGAGATCTGTGGGCTTCCATGGACTGCGAGACTATTTCCTTCCCCAGCATGGGGAAGTTTTCAGCAATTATTTCTTCAAAGACACTTTCTATCCCTTTTTCTCTCTCTTCTTCCTCTGGTACTCCTATAATGCGAATATTGTTCCATTTGGATTGGTCACACAGTTCTCTTAATATTCTTTCAATTCCTAGAGATCCTTTTATCTCTCTCTGCCTCAGCTGCTCTGTGTTCTTTTTCCCTGATTTCTGTTGCATTAACAGTCTCTTGCATCTCGTCCTGTCTGCTGTTGAGCCCGTCGATGGCTTGTCTCATTTCTGCATTATCTTTCCTGACTTCCCTCACTTCCTCCCTTAGTTCTTGCATATTTCTCTGTAGATCCATCAGCATGGTTATGACTGTTATTCTGAATTCTTTTTCCCGAAGATGCTGCATTTCCATCTCTTCAGGTTACTTCTCAGAGGATGTCTGGATCTTGGTGATTTTTGTCTGTATCATGTTCTTCTGTCTTGTCATGTTGACAGGAGTAGTCGCTGGTAGGTGCCACTTATGTCAGCTGGGCTCTTTAAAAAAAAAATCACCAAAAAAACAAGCAAGCCAAAAAAAAGAAGGAAGAGAAAGAAAAGAGATAAAGAAGAAAGAAAGAAATGAACGAAAAGGAAGGTGAAAAAGGAAAAAAAGGGGGGGGGGCAAGAAATAAAACAAATGAGCAAAAAAGAAAAAGGGGCAAGAAATAAAACAAAGGAGCAAAAAAAA
>JAVSCE010021202.1:0-175439 GCA_032199065.1 Smutsia gigantea | reverse complement strand
ATTTATTTTGGCTCTTTGACTATATATAGCTTTGTATATGAACAACAGGACATGTTAAGCCCTACCTGAAAAAATTGCAGAGGTAAAGTTATCCATAGCTTAATTCATGACTGCTTCCCATCCCAGATACTTGATCTTTTATTTTTATAGAGACAGAAAAAATGGCCTGTAAGATGTCTATTCATGTAACTAATTCATACATTCTCAGAGGTCATTCCTTTCTAGCAAAGGCTAAATTGATATTTTTGAATTGGTCTCTTCTAACACATCTCTGAGTATAATCTGCTTCTTAAGTGTGCCAAAGTTTTAAGCAGATGAAGTTAGCATTGTGCAGGACCCATACACTCAGAGTAAAGGCACAAAGCTTTAGCTCCTAAGTGAGCATAATATTTAATCTTAAGGTGACTTTTATCATTTATTTAAAAAAATAGGATTCACCAAAACAAACCATCTAAAATCAGTGTTGCCTGGAAGCAAAGAAAATGTGGATTTACTGTGTACAAACAAAAACCTAAACAGAATTAAAATTAAGTGTGAGTGGTTAAATTTGAAGAATATTAATATGGAAGATAGCAATAAATCTGAATACAAGTGAATAAATTTGGAGAGGTTTCTCTGTTTTGTTTTTAATGCTTTCCACATTGAGCCTCAATAAATTAAAACAAAATTAATAAATTAAAATTCTAGAAGCCTAATTCAGAAAGTAAAATGAGTCAATATTTATAAAATGGTTGTAAATCCTTGGTTGAAGATGCAATTCAAATATCTATTCCAATTACAGGTCAAATGTTATTAGAAGAGGCACCAGGGATATAGAGTATACTCTTTGCAATGCAATTTTATTATAATTAATTTATTGTCATTTGTTGGAGCTGGAGTTAGGGTCTGATTCTCTTTGGGACATAAGTACCTCCTTAGAGATCTCAAGATGTGTCTCATCCCCTCACATGACAACTTCAGACTCCTAATTCCAATTGATTTTTGCCACTGTTAGTTTAATAGGTGATTGGGGACCTCAGATTCCTAAAGAATGCTAGTAAAGTATTTAAATTATTTAGTCAACCAGGCTTTTCAACAGAAATTTGAAAGGGCCTGGAGATTCAGCCTCTATGCAAAAGTTGTATCTTGTGGCCAATTAATTAGCCCCTTTGTGACAATATTTGGAAAACACAGTGAGATTTTTGTGAAAGTTTTAAACCTAAAATGGTATTGCTTTTCTTGGTACTCACTTTATTTACTCACTCCAAGTGACTTTTAGAGGCGTGCTGCACACAAAGGATGCACACTGGACATACTGCAGCACTATTCAAGAATTTAGAAAAATTCAAAAATGTTCTGTGTGATTGTTGGTTTAAGTCTAGGTCCTAAAGGGGACATCCTCAATTAGCATAAAAATGATCAATCAGCTATATAAATGTCACCCTTTTTGTTAAGAAACAGTCTTACTTCACTATAATAGTATCCTATGAAATAATTCATATTGTGATCATATGATGGACCTCTGGAAATAATGTCTTTGCCATGAAACCAACATATTCTGTCATTCCCAGTTCCTTTAAGTCTAAATGTCATGTGGGAACACCATACTAAATTCCTTCTAAAGTTCCAACTAGTTCTAATTCCTATAAGTACAATTAGTCAAGTACACATACCTTGAGTTTTACCACAAGCCAGATATCACGCTATTCATAATAAAGTAACCAAATGGTAATTTTGACTTTTATTCTTCAAAGGCAGAAGTGAATGTTATTGATTGGTGCAATCTTGGTATGAGAGCAAGAGGCAAGCTGTAATGATAGAATGACTTCATAATAGAAAGCTTAAAGGGTTTACAAATGATTTAGTGGAAAGTGGTCACCAAATAATAATTTCACCAAAATAAACTGCTTAAGAAGTAAATATTCCCACTCAATAGTTTTCACATATTAATTAAATCCATGTTTTTTATGTATGTATCTATTTTTAAGAATTTTTTTCTGGGGTATAATGGAGAGATTTCACATTTTTATATCCATTTCAGCCCACTTTGGATTGTTTATAACAGCAAAAATTTTGAAATAACCTAAATTTCCAAAGAGGGATTTGGTTAATATATAATAATGGTACACCAGATGGTTAAGAGCTCAAACTTGGAAGTCAAAAAAGGCTTTAAATCCTGGGTGCACTATTTTAATCTGCATTACTTGGTCTGGATAACAAATCCTGCAAGCCACAGGACTCATCTGAAAAATGAAGGTAGCAGAACCTACCTTATAGGGCTATTGTGGGGTAAATGAGAGAATTATACAACATGACCAATGCAGTGACTTAACATGGCAAATATTTATGTTCAATTAATTAAAGGTTCAATTAAATAACTTTAAAAACCTTTTTCTCCGTATTTGTTTATGAGGGGCAGCATGTTAGAGAAGGAACAAGATCTGAATCAGTCTAAACCTCTTACAAAGCTGCATGACATTGGTCCTAATTCACAGCATTGCTAATCAAGAGCACATACCACAATATGGATGATTCACTTACCATAATGCTTGGTATATAGGCCCTTAATAAATGGTAACAATATCATAATTATCATCATCATCATCATCATCATTCTTATCCTTGTTATTATCATTAATATTTTTGAAGGCCATGGCACCATCCCAGAAGGTACAAATCCTCAGAATGCTCTCTAAAATCAGCCACCTGTGTGTTTATGTCTTGGTCTGCTGTGGATCAGTTTCTCATGTGGGCAGATGCAAATGTGGCATCTGAAAATTGACTGTAAGACTTCTCTTGCTCAGACACCACACATATATACATAAACACCATCTCTGGTTAGTACATTCAGGAGAATATTCCAAAAGAAAGAAGACAGATGTTACTTCCTTTGTGGGAAGACCATTCAGCTTTCACAGGCTTCTAAATAACACAGATCATAACTACTAAAGCAAGAGGTTGTTAACCAGGAGTAAAAACTAAACAAAAGCTCTCCTTTCATTCTTGAAAATATCTGCCTTTTAATATTGTGATCATATGATGGACCTCTGGAAAAAATTACAAAGGTAATTTTACCAGTTCCTCTAGAATTTCAAGAAGAGATTTAGATAAAAATTAACAATTTTCTGGAGCCATGACAAAATGTTTCTATATAAAAGAAACAACATTAAACAGCTCTTCCTTTAGGATACTCAAACTTCTCTTGAACCACTTAAGAATTTACCATTTTAAGGGATACTCCAAAGTCCTACAACATAAGGGATCCAAGGTGTGCAGTGCATGTCCTCTAGTAATGACATCAAAAGCTCCCCATGCCCAGGGCTTCCATTAGCCTACATATTGCCTTTACGTGAATTTGAAAACATGATGCCTCCTTTTGGGATAGATGTATTAGGAAATATAATCCTTCCAGGTGTACAAAGCCCAGCAGGGAAGTAGTCCAGGTGTCTTCCTTGCTCACCCTCAGCAGGGGGCCTAATGTCTACTCCACACAACCTTATCCCTGCCTCCCTTTTTCTCCCCATCTCCCACCAAGTGAGGGTCTGCAACCAAGTTGCCCTTCACACAAGGGCTGAGCCTCAGCCTGGGAAGGGGGCGAGTGAGTGGTGACAGACTCTCAGAGTGAAGTCTCCTAAACTTGGCATGACATGAAGATTTCATCCTGCATAAAATCCAGCCTAGGCAGTGCTACCTGGACTGTGTTGAGAAAGACTGGAGACCGAATCCAGCCTGATCAGAGAGCAGTGACTGGATTAGCAATATAAACCAGTGGTTTCCAGCAGTACATATGCCTCTGATTTCCTATACTGGTCCAAACCATTCAAAGCACAACCATTAATTGAGCAATTAGCATGTACAAGGCACTGTGAAAGATGCGTTGAAGCAGTCCTTCCAAACCTCATCACACATCAGAATCTTCGGGGGCTCTTAAAAAATACAGATCCTTCATGATTTTTCTGTAAACTTAAAGCTATTCTAAAGTACAGAATTCATCAAATTTTTGTTGTGCTTTTTGGTGTTTTTCTGTGTTGTGATGATTTCATTTTTGTTTTCATAAAATGAGTCTGTTGATTTAGCCAGGGCCTCAGGGACATAAGGGATTAGCTATTGTCACACTCAAAATGATGCATTTATTCAGGGAAAATCTTACTTTTCTTTGCCTTCTTCAGAAGAAAGAGCTGCAGAAATGCCTAAAAGACTTGAACTAATATCAATTTAAAACACTTTTACTAAAAATTGATTCCTTGGGCCAAAGGAAGATCCTTATTATCTGTAGTTGATGGTCAAAGGGTACAACCTTCCAGTTATAAGATTAACAAGTTCTGGTTATCTAATGTACAGCACCATGATTATAGTAAATAATATTGCATATACTTGAAAATTGCTAAGAGAGTAATTCTTAAATCTTCTCACCACAAAAAAGAAATGATAATTATGTGACATGATGACGATGTTAGCTAATGCTATGGTGATAATCATTTTACAATATGTACTTTTATCAGATCAACATTTATATACTTTAAACTTTTAAACAATCTTATATGTCAATTATATCTCAGTAAAGATGGGGGGGTTAGAATTAATTGGTTAAAATAAATAAGATTTTTTAAATACAATATTATTTTATAAAAAATACATATTCTTTGGCTTCACTATCAGAACTACTGAATCAGAAGTGCCTCAGATGTCTGCAATATAGTCATATCTCTTGAAAACCACTGTGTTGGAAGCTACCAAGATAAATAATTCTAGGTCCCTTGCTATTCTTGCTCATTTCTTTTATAGTTAAAACCCCCAAGTGTTAAACTTCAGGATTTAACACATTCATGGGTCTTCATATCAATTCTGTTTTATGATCAGGATATACTGTTATTTTGAAATAAATATTTTAAAATATATTTTGAAAGAAGAGTGAAAAACATGTGAAACAGACTATCTAAATTAATGCTTCCAGCTACACTTTTAGCACCTTTCTCTTTCTCTTTTTTCCCCTAGAGGAAACTGAGAAAAAGGCTTATATCAACTACAACACAAACTCCATTGTAAATTATAAATAAATTGGTGCCCTCTCAGCCTTACTTTTTCTCACTTAGAAAGTTGAAATTTCTTTGCCTTTTTTTCATGGGTAAATTTCATTATGCTCTATTAGACTTCCTCCAAGTGGAATATATTAGATTTCAGTTTTAGGATCCAAAAGCTAAAATGGTGTTTTTATACTGTGAATGATGTCTAGTGATTCTTTCTTTACAGAGAAAAAGCAAGAGGAAATGAGTTTGCATAGTAGTCAGAAGGACTTTTCTGCCAGATACAATGAAAAATTTCCTGGTATCCAAGACTACAGTGAGTCAGTTGTGGGGATATGAAATCTATTCTGTTTAAGTTTGTGAAAACAACCCAGATTCTTATCTGTCTGGAATTACGTAAATCTGTCTGATGGGCAGGGAGTGGACTTCCTGGCCCACAATGTCATTTCTGCCTTGCATCATTGAGACATTCCAGGGAAACATAAAATGCATATTCATAAGCCAAATCCCATGAGTTAGAAACAATCTCCAAGTTTCTCATTTGGAGCACTAGTGACATTTGGGAAGAGCAGTCATCATTGTGCAGGTCAACTGGTGCACTGCGTGAGGGCTTGACATCACCACAGTCCGCTGAGCTCCTCTAGGCCTGATTATATCATCACCAAAATGAAGGAAAATAATGTGTTCATCCCAGAGTAATGAGGATAAATTAAATGTGTGAATGGCATACACATGCCCTGATGAGTATAAGAACTCATGAACATCCTTACCCTTCTTTTAAAAATTTTAGGATGTGAAAAGAGAATTTTTTAAGAGCCCAAGTTTATGAAAGACATCTCTAAATTGTTATGCTATAGTTAATAATTTCTGAAATCATAAGTCTTTATAGGGAGCATGATGCAATTCCTCATTGTAATAGTCATGGTTGTGTTTTGTTTTGTAAGAAAACATTAGAAAATTTCTTTCTCCTTTATTATTACCTAAAATCTTACTCTTCCTTGCAGCAATGGGACAGTGTTAAAGGTGTTACTGTTCTCCTGAAAAGTGAAATAAGAGGGGGAAAAACAAAGAATATCGGGAATATATCACTTAATGGTAGTATAAATAGCTCATTTTAGCATGTTTTATAAAGAAATATTTAGACAGTTAATTATCTCTTCTTACTTGTCTCAGAAAACACTGACCAAAATAATATTTTCCATAATGACAATGCTTCTGTTGTATCTGTTCCAGAAATGTGGCACTGCATTCTTTCTCACCCAGTCAGAAGAATGTTTGCCCTGCAACTGTCATGGTAATTCTGACGAGTGTTTGGACGGCTCTGGATTCTGTGTGGTAGGTCATGGGCATCTGTCACTTTCCTCTTTATTTCACTGGGGCCTTTGCCTCTTGGGTGGGGACAAAATTCTCTTCCTAGACATTTGAGCTACCTAGGAAGGAGCTAATTAGCTCTTGCTTTACCTTTCACTTTCCTATAAACACCTCATACAAACTGCCTCTGACTGTAGGTAGCCACTAGGTATACTTCTGAATGTGCGTGTGCTCCTGAAGGTAAGTGCCTCCCCACCCTCGGTGCTGGTTTCCTGCTGCAGACCAATGGTAATGGGACTGCAAAAAAACATGGAGGAGGAAATCATCTATCCAAATCCTGTGATGGTGTAGTTTGCCTTATGTCTGGGTTCACTCCACATAAACCAGGAGAATAAAACAGTTGTTTCATAGCCTATTTCGTAACTTAAGACCATCAGGTCTATAGATCACAATTTGTTTAAAAAATTAGGTTTCAGCCAAATAGCTAATAACAAAAAATGAGATTTGGCCTTGTGGTCTTTGTGATTATGTGTTCAGCCGCCTGAAGACTTAACTGAAATGAATTCTCCAATACACTGTTCTTCAGTGAAAACTGATAGAGACTTGTGAAGGAGAGACTGAGAAGCCTTGGAGCAAAAATGTACTTGCTACGTATTTCCTATTTTCACTGAAAGAACTGACAACTCAGTGAAAATGGGTATTGAAATGTTTACTAGAAGAGGCTTCTGTATAAGTCGTGGGAGGCTTTTTTAAGGCATGTGTCCTAAGATCACGTTTTCCTTCATGAGCTATACTACATAGAAGGAAAATTAGATTCTTCAGGTTCACAGGAGGTAAAAGAGGCTTTTCAAAAATGAAAGAGTAGTTTTGCTTAAACTATAAGAATACTTAATTATTTACCTCAAAATTAGTATAACTGTCCCCATTAAGTGGATAATTTAGATTATATGTGGTCTCCAAGGAATGCACATGAAAGTATTATTTTACTCATGCATTACAGTAAGATGCAAATTAGAATACTTTCATTTATTTTAAACCCAACAGTTGCCATTTTTCTAGGGACAGACAGAATTAAATGGCAAACACTAAACATTGCTATCTTTTTGCAGTGTATGGCCTGGTGTTTGTGTGTTCCCCTCCCCCTTCTTCTTGAATGACTATTAACATCCAGGATGTCCTCTGTAGCAGTGTGGGCACACACAGCTGCCAAAGTCTATCCCCTGCTAATGCTTCCATCTCCGGTTTCCTGTTGTTTTAATCCCAGTGACATTTGAAAAGAAAATCCCACGGATGCACTGGAGCTAATAATGTGCATCTCTGGTCATTTCAACAATTAAAGACTCTTTGTTATCTGGTTTATTACAATATAAGACAATTGGGACTGGCAAGCCCATGAACTGCTGTTAGTCAGGCAGTCAGTAAGATGGAGACTGGAATAAATTAAAAGGGAGCAAAGTCCCTCTTGTCAGCTCCTAGGGAGAGCTATGAGAAAGACTCTTCCTTACAATGACGTTGTCAGAGTAGGATCTATCATGGTTTATCTCTTCCCTAGCCTTTAGCTTCTGAGGGGGATAGTTATCACATAATTCCTTCACACTTCCTGGGGTATATGAGGTTCTAATAAAAGTTTAGGGGTAGTGTAGGATGTAAACTTATATATGCACATTCAGAAAAGTTGCCAATCTTCCTGCAATTAATTTATTCCAAGACAGACATTTAAAAAAAGAAAGAAAGAAATAGCCATCTTAGTCATTTTAATGGTGGTTCCCACATCCCATACTACCCAGAGGGAAATACTTTTAATTCCCTGATGAAAGAAATACACGCTCAATGTAAAATAAATAAATAAATAAAAAGAACAATAATACTTGTATGTATTGTACGTGAAATTCAAAGTGAAAATCACCCACACTCTTTTCCCCTAAAGTCAAATATTTGTAGCTATATTCTTATTATTTAATTTAGAAAGACCAAAAAAGGATGTAACTTGTATTTAAGTAAATGTAAGTAAGGGAGTAGAAGAGGTTTACCAAATTAGAAAGAATACTTTGTCACTTAGTTGGTAAGTGTATTACCTAAGTGTCACACTAGAATCAAACTCATATTTTTCTGTTTCCTTTGGCATCTCTCTTTCAGCCTACTTGTTAAGCAGGGCAAGTTTCTTAGCTCCTGCCTACAGGCCCAGCTTGTTCTTGGTTCTCAGGGAGTCAGAAAAGAAGCAGTGGCTCCACAAGAACACTTCCTTGCAGTTTACTGTGGACACGAATTTCAATCAGTTCCTACTGTTTGGCCTAATTTCTCCCATTTTCCATAAACAAACAAAAAAAGAAGGCCTTTTTTAATCTCATTTTGTTTTTGTTTGCTTTTACTTTGAAGGCTTATATTGCCTCTGCCTTGTCCTCCCCTAATTGTTTCTAATTCTTCCTTCATTTCAACATACAATTTCAATTTGACCTTATATTTTATAGACTGATTTTAAAGAACTAAACCATTTAACAACCAAATAGAGAGTAGACAAATTTATGCTACTGAAAAAAAGCTTAGCAATTTCTTCACAAGGGGAACACTAACTCTTTAAATGCAGAAAGGTGACTACTTGAAAAGTGGCTTGACTAATGAAATCCAACCTGTATTGAGTGTCTTTCCAAAGGGCCACCTTGCATCTTATCAGAACTGGAAGGCATTAGGCAAGGGTCTTGGCTGATTCAGCTAGGCAAGGTCCCAAAGGCCAGGCAGCTCTGATAGTCATGGCAGACTCTACTAGGGAAGCTCCAGAAAGAGGCCTGAGAAAGGGATCAAGGGGAAGAAACAGGTAGAAGCAGGCAGATGGCTGATAACCCATATTTTGTCCCAGGTCTAGAGGCTAGGTACAGAGAACCCAGAAGAAGCCATGACTAAGGCCAATTATCATCTTAAGAACTCATGCTTCATAATTAAGAGAAAGCCAAGATCCCACTGACCAGAACTAGAGTAAGACAAATCTGACTGGAAGTTCACCACTGGCACAGGTTCCTCGGGTTCTTTTGACTAAAGGATTGGTTTATCTGTTGATTTCATTTATCTTTCTAACAAATAAATATTTGTTGAGCACCACCTATGTGCCAGACAATATTCTAGATTCTGGGTTAAGTGGCTTCCACTGTGAGGGCTGAAGGGCTGTAGAGACAAAATACCTCTTTGGAAATGCTTGTGGACATGACTGATGTGATAAAGCTCAAGGTACGAGGACCAGGAGAGCTTTAGAAACCCATGTTGAAACCTGTGATAATCAAATAAAAAATGAAAAAGATTTCAGAATCTGTGCCAGCATGGTGGAAGCACAGATGGATTTCTGTTTTCTTCTTTTCAGCATACCTGCCTAAATTTTCTACAATAGCCTGTAGTAATTTTATAACTAAAAAGATATTGATATTCAGATGGACATCTACCCCATCCTAAGCACAATGAGGAAAGGGAAGTAATCCAATATATTGAAGGCTGATGAATTTTTTATTACTCTCAAAGCCTAATTAAAACCTCATTCAGGAAAGCAAAGATAATTGCATCTCTAATTTCTGCAGACACTAGCATTTTTCTCATGATTCTCAAACTCTTGTTTATTAAGTGTGTAAGGCAGAAATTAACCAATGTAAGTCCATGTAAGACTAATTATGTGTGATTGATAAACCAGCACATTCATTAGGTTTTTCCAAAAAGCAAGAAGAAATTGAGTTATGGAGACTTCTTTTGCCTGTTTTACTTGCAACTATAAAAATTGGTATCTATATCAAGTGTAAAACTCTTACATTAAATTTTTGACAATTTTCCAATCTATTGCAAACTTGGAAAACCCCCAAAATTTGTGAATAGCTACAGGATTTGGTTCCATGCTAAAGTTTTGAAACAAAGTCAGAAAATTGCATGTCAAAAGAAATTTAAGGATGGACAACTGAGGAGAGGTCCCTGTTGCTTGTGTTCCCAGTGCAAGATTATGATGGGCACCAAATGCAAATGTACTCTCTATGCATTGTTTGAATTCTTCTCCCAACCCTGAATGTGTTCCTTCTCTTATATTCCCCACTCCCGTGAATGGCGGCCTGTTCTGCCAAACCCCCATGCCAACATGTTCCAGATGGTTCATCAATTTCCTTCTCCTCTCCTGCAACATTCAATTGGACACCAAATCTTGCCAATTCAACCTAAGAGAAAGCCTCCTGTCTACAGTGCTGTCGCTCTGCCTCAATACACACCCACAGTACCCTTCTCTGACTGCTACCATGGCTTCTCAACTACTCATGCTCTGCTCCAGACTTTCCTTCCCCTGATCTGTCTCCCTTCTAGCAATGGAGACATCTTTCAAAAACACAACCTGATCAAGGCATCCCCCTGAGCCTCTCACTGCCACCCAAAATAACTCTGTACTTTAATGCTCTGTCTGAACTTGTGTTCCCCTGCCCTCTACCTGGGGTTTCTTGCTTATTCTCCAAGGCCAACTTCAAATGTCACCACCTCCACTGAGACTTCTCCAACTTTCTCAGGAAGAGTTTGAACCTTTCCCTCCTCTTTGTCTCACAACAGGTATGTACTTTTACATATACCTCAGTCTTACGTATCTTAACACATACCTTAGCACCCAGCACACTATATTATTGTTAGTTTCTCTGTTTCCTTCACAAGTCTGTGAGTTACTCAAAGGCAGGAACCAGGCCTTCTTCATAAAATGATACATAATGACAAAATGACAAACAATCTGGTCTCTTCATTTGAATTACAGTCACAGCTCATTGTCATGATTATCAGCTTGATCCAGGTTTGTTAAGTGACTGAATGGATTGGTTAATAAAATAACTAATTTAAATGCAAAAACCTTTCATCTTATAATTTACAAGACACTTGGGTCACTCTTTTCTGCAGTAAAATGTACTTTCTTGTTATGCTAAGAGACTCAGGCTTGGGACCAACACCCGAGTAACTGGCAAACACTGTTGCCTAGATAGGTGTTTCTATCTAGACCCTTGCTTCTCAGAGTACAGTCTAGACCAGCAGCACTGGCCATACTTGGGAGCTTATTAGAAAAAGCAGTGCTCAGGCACTGCTCCAGAGGTTCTGAATCAGAATCTACATTTTCACAAAGCCCTAGGGCACTAGGGTGCAGGCTGAAGTCCAAAGAGCACAGACCAGCAGTGCTCAAACTTGCTGGTCTCATGAGCCCTTTACACTCATAAGAATTATTCAGGCTGCCAAAGACATTGTGTATATCTATCTGTATGTACTGCATTTGAAATTTAAAACTGAATTTTTAATAGTACTTTCTTATTAATTTATTTGAAAATAATCATAATAAACCCAGTGTGTGTTAACATAAACAAAGTTTTATAAAATATACACATATTTTACAAATTGAAAATATGTTTCCTGTCTGGCTTAATAAAAGGAAGCTGGACCCCATAACTGTCCCTGCATCAATCTGTAGTGACAGTTCCATGTCATGTAGCCTAAGGAAAGCCCCCCTTACACACTGGAAAGTGCAATGAAAGTGCAAAAGAGAAATAAAATCTCAGTATTGTTATGAAAATAATTTTGATATGCCTGGACATACTTAGACAAACTCAGATCTAGAGAGACTCTAGTATTGCATATAACATGTGATAGAACACACAGAGGCTAACCTGATCCCTTTAGGCCTTCTTCCCACATTATGCTGGGGCTGTGGGCAAGTGGTCCAGAGACATCATTTCTTATATGAAGGAGACACAGCTGGTGCCCAAAAGTCATTGTTAACTCTTGTCTGCAACCAATTGTATAGATGTAGCTTTCTTAATCAGTGGCCAAATATTCAGAATGCTCTTTTCATTTTTAGGTGGAGTAGGCTTATTAAAAAATAAATTCTTTGTCCCCAACAACATAGTTAATTATTGTTGCCATTTTTCCTCCCTGTCTTTTAACTGTCAGGGCATTGAAGGTAAAGGGATATTTGCAATCTCAGAGTAAAATATTTTCAGAGCCAGAAGAAACCTTACAGGCCATCTCTATATTGTCATTTCACAGTAGAAAATAGAGACCCAGAAAGGTCAAGTGACTTGTTCAAAGTTGACCAACTAGAAATCAGAAGAGCTAAGGACCTTTTTCCCTACCTCCAGCACTTTCTCAGCTAACATCCCAGATAAGCATCAGTGCCTTTTAGGAAATTTCATAACAAACCCTATTAAAGAAGACAGGTGAGGAAAGTCAGTATTTGCACTCTGAGCATGTAGAGGTTGGGGCTTTGCCTACGAGGTAGTTGCTGCACTGTGGCTGCCATGGCAGAGTGAGAGCCCTGACAAACAATCCAGAGCTTCCGTTGATAGAACTGGGGACAGAATTGGTATTAGCTCATTTTTGCAATGCATAATAGGCACTTCAAGCACAAAGGATAGCCTAACATCTTACAACAGGCCTGTTTTTTCCTGCACAGATGGGCCTCATCTGTCCAATAAGGACTCAGACAAATTTGACCCCAGTATCTGAGCAGCCTTGCCAGATTGTTTATGGCTTAGATCCCTGGTACTTGGGCAAGGTTCATTGGTTTTTCCTGGGAGGAGATTGCCACCAGTTTGGAGCTGGCTTTGGATGCATGTTAATTTCCTTTATTTGCTCCAGAAACTAATTCACTGTTTCATCCTTTCCTACTCTTTCCTTCATTTTTTTTCCAAAAAATATTTAGTGAAACTGACCTAACACTAGACTCAATATTAAGGACTATGAGGGAAATATGTTAACAGCCTTTGTCTGTACATAATACTTTATTTTTCGGTTTCTCATTGATCTGCCAGAGGTCTGAACTAGCCTCTAAATTCTATTCTACTTGCATAATTCCAATTAGGGACCAAAGATTGTCCATACATATAATAGGTGCTCAAATGCCCAAAGTGTGTTCAACCATGTTAGCTTGTTGCCCTCATTAGGACTCCTTCCTTTTAACTAGTATATGTTATACTTCATTTGAAGCTCAAACTCTTAGTAGAATAGTCTGACCCCTTCTAATGCAGTCATTGTATGACTCTTTTGGAAAGGCACCTTTTCTCTAACACATTGGAGAAGCAGTATAATATAAGATTAACAGCCTAGCCTCTGGAGCCAGGGTACCTAAGTTTGAACCAGACTTTTGACACACAGATGTGTGTGACATTGAGTAATTTACTTAAACTCTCTGTGCTGCCTTGTTTTCATATGTAAAATGGGGGTGGGGAAGTAAGTTACCTTAGAATTATTATGAGAATTAAGTTAGTTAATTCGTGTAAAATATTTAGAACAGGACCTCACTATTATTTTATTTTGAACCTCAATATGGAACACAAAAGTAAAGAGCTCACAGTTCATATTACTACTGCTCCATCTTACATTTCTCTAGGTTCCATCTTAGAGCCCTGTTTGAAAAATCTGTGTCTGTTGGACCTCTTGTGTATGGATGTTACTAAGGGAATCGATCAAACAGGAAGGTGCCTCTTAAATGGCATGCTAATTCTAAGAGAATAATTTTTCACTGAAAACCCTATTGTTATCCCTCTGGTGAGTGTAAAGTTGAAAATATCATAGCACTAATCCATTCTTGTGTAACCCAGTCCAGGCCAGTTGCAGAAAACTATCAGAATACTAGCATTATAGCCTCTCATAGAGTACCAGGAAGAAACTAACACCCACCTCGTCACGGCAGAGCACATGCTGCATTCAACTTGATGGCAGTACTGATGCTGAAGGCACAATGTAGGAGAGGAGCTGGGAGTCTGTGAGCAAATGCTAATGTGGGTAGTGGAAGGAAGGGAGCATTGGGGAGAAATTCCTGGAGGTTTCAAAGTCTGGTGCAGACCTTAAAAGGTCACCAGCCATTATGGGCAGAACAATCAGCCTGTTCTGTGCTTTTCTTCCAGTTATACTCATCACAAATGAAAAAAATCTTACAAGTAATCCAGCTTACTATTTCTTGTATGTCACTATTCAAGATACCAATCCATTTGTAGAATATTAGTTATCTACCTCCTACTCCATTTATGCTTCAGTCTGACACATTTTGTTCTTCCAAGTCCATAAACCCTTAAATTGTTTTCATTGTCATGGGTAGGCACCAGAGGGATTTTATTTTTCATTTCATATTCATTCCAAGTCAGTACATTGATGCTTCTAGAACATCCATAGTTTGGTCATTTTGATTATCATTCTGAACTGAAATGAATAACTGATGAATAATCCTCTCTGCACAGAAACTATGAGAAGCATCCCTAAGCTCTAGCACACACACTGGAGTGCAGGATGAGTTCATCCTCCACTGTGTGTATTTTCTGACATTGACTGGGGCCAACATGGCTCCTTCATGCTGACCAGTACCAGCCATACCACCTGTTCTGTCAGGCTTAAACCCTCTTTGCTTGAAGTACAGCCCTTTCCCCAGATTTGCTGTGTATAAAATTTCTTTTATGTCCTTGTCAATTTTCTAATCTTTTGCCTCATAGCACTGCCAGAGGAATACAACAGGAGAGCACTGTGAGAAATGTCTGGATGGTTATATTGGAGATTCCATCAAGGGAGCACCCCGGTTCTGCCAGCCATGCCCCTGTCCCCTGCCCCACCTAGCCAAGTAAGTTCCAAAGGAAGATGGTCTCTTCTACTGCTTATCTGCTTATTTATTTATTTATTTAGCCCTATCCAGGTTTTCTACAGTCAAAACTGAGTGCCTTATATTGAGGTGAGAGTGGGAAAGATATAGGAAAGGTCTCTAGCCTAAATACACTTTTAGGGAACCCTTGTAGTAGGTGATGACTCTGTTCCCAAAATATTGGAGTGCATCATAAGGTCAATGAAGTCTCACAGATTTTATAAGCAAGGCTAGTCTCATCTTTTCTTGGCTACCCCTTGACCTAGAGAGATCCTCCTTTTTTTTTTCATTGTTGGTAATGCCAACAGACTCATTATAATCCAATATTTTCAATAGTAGTATTTCTTCTGACCCTCACAGAGGGCATTTCTGTACCTGTTGCAGCCAACTAGGCTTTTCAATCAGAATTATAACACAGATAACACAATACATACTTAAGGCTATTCACCTCACAGATTTCCAAGAAAACTGACACAACTGCCACCCCCACATCCCCTACCATGAAGTAAATGGATATAACTTTCAAGTCCCCCAAAACTTAACTATTAATAGCCTACTGTTGATCAGAAGCCTTACCAACAATATAAACAGTTGATTAACACTTATTTTATGTGCTATATGTACTATATGCTGTATTCTTACAATAAAACTAGAAAAGAAGTATTAAGAAAATTAAAAGGAACAGAAAATACATTTACAGTAGTACTGCACAGTATTTATTGAAAAGAACCTTCATATAAGTGGACCCACATAGTTCAAACTTGTGTTGTTCAAGGGGTCACTGCATATACTTGTTATTAAACTACAAGTGGAAAGAGCAATGAACCTAACTTTATATTCCTGCTTTGGCACATAATAGCTGTGTGATCTCAGACAAGGTATTTTCTCTCCACATCTCACTTTTCTTGGGATTTGGGGTCAAGGATTCTAGGTTCAGATCTTGGCTTTATTCATTGATTCCTGTACCTTCTCTAGATTTCCATTTTTTCTTGTGTTAGTATAAGGAGTCACACCATAGGGTTGGATTGGGATGCCATGTTTGGAGCATTGGGTTGATTCCCTATACATAGAAAGGTGTACAGTAGATGTTGGCTTTATTGAACACATATTTCTATTTTTCTAGTACTTATATTTTGTTTACTCTGTATCAGACACTGTTTTAAGTGTTTGGATGTAATATTTTGTTGATAGATGTTGTAAAGACTAAAGTAAGTAATGTATATAATGTAACTTTAAAAAGACCTATCTGCTCCCCTGCCACACACACACACACACACACACACACACACACACACACACACACACACACATTTTCTTTTACTGCAAAGAGAAAAGAGAAAAGATAACAACCAAATCTATCCCGATTTTTTTTTCTTAATTGAGCACCAATAACCATCAACATTTCACCTAAGAGCTTGTGATTTCTTCAAATCCCTGATGAGTCGGACAGTCAGTGAAGAAGTCAGATGTTTTACAGCCCCATCTTTCTTTAGAAACCATTAAATTGCCTCAGCCCTTGCTTTGTGATTTTTCATGTCCAATAATGTGTGCAAATTTGTGGTGCCAAGAGTGAGCATAGAAAACTCAAACATTGAATATTCTGTTATTTTTCGCTCAAGTATGTCCAGATTTATGAGTTCCCTTGTTCTCATAGAAGTATATTCTTTAATTATTCATTAATATTCTGCTCTCAAACATTAGTTCAACCATATCTGATGAGATGTGCTGCATGCCTCTCTCTGGCCATGATAGAGTTATTCTGTTAAATATATTTACCTCCAACTTTCTAATAATAGGTATCACTTATTCTCCGATACACACAACAATGCTATGTAGCATCATTGGCTCAAAACAGGTTTATAAACTTTGAATTGCAGTTGCCTTAGAAACTAACACATGAATTAGTAAGGCAATCCCTAATGTTTCTTTCTAAATTGTATTGTCTGAGTTTTACACTTTTTGTTCCATTCATATGACAAGACTTTCTTACCTAAATCATGTTTTGAGATAAGAGACTTTTGGAAGATTATTCTATAGACTGAGAATAAAACCAACAAATATTTATCAAGCTCTTATTATGTGCCAGCATATACTAGTCTCTGATCACAGCAGCGAATAAAATAGTCAAAAAGTCCTATCTCCATCAAAATGGTCAAAGCACAGCAGCATTTTGAGTCTCCTAAAGCAAATGATCTCATATCTTTTGAGCCAGATTATCCAGTATTTCGATTGATCAGGAAGCTCTCCTGAAGGTGTTAACTTTTTCAAATAAATGAAGCAGACACTTGCCAATTGGGTAATGAGCATCCTGTATTAAAAGAGGAAACGGTTTCCATAGGCACCAAGAATTACTATTTACACCCATGTTCATTCTCTGTGGGTGAGCAGATCCAGGTTCAAAAGAGCAATTGAAGGTCTTAGGGAATGTGCTCTGCAGTTAGGTAGATATTCACAGATATGAAAACTGAAGTATAGACTTGAGGTTGAAAACTAACACTAAAGCAAAAATATACCAACGATAAGAACATCATATGGGAGTGTGGAGGAGTTAGAAAGGGTGCAAGAGAATAGTTTTTGCTTTCTCTGTAATGACCATAGTTCTACTTCCTTAATACATTGAGGGGAATATTGGCTACAAAAAGGGGGTTGGCGAAGGACACTATGGTCACAGAACAGGACAAATTTACCTGAATCCTATAAAGTTCTAGCCTTTTAATATGCCCTTATTATTGACTTAGCGAATTTCAAATACTAATAAAATATCTTATCAAAACTCAAATGCCCATTGCCTTTTAAATTCATACTGCCACTTTCTATAAAAATTAAAGGGCCAGGACTTTTATTTGAGCTCAGAAAGGCACCTAGTGTGGAATCCAAATTATACTTGGAAAGATCCTCTACTTGAGTCTATAGACCAGGAATTGGATTTCCAGTTACAATAGCCACATGAGAAACCAGGGATATAATGCCTGAGGGAGGTAAGCAAACAAACAGTGCTGAGTCTGTTTCTTCAGGTTCCATGAGGGTTTAGAAGAGCAAAAGGTTCCCTTCCACTGGGAGAGGGCGCTGTGGTTGTTCATGTGGACTGGGAAAGGCACAGTGTTTTCATTTCCCTAACCCAAAATAGGCTGTACCCTAAAACAAATACAATTAATGCTGGTAAGAAAAAAAAAGGACCCTCAATGGCTGCTACTGCCTCTGAGTCTCTCCACTGAGACCAATGGTCACACTCTTATTCTCTGGGTCCATTTGCACAGAGTTCATTTATTTATTTTGGGGTTGGTCAGACATCCTCTAGGTCTACTAGTAGTTGTGGTAATCGCTCCAATTAAGGAAAATGTCATCTGTTTGAAACAGCAGGACAGTAGATCAAGGCAGACAATTCCAGATGAACCGGCAGATATTTCAGTCCTTGAAGCCATGGGCAGGCTCCTGGGGGAGCGTCTTCAAAGAAATGGACACGAGGGTTTGTTCATCTTCGGCACTCTTAACTTACAGTGTTTTTTTAAGTAGGCTAAAGAATAAGAACTGGGAAAATAAAGAGTAAAGACCAAAGAAATGTAATTTCATTGGAATGATTTTAGCCAACTGTTAGAGAAAATAAATTGTGAGGACTGCCTTTCACTGAGAAGCCCATATTGTTTTCTGACTGATTTTATAAACATCTTCAAACAAAGCAAACACATCCATTTGCTTTCCTACAAAGCCCGTTAGGGTAAAATTGTTGATACAGGCAGGAATGTGAGAACAGTAGGTCACACTCCATTGACTGTACAGTATCTTAGCCAAAACTAATTTGAAAGTCTTTAATATTTTTTCACACTCCCTTCATATGGATGGATTCATGTGTTAGTGTAGAATTTTCCAAATGTGCGGAGGGTAATATTGTTTCCTCTGCCTTAGTAATTAAGGTAGTTATTATCTGAAACAATATTTTTATTACTTTTCTGTCCTGTGTCCTAATTTTTATTATTTAAAAAATAATAGCATCGAGAGTGGCCCATGGACTAGAATCTTTTTACTGTGGGTTCTATTTCTTACCTGAGTATTTGCTTTGTGACTTTGTCCAACTGATTCAGTCCCTCCACTCTTTATTCACAATCTTCAAGGTACATAAGAAAGAAATTAAGGTTCAGTGGGGATTATATAGTTTAGAATGGATTTATGACCTTGAAAAGTGGAAGGAATCTACTACAGAAAGAAAAGGGAAACTTTCAAATGTGTATGCAGGAAGTAGGAGGAAAAAGAGGAAATTCTCCTATAAATCTAAAATCACAGGCAAAATTTGAGTATGTCTGTCTTTGAAATATGTGTTTTAGACTTGAATATAATATATATATATGTATGTGTGTGTGTGTGTGTGTGTGTGTGTATACCTTTGATGTTCTGTAAATTCTCACTGCTTCAAGTAAAAATAATGAAATATCTCTATGGAAAAATAAGTAAGGTGGAGCTGGGAAATGGTCCTACCAGTGGACTGGCATTTTCTGTCAGAGCAGGCTGGTCTAAACTTTCCTGAAAGGAAGATTTAATTTAAATAAAGCAAGCACCTATTAGAACTTGACTTAGGACCAAGGTAGAGATGATCTAATCAAAAGTTAAGACAGTCTTTTCAGTAATGTATAAAATTAACTTCTAATATTCTCTTATAATTCTAGTTTTGCAGAATCCTGCTATAGGAAAAATGGAGCTGTTCGGTGTGTTTGTAAAGAAAACTATGCTGGGCCTAACTGTGAAAGGTAGGCTAATAAAATTCACTGTTTTCTGTGTAGGTCAAAGGAGACTTTCTGTTTCTTGCTTTCACCATGCTCCCATTCAGTAGGTCTCAAGAGGAGAGAGTGGGGGAGTTGCACATTTCAGAACCCTTGGGGACCGTTCCCAGATCCTATGTCCCAGATACAGCAATGACCATATGCTCCCAAGAGCCACATGTCAGGATAAATGGACAGGGAAAAGGGAAAATGAATATATGTATTTTGAAAAGATTCTCTAGACAGTTTTGGTAACACTCCTCTCTCTCTCCATCTCGAGAACCAGTGGTATAATTAATATAAAGAGAGTGAGTCTTCCTTAGTTAAAAAAAAAAAGTGAATCCTATATCAGTCAAAAGAGCAACACACTGAGAAAAAGATGAACCTATTATTTAGTCTATTCTTTACACAATCCCCTCCCCTGAAAAGTAAACAAATACCAGGAGAGTTTGGATTCTCTAAATTCCTGCCAAGCATTTATACCCAACACTATTTTAAGTTGTTCTGGGCTTTGCTCAAATAAGAAAGGCTTTGGCAACATAAGGATGCAAAGCTTCCCACTGAATGATTTCCTGGTAAGACATTTCCCATTCTCCCCACCTGTCAGCTGCTCACAGTTTTGTAAGACAAAATGGCTTTTGCCAAGAGTCTCACAGAAAGGTCATCTTATTTTTAACATAAGTGTCATTAACATTGGCCTCACCTCACCATTGTGTTTAGGCAGCAAAATAAAGACAGGGAGGAAAGGTCCAGGGAGACCCCGTCAAACTTCTTGTCCAACATTTGTGGCCTGCTCATGTTACAAGAGTATACTCCGTACTGCTCTGAATGTGGCTTGCCAACTCAACATGGGGCTCAAAAGGCAAACCTTAAATCATAAGCCATCTCATTTCCAAAGAAAACAACCTTCATTTCTCAAAGAGTAGCTGTGGGACTCTTTGTCACAGTGTCTATGGTACAGAGAAAAATCTCTATCCTTGGAAAGCATTACTGTTATGATTATTAAATGTACAAAATGTGGCTAATTTTTTTACTAAGGAGTTGTGGGATTTTTCCCTTTTTTGCTATAAGGGAAGAGGGATAGTGAAAGCTGAAGGTACATTTGAATTTCATCTTTTAGGAGGGACAAATGAGATAATCAGATTACTACGGTTAATAAACATTTGTGACACACACATTCTGTGTTTCCTTATTTGAGGACCCAGGAATATAAGGAACCTAATTTATTGATTCTCTGGCTCATTGGGGGTCTAAAGGGATTATTAATCAGCCAGGTTGGAGCTTTTTCTCCTTAGTGTCTGAGGTTAAACTCCATTTAGTTTGATAAGGTTTGAGCAGTACCACCAGCTCATGGGCATTGGAGAGCTCCTGGGTGGAGAATTAGTGGCTCTACATAGAGCCCTGCTGACCAAAAGCAGGGCCTCCCAGACATGAGGTAATCTCTGGCCCTGGGGATTCAGTCCTGCAGAATCACACAGGAGGGCAGATAAGGGTTCTGTCGGTGACAGTGTGGGGCCTGGCACAGGGCAACGTGCTCCCCTCAGACTTGGGATTGTAGATGATAAATCTAGCCCACCTTGGAGGCTCCTGGGCCTTGCCATTGTCCAGGAAGGCTTGATCAGATCTGGTGCTAATCCTGAACACAGAATGGCAGCATCAAGGAGAAAGCACCAGTTTGGGAGGTGAAAGTAGTATTGAGGCCTGGCTGAGTTAAAATCTCAACACTAGCCCTTTGTGAGCCTGCTGTGCAAGTTATTTGACCTCTGAGTGCCAATTTTCACATGTCCAATGGAGAAAATGAAAATATTCACCTCACAGGACTATTGTGAGGTGCTGCTGTGGAATGTGTAGTATGGTACCTGGCACTTAAGAACTGTTCAATAAACAATCCTTGGTGACAGTGTGAGTCATTGTCCAGTTTCCTCCATGGGCATAATGTGTGTCTGAGACCGCTGGCTCATTTCCCCGAATCTCAGTTTCCTTAGTTAGGAATTGTGGCTTCGAGCTAAATAGAGCTCTTTTCTATTGTTTCCTGTGTCCTCCTTGCTTACCTCCTTATCTCTCAACCTCATAACCACTCTGAGAGGAGGTCACATTTTATCATTTTGCAAATGAGGAAACTGAGGCTACGGGAGGTGATGGGACTTGTCTGAAGTCACATCACTGCTAAGTGGAAGGACCAGGTTTTGCAGTTTGGCTTAAAATTCTGGATTATTTCCCTGTTCCCATATTGCTTTTCCCAAATGTCTTCCTAAGCTTCTTCTATTTTAAACTTTGACAATTATTGAATTAAGTGATTCTCTGACAGAGAAAACAGTTTTAATCCATTACTAGATTCCCTCTGACAGGAGGCTGTATCTACAAAGGTGCTGGAAGTAAGCGTCCCTTTTAAAGCCCCTCAGTCTGCACTGAGGGAAATCCCTCTGGACAACTTTCTCTGCTCCATCTCCTTCTGTCTCCTGTCCACCCTTCCTCACACTCTGCTCTTTTAAAGGGAATGGACTGAGGTCTTTTACATCAGAAATTGGCCCTGCAACCTAAGGGCCTCTACCTCAAAATGGAAAGGACCACACAAGCAGATCAGTGGAGGGAATAGGGATGCAGGATATCTAAGATATGGTCTTTGTCCCCACTAAAAGTAGAGGCTAGAGGAAGAGAGAAACTGAAAAACATATATTAAAAGGCAGACAAAACAGGAAGTGCTAAATAAAAAGACAAGCAAAGGCTCTTCCAGAATGTAGCGGAAGGAGTGGTCGGTCTCCCTTGGAGAGAGAGGGCTGGATCGTCCAAAAGGAGGTGGCCTTAGCTGCTTTTGATTTGTGCTTGACCTTAGGACTGAGGGAGTTTCTGTTCTGAGTTTAACAGCCAAGTTATTTAAGTTTTCCCAGTTAATTGTCTTTTAATCTATGTTTTCAATGTATTTGTGAACTTGGATCTCTTCACAATATCTTTTCAAAATATGAGACTGATTTGTACAGGAATCTATTTCAAACAAAAATAAAAATTAGTCCAATCTAAGAACACTCTAGTTTTTGTACTTAGTGGTCATCTAATCAAAGGGTGGATTTCAAATCTGACTGTGTATATGTATGTCCTGGAGCCGTCTGGATTCTTGAGCCCTCCCCAGATCCCTTCCATGCCCCACTAAAGAAGAACCTCTAGAGGGAAGACCTGGGACCCTTATTTTGATTCCCCAGTGGGCTTTCATGAGAGTCCTCTCCCTGCCTTGTGGCCTACTGCTCTACTTCAACCTTCAATGCCACATAATATAAAACAGTGTTTCTCAAACTGTGGCTTTAGAATCCCTGGAAACATTCTCAGAGGAAACGTCTCAGAAACATTCATGGAGCTTTAAGAGTTCTCAGTGAGTATCTTCTTGATTTGTGTTCAATGGCAAACTTCTGAGAAAGAAAGTTAACAGATTGATAGATGTTCTGGACTTTCTTCAGTACCACTTTATAATAAAGGGAGATCTGCCTCAGAGTTGAGGAGAAAATAACGACATACATTACAGACAATTTGGAGGCTGATGGGGTTGACATCAAAGCAAGCTGACCCCTCACACAGCACATGACAGGACGTGAGCACTGAATTCAGGCAATCCTCTAACATATAGTGTTGCAATTGGCCATTCAATTACAACACAACAATCCATTATCTTGAATTAATACAGTTACTTTGAATTTGGAAAATTTATTTTGGTTCTCAAAGTATATAAAAGCCGTGGACATAGGGAGTTTCCACCTAGTTTTGTGTTGGAAATATTTAAAGATTTGAATATAAGATAAATGAACACAAAAGAGATAGGCAGTAAAAATGTTTTTTCCTTTCACAGGGATTAACACTACATACAAGTTTGAGAAAGAGTGGTCTAAAGCATAAAACATGAATATCTTACTGTAGCATGTAAAACAGCTCACGTGCATTTGTGTTCACACAGAGTCCACATTTCTTAGCCTGCTCTGGCCCCTTGCTTGTCTCTCTTTCCCAATGTCCTTCTCCCAATGCACAATTTAAATTCTATATGCTGGATCTGCCATTCCCCAATCCACCAGATCAGCTGTAAAGCTAAAACCACATTGTTAACGCCTTTAAATAATGTTCATGATGATGATGATGACAATTGACATTTACGTGCTTACTGTGAGCCAGGCACCTGTTGTAAGCAACTTACATACAATGATGCATTTAAGCCTCAAAAAAATATATCCTATGAGAAACCATTTTCATCCTTCTTAAAGAAAAGTGAGACACAGGGAGGTTAAGCCACTTGCTCAAAATCACACATTTGTTTTTTAAATCTCTACTATTAAACTAGGAGCTTCTCAACAGAAGTAGCATCTTAGTCATTTCTCTATCCACTCTTCCCAGTCATCATATCTGGGGTGTGGTAGACACTCAGTTATATTTGTTTGAGTAATACTTTTCTTTTTTAACCAATAAACAATGACACTTTTAATGTACCCTTAAAAGGACATCTTGTAGTGATGAGAGTCAGCCATTTCTTGCCCCATTTGACCCCCACTTCCCACCCCATGCCAGGAAAATGCAAGCAGTTGGCCCAGATTTGAGTGAGTCTTGTCACCACCGTCTGACTGAATAGAGGTGAAAGTGAAAGTTGTTCTGATGAAAATATTTGTAACGTGCACAAGCTTTGTAGGCAGGAATTTTGCAGTTCTCATTCTCATCCTAGTAGTGTGGCTGTCCCTCTGCTCCTAAGTAGAACGTTTTAAAGATGAGGAGCCTGACATCCAGAGCCATGAGGAGACTTAAAGCTAGAAATAAGATTCTGGAAGAAATAAAATAGGACGATGCTACTGGGCAACAGGGCTCCAGTGCTGACTCTAAATCCAACTACTGGTCCTTTTGTATCCTTTGTTACTCAGTTTTTGAGGGCAGAAATTGGATGCATTGATAGCATTTGATTAGTCACTTGTTATAATCATTAATTGATTAATTAGTTAATTCATTAATTCCAGACTTGTGGAGTGAAAAGAGCATTAAATGTGGAGTCCAATAATAGGTTTGAGCCTTGTAGCAATAACAAATCCTATGGCTTCTTTATGCTCTAGTTACTTTTCTATTAGCATATGGGGCTATGGGGTGCTATGAGTCAGAAACCTTTGAATGCTCATTCTAAAAAATCTGTAGGGTTAATGTGTGGACTATAACTTCAGAGTTGCCTATGAACCTACTACCAAAAGCTGTCCTTAAAATTCAAAGTAACTCAAAGTAGGTTTCGAGTATGTTTGCAATCCTGACATACAGAATAGAGAATTTGGGTTTTTCTCTTGTGGAAGACCAGGGGTGACCTATGAAGATCAAATACTGTGGAATTAGAAAGAGAAAAGAAAGTAGCTAATATCTGGCTTCTGTGAACCTGGGCAAGTTCCTTCATTCACAGACCTCAGGATTTCCAGTTCACAATGAGGTAGCAGGTATGAGTCCCATTTCAATGAGCCTAAGAGTCTAATATTCTCTATTTGACAAACTGCAGCAAAGAATAGAAATTCAATCCAGCCACATGTTCCAGAAAGGAATGATTTATGCTGACTTAAAGACCAGAGGGTCTGTAAATCAGAGGTGCAAACACATGAATATGAATAACAAAATTCATCAAGCATTTCCTCTGGGGGATGGTATCTCTTTGGTACTTACATTCATTCTTATCTTTTCATACACCTCAATTTCTAGAGTTCAAGATATTATGTATAATTATGCATAATTCATTTCCTTTCTTTCACTGTATGGGTTGTATATTTTTCCTCTTCCTGTCTCTCCACGCCTTGCATAAAATAGACATGAATTGTCCCTCTGTTGGATGAATTCACTCATTCATTTTGAGCAACAGCAGTGTGGTTCAGGGTGGAGTGAAGGAAAGAACATCAGGGTCAGAAGCTCTGGGTCTTCCACTGTGACTTCCTAGTGAAGTGAGCCTGCAAACCCCCAGAGCTGGCTCAGCCTTAGAATGCCAGGCTTGTGTGGCCTGCCTCCCGGTTGTCTGTGATGACTTAGAACTAACCTAGGTGAAGCTGTGAGATACAATGCCAGTAAAAGTTGTGAAGACAGAACATACACCATCATTACAACTACACCAAAAAAACTAAGACGTAAGAATGAAGCCTGGAAAAACGTATGCAAAATGTTGAACAGAAATTTTGCTAGGATCTTGAGATTACAGGAGTGATTTTTTTTCACTTCTCTATTTTTCAAATGCTCTGAATCATGATTCTCTTACTTTAAATTGAGTTTTTTTTTTAAATGCTGTGTCTTATTATTACTGGCCAGGTCTTCATGATTTCCTTGGAAAGTCCTCCCTTTCTTTCCACTCCCAAGGCCAACACCCCAGCCCAGGCCCTCCATCCACCACACTGGTCTGCATTCCAGCCTGCATTCCGTCCCGCACTCTGACTACAACACTGGCTTCCGTCACTGCCACTTTCACCACTTTCACTGTGCTCAAAAACCTTAACCGGCTCTCTTTCTTTTTCTCTCTCATGTTAGAAATTACCCCTGTACCTGACCTTCAATCCCATGATGGTGTGACTGCACCTTCTTTCTAGCCACTAAGCGTCTTCAGCTCCAGTTCGTCTGGCTTCCACACTAGTTTAGCATCCACAGCAGAGAGGAGGCAACAGCCAGTCAGCAAATAGGTGTATTTTGGCTCATACAGTATTCTTACAAAGTTTGAGCCAAACTTTAAAAACTGAGATTTCATATAAAACTCCAGATTTCAACCTGGCAATACAGCTGCTTCATTCCCTCAAGGCTACCATGTGGCAATGGTTGACAAGAGCCAACTAGAAGCTGTCCCTTAGATGGGGCCTACAATCCCACATCACAGCAGAGCCTCTACTGTTTCACAGGCACCTTTGGGAAAAGCAGAGAAATGCATTTCTTCCTCTGGACAGAGGCAGCCCCACCCAGAATGCACAGCTTAGCAAGGCCAGCAAAGGCTAGACGGATTTCAGTCTCCACCCTCCAACTGGGCTGGCATCTCTCATTAGGGTCCCAGGCAGCAGGACCATAGTTACCAACTCTGCCTCCACAACAAATGCAGTTAGGTGCCTGGCCCCATAGGCTCACATATCTAAAACATCCAGGATCATGGCCATTTGGGCTCCAATTCTTTTAATCCATGCTGCCCACCTCTTCATTCACCCGCACATGGCATGAATGCCTTCCCACAACCTCAAACAGGAGCCCCAGGCTGTACTCTGATTGAATCACCCCAGAGCCAATCCATTTTGGCCAGAGCAATGCCAGGCACAATCAGCTCAGGTTTAGGTTACCTGAACGCTTCACTAGGACAAGGTGGGTGCTGGTTTATACCAACGTTTCCCAGTATTATCCTAGTGGCACATCTCACTGCAGCACATTTAGCATATATGGCGCCACCAATCACATTCCAGCAGTGCACCCCAGTCACTGGGATGACGAAAATGACCCCAGATACTCCTGCATCTAGAGGTCTGGCTGAACTGAATAGGCTACAATACAATGGGGAGGGGCAGTTCCTTAAAAATAAAGTCTAGACTTACTAGGAAGATGGGAATGTGGGAATAAATTCTGGTAGAACAATCCATATATATTCACAAAACTTTCTTCTAGTTAGCAAAGAACATAAAAAGGAAGAAAAACTATGGCCGCTAAATATTTAACGTGTGATTCTCTTTCAGATGTGCTCCTGGTTATTATGGAAACCCTTTGCTGATTGGAAGCACCTGTAAGAAATGTGATTGCAGCGGAAATTCAGATCCCAACCTGATCTTTGAAGATTGTAATGAAGTTACTGGCCAGTGTAGGAATTGCTTAAGCAACACCACTGGATTCAAGTGTGAACGCTGCGCCCCTGGTTTCTATGGGGATGCCAGGATAGCCAAAAACTGTGCAGGTACTGTACTTTAAATCCTAAGTCAGCTACCTGGCCAACACACACTGAAATCAGATGGATTTATCTTGGGGAAATATTACAAAGTAATACAAAAGTACTCCTTGTCACTTTTCCAGAGCAATGATATCCCCAGGAATGTGTATCCCAAACTCTCCAAGGTAGATATTATTTTCAAGGCTACTAAGGTAACCTAGCTCTTGGATAGAATGAACCAGAAGATATTGACACAAATGGACTTTCACCCCAACATCTTATATCCTTTCGATTTTGATCAAAGAAGTAAATCAGACTTCCATGGATTACCTATCACTGACCAGAATTCTGAATGAAAACTTGCATGGTTCACATCAGTTTTGTTATTCTGAAAGTTAAGTCCTTCTTCTCACTTATGTTTGGTAAACTGACATTTAAGTGAAATAGATTGGCAAGCCAAGGGTACAATTTAATCATCCCCCCATTTCCTCAAATTGTCACAATAAGTATTCCAGAGATAGTATAAGAAATCTTTCTGGTTAGTCTTCAGTTGGACTGAAGTATATAAATTTTATTCATAATTTCTCCAGTCCATTTGCTGCATAGAGTAAAAGTCTTCAGAAGTAAAGCTAAATTGCCTTCCTCTAGGAGTAAAGGAAGGCTGAACAGAATAGTTCTTTCTCTTTTGTGTCTCTGAGAGGACATTGTGCTCCTGTGGCATGCTTCTATTGGAAACCCCCTCCCAGAGACAGATTCCCACCTGAAAAGATTTTAAGAAGTGAAGAGTTGACCATTGAAAAGGAAACACTTGTGATCTGCAGAAGTCATAATAAAAGTAAATGTGTCTTCAAGAAAGCAAAGTGCACATAATATCAAACATGACAGAGGAAAGAGGGGAGCCCTGTGTCCAGTCACACCAAAGAGAGAAAGGAGGCATCAGAAAAGGCAAAATCAAAGGTTAGGTGTTGATGTTCTGATTGGCAAAATATTTACTAAACTTCTGTTTAAGCTGCACAGATGCAAATCACCGGTAGACAAGAAGCTAATGTTAGAAGCAACAAAGCGTGATCTTGTTGAATTTTTTAATGAATCTACATTTTGTGGAACATTAAATAGCTGAAATGTATTGTTAAATGTGTGTGTCCCTCTTGAAGATAATCTTTTTATGATTATTCTACAAAAATAACTTATAGGGTGGGAGGAAATTCACAATTTTATTCCAGCTTATTGTTAGCATACATGGTTTAGGAAATCCTTTTTAAGTATTTCAAATTAACTTCAACCGAGAAATTCAGTAGCAAATGAACAACAGTCTGATGAGGCTGGGTTTTGTTTTGTTTTTCCCAAAAAGCGTTCTTGAAAATAATCAGTAGAGTAATAATGGGCTCTTTAGTCTCCTAAATTCATGTAAATTTGTTCCTAGTTCTTTCCATGACATTATTCCTAGCCATCCCACTGATTGCTATCATTTGGGGGTTTGGAGTCAGCCTTGCCAAAGGTCCAGCACTATGGAAGTCAAGAATCGCTCTTGGGCCTCCACACTCTCCCTGGGCTGCACCTCGCTCAAACCTGGCAATGATGAACCCTAGAACTGAATTAAACTGGAAAAGCTGTCTGCAGGGCAAACATGGCTTTAGATTGTAGCTGAATGATGGGCTCCATGATCTTTGTGTACCTTGTGAAATTTACCAGGCAAGGTCTTTTTGAACTGAAGTAGTCATATTGGAATCCAAAAATGTTGGGAGAGGAGTCCTAGAAAATTTAGATTCACTTCTGCCCAGGTCATCCTTGAAAATCTCACTGGGCTGTGGCTTATTGGGGTGAGGGGCATAGTCTCTGGATGGTAAGGAAGATCACACGGTCTTAAGGAAAAATATAATTAATTCCCATTGAAGAATTATATACTGACAGCCAGTATTTATAGAAACCAGGAAAACATTGCCATATTTAAGCATCAAGAAATGAATCCTTAATCTCTTGTTTTTGTTTCCCACAGAGTGCAATTGTGGGGGAGGCGCCTGTGACAGTGTAACAGGAGAATGTTTGGAAGAAGGTTTTGAACCCCCTACAGGCATGGACTGCCCAACCATAAGTAAAAATAACCCTACATGATTGACTGACCCCACTTTCTCTAATGTGCTGCAGCTGTAGGATTCAGAGGAGCTATGCAATACCTTCTCTCTAGAAACTGCCTAAATCCCACCTCTGGCTTTAACCCTGTGTGTGCCTCAACCAAATGGACCCTAAACAAAAGATATTCAGTGGTCTACTTGATTCCAATTGACACATAGTTGATTTACATTTAAATAACTCTATTTTAGAAAACTTATTTTATAAAGTCTTTAAATTAAGCATTCTACCTGGAAGGAAAGGCAGTCAGAAACACCATTCTTAATGACTGAATTCATTTTAGCTCCTTTTTCTATATTAACTCTTCAAGTCCTCAGATACTGTGATATAGAAACAATGCTGTACAACACTGGGGAAACTGAGATACCAGGAGATTTAAGTGGGTTTTTCCAAATCTGAAGTGGTACCAGAAATAAATCATTCAGGATTTACAAAATGGAGCTGCTGTCACTCCTATCAGTCAAATCATAGGCAGTGCTGGTGATGCAAGAACTTGCCGAAACATTTTGAAATATCCAGGGCTGTCTCAATGATGTCTCAAGCATTCTTCAAGCCCTTAATCTAGGAAATCCATGATTAATTCTTAGAAAGACTTAAGGAAAGCTTTACCTTAGAAAGCCTTCTATTAAGAAGGTAACTAATATTTGCTTTTAAGTAGAGTGCTTTAAAAACTATTTTAACATTAGGTATCCCCTCTCCCAAACAAAAGGATCTTGGCCTCTTAGTCCCTCTGGGCACAAGAGATTAATATTACCAATGACTCACACCTTGAGGATGGCACAGGAAGTGCGGCACAAGCAGGGCAAAGTTTATACATTGATAAGTGAGGTCACTTTGAGGACATCAAGCTGCCTCTCTGGCCTTAGAAATTCCCTCCACCAGCTGTCTGGGGAGCTATTCCTTTGAGAGCATAGAAGTAAGACCATGTTAAGCTTCAAATAACATATTAACATATTAACAACCATTAACACTTCTGTCTCTATTATCAGTTCTCTAGAAGAAAGAACAGCAGCTAATAATGTAGATAACTTACAAAAACTATGAGAGAGAAAAGTACAGTCTGAGGGGGAGAGATTGGAAATGGAAACATTTCAGAGTCAAGACAGTTTTCAAAGCATGGCCAGCTGTCCTTAAAAGTGCAGCACAAGGGAGCACAGGGGCCCTGGGTGGTGAGCTCAGTAGTCAGAGGAACTCAAATGAGAAGTTCAGGGAGCAGTGAGACACCACGACCACCCTCACCACCTAACCAGCTTCACCAGACATCAGGGGGCAGTGTTCACAAGTGGTGATGTCCTACAGACCTCCTGCTGAAGTGTGCATCCAGACAGGTGGTCAGGCTATGTGGGGGTGCTGAGCTTCCTCTGGGTGAGGCGAAGGCAGGGCGAGAGCACCTGAATGGAGTGGGTAAAGCCATCCTCACCAGCGGGCACCAGGCAAGACCCAAAGTCCAACATGAAGAGAGCCTTCCCAAAGGGCTGTTCCACCTGTTAGGGAGAGTTCGGTTCAGTGACGCAGGGAAGTCAGAAGACAAAGTGAGGAAGGAATTCCTTAAAGTAAGAGTGTTAGGGAATGATAGAATAGAATAATAAAGGAAGTTCATTGAACAAGTTACTCAGCATGGGGCATGACCCCTGTTAACTCCTTAAGCCAGGGTCACCTGGCTTCCAGCATCTGCTTGGATCTGCACAGCGTGGGAACTGAGTCCCTACGGCCCCAGGCTTTAGGGGAGCCGCAGAGAACTGGATGGAGTGAGATTATGTTCTGCGAACTTAAAGAAGGGAGACTTTCAGGCAGGTCACTAAAGTAAACTGCAATTCCCGGTCACCCAGGCGGCAGTAATTTGCAAGCCCAGGTCTGAGCTCTCCGCAGCCCCTCCCTAGTTGTCTGAGATAGGAGAGAGTGAAGGTTAAAACCACAATTCTGAGGATTAGAATGACAAAGCAAAGTAATAAAACACTTACTACTGGAAAGGCGCAGAGACAATGCGTTAAAGTGAGAAGTTTATTTAAGGCACAAGGAGCACCCTTGGGGAAAGGGGAGCGTGGGCCGCCCCAGGGAGAGGCGCCCCTGCAAGGCTGGGAAAAGATTAAAAGGTTAGGCACCTTAGAAAGTGTGGGCGACCCCAGAGAGAGGAACCCCCCGAAAGGCTAGGGGTTCCCCCTTTTAAGGGATTCTTTAGGACTGTGACTAATGGCTGGGGGTGCAGACTTGTTAAGTGGTTTTTGAATACTTAGAATTAACTTAACACAAGGAACTTCCTGCTCTGATTTCTCCCTGAGATACTGGCATCTTGGTCTGGGAGCAGATCAAACAGCTTGCCTGCCCAGCCCTCAAGGTGGGCTGAGTTATTGTCTGTTTTCTAAAGAGTAAGTTAAGAATCTTGCATTTTAACTTCCTGGGCATTAAAATACAATCTTTAAGATGGAATCCCTTCCTGCCTTTCACTATGTTGTTTATGGCTGGGCCTGCATGCTAAATTAGTTGCCTAGGTTACAAACTACTTAATTAGGGCCAGAAGAAGAAAAAAACAGCATATAGGTAAAGGTAAAAATGTAAGCTGGGCCTGTATGATTAACACAATAAAGACATGGGCTATGCTGAGGTACCTTACTTTATGTGGGAAATATTCAAACATTCCAGGCCAAGTTGCTCTTGGCTTTTTGAGTTTTAATTTATTAATTTTGGGTATTTTTAGTGGACTTTCTGGTCTTTTTCTCTTTCCACCCCGCAAATATCTATTTTCCTGCCTAACACACCCATGAAGAAAAGTGGAGGCAGAGGACTTCTCACCACACATCTTTCAGATGGTTTACCCTTTTGTGATTTCCTCAATCCAGCATTTAGTGTCCGTGCCAACCTACTTTCCCTGTCATAGGTGGTTTTTTTTTTTTTTATGTTTTAAGCAAGGATAGTACCTGATGTAAAGTTTGGCTTATCTTTGGCTTTACTCTACTTGGAGTATAAGAACCAGTTCTGTGACCCAGAATAGCACCTTAGAAAACAAAAATAACATTAACCAAGGAAGTATACATTATGATCTACTTAAAGCAGCATGCTTTCCAGCTGACTTTTGATTTTGAAGAAATGACATTCCCATTTTCCCTCTAGGCTGTGATAAATGCATCTGGGATCTGACAGATGACCTTCAGTTAGCAGCCCTTGCAATTGAAGAAAGCAAATCCGGTATGTTGAGCATGTCATCTAATGCCGCTGCTCACAGGCATGTGAATGATATCAACTCCACCATTTACCACCTCAAGGTATGCAGAAATGTTCCTTCAGCTGCATTTTCACTCTGGTTGTGCAGGGTCACTCCTAGTAACTCCTGTCCCTTTTGGTATCTGAGACCTATGGCTGTACTACAGATTCTTAAACCTAGGAAAGTATGAAAACTTGATTATAACTACAAGCTTCAGCCTATTCCAAGAGCTGCCTTCTATAAAAGAGGTTAATATGGAAAATGAAATGACTAAAAAACTAGTATCTATGTACAAACTATTGAAGGAAGAGAAGCACTCTTATTCCCCTTGTGAAGCTGTACATTGATTATTCAATTCTTTACCACAAACTTACCATTACCTTAGCTCCAGTTTGTAATGCCTTGAGGAGTTTCTCCAGAAACCTGCCCCCTTTCTCCCTCCCCAACTCTCTCTCCTACCTTGCTTTTCCTTCTCACTGACACATTCTTTCTTACTTTCTCACACTCACACACAGTCAGACACAAACACATTCACGTGCTCTGTTTCTCCTTATAGGTTTAGTAGCTAATATCTATTAAACAAAGGTAGGCAACAGTCAAAAACAATAGACTATAACAGTGCTTAAATATCTTAGCTTTAAGAGGGGCTTTTTTTCCCACTATATCATGGGCTTCCCACAACAATAGATATTTTTTTAAATGACAGTAATTAACTGAAAGGACAATAGAATTAATACCAGCACACTTTTTTACTTTAGCATAATGGTTAAAAGTGTAAATCTTGAAACCAGATTGTTTGCATTTAAAGTCCCCCCCCCCCCACCGTTCTGACATTTATTAGCTGTGTGACCTTGGGTAAATTACTCAACTTCCTCATCTGGAATTAAGGATAATTATTGTACTTATCTCATGGATTGTTGAGAGAATTCAGTGAGTTGATATATGTAGAGCAGTTAGAACAGTCCCTAACATAGAAAGTGCTCATTTCTCTACTTTTTGGGGGTACAAATAATATCCATGGCAACTGGTCAAATAATACTTAAGTGTAAAACAAACAAAAACGGAAGCTTAGTGAGCATTCTATTCCAAATTTAGTAATTGTTGTTGTCCAAACACATAGACACACGAATTCTCTTATTCTCAGAGGGACACCCAGACTCAGGTCTCTCAACACCACTGGAATCCTCTCTCCCCCAAAGCACAAATTCAGGACAGGTACCATTGTAACTGACAGGAAGGCAGTGCTAGGATTGAAGGACTTACTCCAAAGTAATCCAAGGAAATATACATTCAGAACAACTGCCTCAAAAATGGAAAAGAAAGAACAAATGGTCTGAAATAAAAAGAATTGCTGTCTTTATGGTGCCGGGGTTCTTGTTCATGAAGCTGAAGAATGAGCTTCACAAACACTCAAGGTAGGAGAGCAAAGTACAGGCTTTTATTTAGAGATAAAGTGAAAGGACAGAGCTCCCAGCTCACGCCAGGAGGGGACAAGAGAGTCCCGGGTGGTGCCTTGTCTAGGGGTTTTATAGGCAGATAAGAATTTTTCAAGAACATGAAAAAAAGCTTAGGGGTGTGGACTTATTAAGTGGTCCTAGGATATTTACAAGTAACTTGATACAAGTAACTTCTTGCTCTGTTGATGTCTCCCTGAGATACCAGCATCCGGGTCTGGGGGCATATGAAACAAGGCCACCTGCTCAGCCCCCAAGACTGGCTGACGTACTGTTGCTAAAGAGAAAGTTCAGTGCAATCTTATCTTTAAGGTGGAATCCTTCTTGCCTTTTACTGTGTTATGGCTGGGCCTGCATGCTAATTAGTTTGCCCAGTTTGCAAAATCACTTCATCAGATATAAGGAGGAAAGACAGCACATAGGCCTGGGCCTTTTAGCATGTTCAAGTGAATCTTACACATGATTATAAGTGATTAGCATAAAATAAACATGTGCTAGTCTTCTTTATCTGGGGTATATTAACTGATCTCACTGAATAATGACTCTAGAGCTGAATATTTAACACAAAGTTTTAGTACGGGGTTTCCTTGCATGTAGTTACATTGCTCTGACTGCAAATATCCTGCCTTGCTTTTTCAGGAGGCCCTCACCCTACTCTGACTACACCCATGGTCCCTGTCTCATTTACACCAGAGGAAAATGAATTTCTAAATTCCATTTACATTGATCCAGGTGGATTGTTGTTTCCTCCAGAGCCTGCCAACACTGAAATTTTTAATTCAGACAACCAAAGCCCCACCAGTCATTACTGTGCTTTTTGTGAACTAGTGAATGGTGCCCCATCCCCGTAGCCAGTACAGCTGGAGCCTGGGTCTTGGGGCCTGGAGCCCCCCCGGCAGATCCCAGCTCTCAGACTCATTCGCAACAGAGTTCATACCCCTCAATCTGGGGAACAGAGACTCACACTCTGAGTCCTCTTACACTGAATAAGTTGTACGTGTACTTTTTAAAACCTGGTGTGCACTTTTACCAATTATTTTCAAAACATTTTTTTACAGACAAAATTGTCAGAAAGGGAAAACCAGTATGTCCTAAGAAAGATACAAATCAACAGCGCTGAGAGCACAGTGAAAAGCCTTCTCTCTGACATGGAGGAATTAACTGAAAGGGTATGTATTCAGTTTCTGGGACTGCCTTCAGAAAAAGGATTTAGCTGTTGTGAGCCTGGCTGGTCACCAACAAGTGAGGCTTAACAGAGGCCAGAAAAAAATGCAGTGACCCATGTGCCTTAAAATAAATCAAGAGTCTGTGGAGAAAGTTACTATACCCAGCCTCTACCATCTCTTCCCATTTTGATTGGTTTCCTTGAAAAACTATGTTTATGGGGAACTTCCACAGTATTTACTGCTGGCTAACATGGTTGATATATGTTTCAGTTAGGATCGTCATTCATCTGTTTGCCTTAGCATTCTATGGCTCAGAGGTATAGAAAGTCTAGAAATAAACTTTACTATATAGATTATAAAATTTAAATGTCTGCTCAAGGATGAATTAAATACCAAAAGGAAAGAAGAGGAATTGTGCTGAGAAAGAAATTTGCAGTTTGGCAGGAAAAAAGTCACTTTTGACCTTCACTTTATACTATATACTAAAATAAATTCCAGACAGATTAAAGACTTGAGTTTAAATCTCAAATCCACAAGAAAACTGAACTAAATAATTATTAAACCCTGAAAAGAAATAACCATACACTTAAATATAACATAGAAAAAGATAATAGATTTGACAAGATAAAATTTCAAATACCCAATAAAGCAACTAAATAGTCAACTAGACTGAAAAAAATACTGAGAAATATAACTTGTAAAAGCTCTCACAAGTTAACAAGAAAAACATTAAACCATGAGCAGAGTCAATGTGAGAGACTATTAAATACACTTCCTGAGAGCCTAATGGCCTAATGGAAAAAATCCATCCTCTGTAATAAAAAAAATACAACTAAGCCATAAGATGCCGTATTAAACATATTAAAATGCTTAACACATTTTTTTTCAGATTACACTCCACTAGTGCTGCCCAGATGTTCTGGAATTTTTGCTTTCAGATACTGGTATCTGGCATTTAAAACTGTTGAAGTTCTTTTCAAAAACAATTGTCATTTTCTACAAAGGCAAAGTTAAAATAATTCTGATAATATCTTCTGACATTGGACCTGTTATACTTCTAAGAGATTATTCTTTTAAAAATGGGAATTACACTAATTGGATCCTTGGAAGATTCAGCTACTCTGAAATGCATATGAAAATTGTGTCCCTCATTCCCATGCAATGGTGCATATTAATCCAACCACAAGCATTTGAAGATCAGTGAGATCTATTAGGTTTCAAGGAATATATCAAGAAAGAAATCATTGTGAAAAACATCATTTTGTTTTGTTTTGTTTTCATTTCAGTATCAGGGTTGGAACTTGCCCAAAGTTTCTCAATCCATAAAGAAATGTTTTCACCAAGATTAGTTCCTCCTACAGCTCAGACAAGGAGTAGCTGATCCTTTTGTTGTACAGTATTCCCGCTTCCAATACAAGTTGAATGCAGACACTCCTAAGGAGGAAATAACATGAGCTTGGAGGTGACGTCACAGGAGAAGAGTCTCCTGGGCAACACAATCAGGCCTCCAAAGCAGGAGGCTGACGGGGAAGCTCCCAGGACTCTCAGCTGTTTGCATGGATTCTAGCCTAAAATAACACCCTTCTGACTATGACAGTAGTACTAGTGGTGCAAGAACCTGCTGAAATATTTCAAAACAAATGCCCAGAGCTGGTCTTAATGATTTCTCAAGTATCCTTCAAACCCTTAGTCTATGATTAATTCTGAGAAGGATTTAGGAAAGGCTTTGTCTTAGAAAGTTTTCTATCAAGAAACTAACTAATATTTGACTTCAAGTAGAGTGAAGACTTTCACTGTAGTTTCCCACAGTGATAAAAAAAATCATAGTAATGTTGCCTCTCAAACATGAAAATACCTCTGTTTGCAAATTATCTGTCACATGAATTTCATGTGACCCAAATCTCACAATTAACATTAACCTAAAATTACCTGTTTTGTCTCAGTCTCCATATTAGAGTCCTCTAGCCTCCTTTTGGAAAATCCTATGGCCCCTTCTGTGAACCCTCTAAAGGATGTCCATGAGTTTGTGTTCACTGATAGCCTCTGCTCAAAAGGACCTCACATTTGCTGCTGCTTATCATGTCTGTAATGAAGTGCCAAAAACTATGTGAAGATTCCACTTCCTCACTTCCAAAAGGCACCATGCTCAAAGACAGAGTGGTGCTAGAGGTATATAGAGGGGCTATAAGCAAATATAAAGATGGTGACCCTCTCTCAATTGCTACTGTCAACTGGGTCTTAAAGTTACACTGTGGAGTACAAGTCACAGAGCCCAAGCTCCAAGGGCTGGCGCAGGAAGGTGCTGTACCATCCCCTCCACTTCTCCATCTCCTGCATCTCCTCCCTACTCCTTTAGCCACAGCAAAAGCTCCCTGCATATCAATGCATCATAGAGATCTTTAGGACTGGAGGAAAAGTCAATCACCTCCACACATTAAAGACATCTGAGCCATATCTCTGATCCTCACAAAAAGGTAGGATAAAAATAAGAATGTCTCAATTCCAAAAGCATTGCTTAACACCTAATATAAAACAGTGCTAGGTGCTAGGAATACTGCAATGAATATAAAAAGGCCCCTGTTCTCAAAGTGTTCACAGTCTAGCAGGGAAAGTAGCATTCAATACTAGAGGCATGGTACAGGCTAAAGAGATATGTCTAAGGGAGAAATAACAAACTCTTTCAACAGGGCTACACTTAGCGAAGGCTCATGTCAGAGATGGGCATTGACTTGTATACTGAAGAATAACGAGGGGTTTATCTAATACTTCCAAGCAAGGGAAAAGTACCATCCTAGCAGAGAGATGTGAGACAACATGCTGTGTTACTGGGACAAGAAGATCTTTGGTCTTGGCCTTGTGGGGTATTAATCATCAGCCAAAGAGCAGGACATACTGCTGGAGAAGTTCTGGGAGACCAGGCCATGAAGAGCCTTGCCCACCATGCTCAGGACTATGTGGACTCGGGAATATGTTGAAACATTTACCTGTAATGATGAGCTGACCAGATGTGTAATTTCAGACACATTCCTCTATGCTGTGGATGATAGATTGGCAAGTGAGGACTGAAGATACAGACACTAGTTAGTTGATTGCACTGTAGTCCAGAAAAGAGATTGCTACCTTCCCTTCATTTGAAAAGAATTTGCAAGGATCATTTGAGACTGTGGTAGCAGGAACAGAGAAGCCAGGATGGCAAGTGCAAGGAAAACAATTTGTTGGACAATTGGATATGAGAAGTAGCAAGAAGGGAAGGTCTGGTTTGGAAAATGATGAGACTAAGATTACAGAAGGGATTACTCCAGCCATTTTAGAAGTGAGGTATCTGTGGAGACCCAGAGGGCAGCTAGAGATTTGAGTCAGTAGCTCAGAGGAGAGATCAAATCTGGGAAAGTATTTAGAAGTTCTTAAGCCATTTGTAATGTAAACCATTAACTGGTTTATAACTGTGAGGTAATTTTTTTTTTAATTTTAGCTTTTGTTAACGCAAGGTACATCTGTTTTACCATGTACCCATGTCATTAATTTCCTTCCATAAGCAAAGTTATAGAAAAAATAAAACATTCAAATAAGGCATCACTTTATATCAAGTAATTTTGAAATTTAAGGTAATAGATGTTCCATACAAGTGCCCTCTAGTGTTTATCACAAAGAAGAGGTTAGAGATACAACCTCCAGCTTTCATTGCTTCAATTTAGTTTCTATATACAGAAATAAGTTAAATGAACACAGTAATAATAATAAACCTTTTCCCTTGAAGGATGAAGCCAAAGTCACAAATATTAGTGTTGTGCTTTTGCAAATATAATTCAAACTGAATCAACAATCAACTTGTTAAAAAAAATTTTAATGTTTTTAATGTTTGAGTCCACGTTTTTTAAAAGCAGGGAGGGGTAACATCAAAAATAAGACTCACCTTATTTTCTGTCACATAATTTTTAAATGACCACAAACATTGTATCTCTGGGAAGCATAAGAACAAGCTAAGCAGAAGACTGGAATTGGAGGAAGGAGCACAGTGCTACTTGGAAGGTATCAGCCATTCAGAGAGCCCACTGTTTAGGGAAGGGCTTGACAGCCTCATCACTGCCAACACAGGGAGCTTTGCACAGAAGGAATTTTGTACTGCTTAATAAAAACAGGCATGTGTTTGCTAACACCATTCCTGCATTCTCTTCCTTGATTAAGGGATACTTGCTTAGGTTATGCCTGGTAAGTGTAAAAGCATTCCAGTAAAATCATAGCATAACCCTCAACTAGAACACTGGATGAAAGGGAACAAGTTTGAACAGCTACTTTCCTATCTTAGGAGACTGAAGTAATTCTGCCAGCGAGTGCTCTGTGGGCCACATCACCTCACTGTCCATTCAGGTACTACAGCTCTCTGTTACAGAGTTGAGCCAAAAAAAGTGCCATGAGGCAAATGGGCATCTACCAAAAGCCAGACTGAAGAATTCATCCTCCTCTTCTTAAATATAACCCATGAGTCAGTCAATTTTTCTAATGCCAAAAGAAAGCGCATATCCCCCATGCTATGTATATAGGCCACTGTCCTGGCCTTTTACCATTTCTTAGATTAGCTTCTGTTCCTACACACACACATAAATATGCACATACACATACACACCCACCCATTTTTCTTCAGAAGCCACATTTGAGTTGGGATTTCATTTTGACAAATATGGTTTGGGAGCTCTGAAACAGAAGCTCCCAAGTTGAGAGAATGAAGTTAACTTCTTGGAGAACAGCTCCATTCAGTGTGAGCCAAATATGCTGGAGCAGTTATTTGTACACAGGCACCATTGATGTTTATGGAACTTTAGCGCAGGGAGCATAATCTTTTTAATCTCTGTGATAAATCAGTTTCAGCACTGGTTGGACCACCCAGGTGCCACTGGATGCATGGAGCATTTGAATATCTACCTATTTACTCAACAGTTTCCCTCTGAAACTTTCAGCTCTTCAGTCCATCATCAAACTGATCAGCAGACATACGTAATTTCCTAGTCTAGCATCTTGAGATACGGTAAAAATTTGAAGAGTAAATTACATATGAAGGCAGTTGCTTTAGATTGAACTGGGACTGATACATATGGTTAGTATCTGATTTTATAGCATTCTGTGATTCTAAAGCTGGACATCACATGCTTTCATGCATGATTTCTGGAACTATTTTATATGTTATAGAATTTTCATATGCCAATGAAATTTATGTTTATGGAATATATTATGCCCATCTCTCCATACACATGTACACATACAATATTCCCTTCTTATAAATTCATGCTGGTGTGTCCATGGATTATTTATAGGAAACTCAAGTCTCAAGAAAGGGTGAACTGGTTCAGAAGGAAAGTATGGATACCATTAACCACGCAACTCAGCTTGTAGAGCAAGCCCACGATATGAGGGATAAAGTCCACGGTAAGTATATTATCTTCTGATGCAGCTTAATATCAAGGAATCATTCATGTTGTCAACAACAATAAAAATAATGGCTACTGTGAGTGCTTACAATATGCCAGGAATTACTGTTAGAGTATTGCAGGTTTAAACTTATATAAGGTCTTCAAGTTTGTTTATCTGAGACTTCTGAGCGCCCATCCCTACTTACTTTCTGTTGATTTCCAAGAATAAATATACAGAATCATTCCCTTCCAAGGCATTTCAAAGAAGTGGAATACCACAATACCTTTCTGCAGAGGAAATTGAATGCTATATTGTCTTCAAAGTTCAAGTGTTGAGTAGGAGTCATGTTTTTCTTGATTATTTGCAGCAAAAAGACTGCCTTAGAGTGGCACTAAATTGTCCACTAATCCAAATTGTCATAAGCATCTCGTGATATTCTCCCAAGGACAAGGACTGGTCCCTAATCCAGAGGAAAAGTGGACAGGGGCATGTAAGATTTATTTGCCTTAAAGCATAATGGCAGATTTTACCTTGCCTCTTGGAGGATTACTTATTTGTGCTCTAACTTCTGTTAAATGTATGTTGCATTTTGAAGACTGTCTTAATAGCCCACTGAAAGCCAGCCTTAAATTTACCAATAGAAAACAGGCAATTTCAGATAGAAAGAGTTTTTTTGGGCTACGGTCTTCTAAGAAGTATTTGTGTGTTTCCATACCTTTTATTCTCCTATATATTAAGAGCCAAATGACAACATTAAGTGCATCTCAGAGCACAATGGCAGTAAAAGAGACCCCACAGTAGAAGATTCTTACCTTTATACTGAGGTATGGGGAGCATGTTCTAGGCAAAGGAGTAAACTGAACCAAGATCAGTCACTTGCTACTTTCCTTTGGTGCTGACCATACACAGCAAGAGTTCAGTGGCATGCATTTCCCACACTCCCTAGTCCCATCCTCACTGTCTCATACTTTTGCTTCTCCTGATGAAATATTCTTTTCCTATAACATTTTAGAGTTACTATTAATTTGTTCAAAATATAAAATTCAACCTAGATTATCTGATATCATCTAATTAAGAAATAAATGTCCATCTAGGCAGCAAGTAAAGCCAACATCCTACTAATCCATTCAGAGAAAATAACTCACCTTTGCTATTGTAATGCAAAGAAAAATTTTGATTCTAAGGTGTTTCATTTGGAAAGAATCTAAGCCCTCTTATTTGACCCTTTAAGCACAGAAAAAGATTTTAAACATATAAAAAATGAAAATGAAACAATGATTTTTATGTTATCACATTTTAAAAAATGTATGAACAGTCTCCAAAGACCAAAGGCAAAAATGTTATTGTCTATATTTCCCTTTTCTAATGTATACCAGACATGGTTAAAATAAAACAGGCCAAAATCTAACCATAATATTTGCATTAAAATGCCAAATAATTAAGCATTCCAAGGCCTAGGTCTATGCTTAGTTTTTTCAGGAGTTATTATTTTGGGCTTTACTTAAAAAGTGAATATTTCATATCTTTATAAGACTTTTTTTTTTAATATAATTTATTTTATTATCATTAATTTACAATTACATGTGCAATATTACGATTATTAAACTACCCCTTCATCAGGTCCCCCCCACCAACCCCATTACAGTCACTGTCCATCAGCGTAGTGAGATGCTATAGAATCACTACTTGTCTTCTCTGAGCTGTACTGCCCTCCCCGTGCCCCCCCAACATTACATTTGCTAATCGTAATGCCCCTTTTTCCCTCTTATCCCTCCCTTTCCGCCCATTTTCCCCAGTCCCTTTCCCTTTGGTAACTATTAGTCCGTTCTTGGGTTCTGTGAGTCTGCTGCTGTTTTGTTCCTTCAGTTTTTTTCTTTGTTCTTATACTCCACATATGAGTGAAATCATTTGATACTTGTCTTTTTTAAATTAAGGTATAATTGACATACAATCTTATGAAGGTTTCACATGAGTAACATTGTGGTTTCAACATTCACCCATACTGTCAAGTCCCCCCCCACCAACACATTGCTACCACTGTCCATCAGTGTAGTAAGATACTATAGAGTCACTACTTGTCTTCTCCATGCTGTACTCCCTTCCTTGTGACCTACCTATATTGTGATTGTCAGTTATAATGCCCCTCAATCCCCTTCTCTCTCCCTCCCTCCCCACCATTCTCTGCCACCCCTCCCCTTTGGTAACCCTAGTCCCTTCTTCGAGTCTGTGAGTCTGCTGCTGTTTTGTTCCTTCAGTTTTGCTTCATTGTTATACTCCACAAATAAGGGAAATCATTTGGTACTTGTCTTTCTCCACCTGGCTTATTTCACTGAGCATAGTACTGTCTAGCTCCATGCATGTTGTTGCAAATGGTAGCATTTTTCTTTTTATGGCTGAATAATATTCCATAGTGTATACCTTCATAAGTTTTTTAAGTATATCTTGGTTTCTCTATAACTTTTGCAGTAATATTTATAGCATTAAAATCCTCTTTCCCTGTTTATCTCTCTTCCTTCAGAAGTCAGGAATGCTGCACAATACCAGTAGGGTGTCATTTCTTATTCCCAACCATGTTTAAAGTAACTACTGGTGAACTTCAAGCTATTATCCTTATAAAATACAAGCCCTAACCCAGTGTGATTTATATGACACCTATGTTTGTCTACTCATCTTGTCTGGCCAACCACATAGATCATAGTAAGCCACAGACATGATTTCATTTATGTCAGGGAGATAAAGTGTTTCTTTTAGGAGCTGTTGTAGGACAAGGTGGCAATTATATAGCTTTTGTCTGATGATGTACAGTAGGAAGAGGGAGTCAGAGAACTATTCATCCCTGCTCATATTTAGATAATTCATCTAGTTCCACTGAGCCCCAGTAGTCCCTCCAGTTCTAAAATTTGTGCTTTAACTTGTTAAGTGCAGGCTGTTAAGTGCTTATAAAAGTAAGGTGAAAATGACCCAGAGTCAAAACAGCCGACTCTTGACAATCAGTCACACTACTAAAGGCTGATAGCAATTGAAAAAATTATATATACTAATGAGCAAAAGCTCACATTATACTGTAACAAGACTTTTTATATCTAGTCTATAGTATAATCTGAAAGACACACTTGAACATCTGTATTATCTCATTTTGGCTTAGAGCTTTGGTCAGATCTGTGGCTAAAATATGCGACCTCCCACACATTCTATATATGACAGAAGACACCTCAGAACATTTTCTCCAAGTTACATATTTAATATAAATGTTAATCAAAGATCCTAGCTTTGTGTGACTTAAATATTAGCATTCTGGAATCACTGTAGAAACCAGACACAGCTGGAGTCAGGGCAGGCTTTGTATTACTCCCATTCCCATTCTGAAGACACCAAATGGAAAGCAGAGTGATTTCTTCAGGTTTTACTTCTCCCCGGAACAGATGATACTGACACCAGCATTTGCAGTATGCACATCAGTATGCTGTCTTTGAACGAGAACCTTTCCATTTTGGGATCAGCCCTGCCCTTTGCCCTCACTCACCCATATTTTTGGCGGCATTACTAAAATGCCCAGACATCTCTCCCTGCTGCTTTCACACCATTTCATTCCTTTCAGAGATCAATAACAAGATGCTCTACTATGGGGAGGAACAGGAGCTTAGCTCTGAGGAAATCTCTGAGAAGCTGGTGCTAGCCCAGAAGATGCTTGAAGAGATTAGACACCGTCAACCATTCCTCACCCAACGGGAACTCGTGGATGAGGAGGCAGACGAAGCCCATGAATGTAGGTGTATTCAATTCCCAGTGTCCAGCACAAGTCTGCTTTCTCTATGGTCCAGGAGAGGACCCTGAGCTACAGGGCAACATTTGGTCAAAGCAACCAATTCCCAGTATTCAGTTATTTGGCATGTATCTGTGGCCTCAACAATCATTCAGGGCTACTTGACTGTATGACCAAGATATTTAGATCCAGGCCCAAACTTGAGCTTTTGAGAAACAGCTTAAATCCCACAAGGAATCTACAGAACTTTTACTCCTGAGGAGAAGAAATAGGAACTCAGCAGTTGGTAAAAACATATAAACCAGGGGAGGGAAGGGGAAGGGGAGCCGACTCCCACAGCTACAGCAGGAGAATCTCACTGGGAAGGCAGCAAAGGAACAAGCCCAGTGACATTCATACTCTGAGGCCCATGAGTGACTGTTAATGACTTTAAACCTCCAACAGAAATTTATCATTTCCTTTAATGTTGAATGTAGGCAACAAACTACAATAGTATTAGTGAACCTATGACTTGATCACTTTATCAGTTATCAATTACTATCTAGTAATCCACACCAAGAGGATTCATTTAAAACAATAACCATTTACTTGCTCATGATTTCATAGGTTGGCAGTTTGGGCTGGGTTTGACCTGGGCAGCTCATCCCTGGTCCATACAGCCTGTGCTGGGCTTATTCATACATCTGTGGCCTTAGCTGAGATGGCTGCATCTCTCTCTCTGTGTGGACTTTTGCTCTCAAGGAGTCTAGCCTAGGCTTGTTCATATGGCAACAGCCTTCTCAGAAGGCAAGAATAGGAATTTCAAGATCTCTTGAGGTCCAGGCTGGAAACTCAACGATTATATCCATTCTATTAGTCAATGTAGTTATAATCCATTCTATTACAGTTATATCCATTCTATTGGTCAAGACCAGCCCAGATTCAAGGCATAAGGAAATAGACTCCACTCCTGATGGGGATAATTGCAAAGACTATCATGTCATATTCTAGCTGTTTCTCTTATCTCACAACATTAAGTTAATCAATAATTCAAAATTATAGTAATTATTCCTACCTCTAAATATTGTTATTTAATGGACTAATAAATAAGCACATATCTTTTACATCACCAATTTGTTTTTTAACATGTTAGTCTTTTTAATTCTATGTATTTTATTTTGTGGATTTTAAAACACATTATAAGAATGGGTCTGAAGCCTTCACTAGATTGCAAAGGGTCCCTTGGCACAAAAAGGGTTAAGAATGCCTGCATTTTAGATAATTTTCCTAGAGTTGTTACTGTCAACTTCTTCTAACAATTACTGTGAATACTCTAAAAGATGAACATTCTTGACCTAAAGGTGTATCACAAGAACAAATGTATAAAGTCTTAGAAACAGAAAGAAGTAAAGAAACTCAGGCCCTATTTCTGAGTTGGAAAGAGACCAGAAGTAAAGAAAGCTGGAGTTCTAATGTCACAGCCAGATGCTTCCACACTTCTTTCCTGTTTTGAAATTTAACTAGATTGCCCTGGGGAAATGGGACCAGTCACATCTTCCACTTAGCTACCTTCAACCACTTACTTTATTCAGCTATGAACTTGTATCTTCTGCTCACTGTGATGAAACAAAATACAAAACCTCAATAAGACAGATTGACAGTCCCTGGAGGAAAATGGAATGCATGTAACTTTGATTAGGGAATTAAATAATACAAATTTAAGAATATAACATTGCCATTTAGTCTTTATTCTGCTCAAAATAATAATTATTATTTAGGTTTGACCTAAAGGAGCTCACCATAAACAAAAATTGCAAAAAGTAAGTGGTTCTGAAAATCATTTGTCAGTAATATAACAAGATAACCTTGGTTATTTCTAATAGCAAAACTAGAGCATATGCAAATCCCCTTTTTATGGTAAAATTACTAATAATCTAGGTAATAATAAACATAGTACAGTGACATGGTTTCCACATAAAACTAACCTTGATGAGAAAACTAATCAAACCCTTCTTTTGGCTGATGATCATCCAGGGCTCTAAACCCTACAAAAGAGTTTTTTTTTTTACCTCAAATGTAAAACATGGGGCTATTCTGGTAAATGACAGCTTCAATCCCTATTGCTAACTGCAAGTGTGAATCTTTGCTAAGTGCTGGAAAGAATGGGGGGAGACAAGAAAAGCCCAGACTGAGTTTCTGTGTCCATTTCTTCCCAGTGTTGAGCCAGGCTGAGAGTTGGCAGTGGCTCTACAAGGATACTTGCTCTCTGTTTCCTGTTGTCCTGGAGCAGCTAGACGACTACACTGTTAAGTTGTCAGACCTCCAGGAGTCACTTCACCAGGCCCTTGATCATATCAGGGATGCTGAAGACATGAACAGAGCCACAGCACCCAGGCAGAGTGATCATGAGGTACAATGGACATTCTAACTGTTAAATGCATTTCAGGCATACACAACCTGAAATCATACCAAGAAGGGAAAGTTGGTATGGAATTTTTAAAACATTGATACATTTAAATATTCATATTTTTAAAATATCTGTACATTTTTTCCACTGCAATTCGCTAATATTAGTATGTGCCCCTAAATCAAGTTGAAACCATTATAATTGCTTAGTTTTGCACTGTTTTTTGTGCTTGAGTTCATGCACATGGATGTATTGCTCTTGCAAGTGAGTAAGCAGTGTGCTACTCCTATGCCTAATTTTTTGTATATAGAGAGCACTGGAGCAGCAAGCCAACCGAATATGTTCTCATAAGGGTATGTGTAATTTTTGGAAAGACATGATAAGCAAATCTTACAGCCTGGCTTGTCAGCAGCTACAGAGATAAGGAGTCTAATTCAAGTCAAGGTCATGCACATATAAAGAGGTGAGAAAAATTCCTAGACAAGGCCACAGCTCCCAAAGGCAATCAACCCTATGGGGCTAGGATTTGTGCGCACCTACACCAAGAGGGATTAAAACTGATGGTGGTTACATGTCTTCTCCTAGCAATGCATGCACTCACTACAAACATCATTGAGAGAAGTAATCTCATAGGAAGACATGTGCCTCATTGGACATATGTATAAATATTAGAGTGAAATAGCAATGTCAAAACATAGGAAACAACTGAGAGTGAATTCGCTGATTCAATTATGTTTATTTTTATTGTTGCCAAACCAACCAAAATTAGGCTCTTTGCCCTGATTTTTAGTCATCACTACTTCTCAGTAAGTCATTGTAAAGTTTCCTAAATAAAAGTGAACTTATGGCCAGCATTTTCTAACAAGAGTAATCTTTTAACCAATGTTTTTTTAGAATAATAATGGTCATGAAAGCTTTCTTTGTTAAACAAATGCATGATTATCTTACATCACAAAATTATAAATGTAATACAAAATAATGATTTCTTCAAGCACATTTCAAGAGTGTTACTGGGACTCATTTTTATTCTTGCATTTTCCCTTTACCTCACTCCAACATCTAGTCATTCACAGAATCCTGCCAATTTTATAATCATAATATTTTCAGTTCTCATCCCACTTTTCCATTCCTCTATAACTTCTCTAGTTTGGGCCCTCATCATTTCTCAATCAAAATAACCTCTCTCCCCCAATTCCATTCTTGCTCCCTTTCAATTCATCCTCCCCTCCTTCTGAGTGGCCTATCTTAAATCACACTTCTGACAGTTCTTACTGTTATTAAAACCCTTCAATTTCTCCTTATGCCCTGTAGCAATGCCTTTGACACTACAGCTGGTGAGCCATTTAGTGAATCATAAAATAAGTTTTGAGGTCTGTAACCAGCATTTTAAAGAAGAAAAAAGAAATGAAATAGAATAGAAAATATTAAAGTGCATCAGCTATATAGTAAGCTATGGTTTCATCACATTTCTGCTTTAGTTATATGTGTGTGCTGGGTGGAAACATAAAAAATATATATTTTTACTGTGCTTCATGGCTAAAAGCATTTGAAAAACACTGTCCTATAGGATAGTCTATGCTCCTTGATGTGGCATGTGGGACCCTCTCTGATCGGCCAGCCTCCTTGGCCTCAACTTTGTCTTGTTCCCTTCAGTTCTGGCAATGTCACACCACCACTGATCCCATCTGCCTGCAGTGCAGACTTCCTTTTCTTTTCTCCTTTGCCTGGATAGCACCACTCATCCTTCAGGTATCACCACAGGTATCACCTCCTCCAGGTGCTCCTCTCCAACAGTCCCATGATATGTCTTGTGCACATCTCTGTTTCTGTATTATGATCATCTGTTAATGGATTTGTCTCTCCCACCAAATGTAAATGTTTTAATTTCACATTTCACTTTAGACCTATAGCATGGCTTAGAAAAGCATAACACCAAAGTTCCCATCTTTATATAAAACCAAAAATAACCACAGTTTAATCATGTTGATGTGTGCAAACAATAGCCACACAACTAATAATTACATTATTATTTTGCCATTTTCCTCTCAAATCCAAAGGATAACAGAGTGATACAAATCTGTATCAGATGAATATAAAATTTTATATTTTAATACTGGGTAACATATTCTTGAAAAAGCATAGTATAGGGTTCCTCTTAAATCAAATCTCTGCCTCCCAGGACTGTTTCTGTCATTTTCTAAGGATGAGGAAACTTAATTTTTGCACATGTGAAATGGATACTAAAGCATGCTGAATAGTAGTAATTATGTCATTTTCATTATTATTGGTTTCTAAAACTTTATTTTTAAATTGAACATCTTTCTATGGGAATATCTTTGTTTCAAAGCTAATTTTATTCATTTCTATGTAATGGTACAATATGTATATGATAAATGGGGAAACTGTTTAACTTGAAGCATATGATTTTCCAACTACTGTGAATGAACATATTATTTGGTACTGTTAGCACCCTGCTTTGAAGTCTGGCTATGACTTCAGGGTGGTGAGCTATGTTCCTTAAGGAGACCAAATACAAAAGCTTTCAGAAAGGGTCATATTTCAGGCTCAGTAAAAGGAAAACTGTTCTGCAAGAAATAAATAATACCAACCTCTTTTTAACCTCCCTTCCTAATATAATTTACTGTACATACTTTAAAATATTGCTTTTGTGTGGAGCAGTATAACTACCTCTCCTTGTGGAAATAAGAAAAATTAACCCCAAGAAGTCACACTGTATTAAGCTTGATAGATTCTGAAGGAAAAGTGATTTATTTTAATGTTCTGATATTAAGAATATGTTCAAATGGGATTCTTTTCTGGTCCTCAGTCTGTGTCTCCCCAGAGTGCTGTATTTGGAGAAGATGGGTTCCATCTTCCTTTCCACCAAATTAGGAAAGACTACAGGGAGCAAAAAGGCATTAAGATGAATTTAGAAAGTTTAAATTATTGTTTCTGAAATAACTTCAATTCAGTTTTTACTCAGATTATAAAATGAGCCTATTAATTTCCCCCTTAAAGTTGCATTCTGTTTTGCTTTCAGACTTTGAACTCCATAATATTTCTTCAAAATCATAATATGCTTGCCTCTAGAACCCAAAAGTAAAGGTAGAAATTAAAGCATTCATCAAAGAACATATTAGCACATTGGGCAATTTCCTTCCTCAAAATGCCTGAGCATAAAGAGTTCAGAGTGCTAGGAAGCAAGACCACAATTTTATGCTTTGATAATAGGGCCATTTAAAAATTAAAAAAAACACTGTTTTGGGTACACTTTATTCCTGTCCAAATGAGCTATTTTTGAGTTAATACGTGATACATACTTTTTTGAATTAGTTCATTTCCAATTACTGCAAAGATAAAACCTATGTTCAATCCTGTATCCACAGTCCCACTTTCCATTTATGGAGAAAAAAAGCCAAAGGCCCTCGCTGAAGCGTTCAGTTTTTTTGAGATGATGACGTTCTAGGTACTGATCACAATGAAGTGCTTGCAGGCTCCCAAGGTGCTTACTTTTGTTATCTCCATATTATAAATGAGAAAACAGCAGGGAGAGGGATAATTCCAGAGATCCGCAGAAATTAGGATGGGGGGCTGGGAGATGAACCCAGATTTATCTGAGTGCAAAGACTAGCAAGTTGACATTTATCACTCTCCCGGGTGCTTTCCCTAAAGAGACCTTCACTTCCTCTCCCCCTTCCCATCCTTCCTGCAGAAACAACAAAAGAGAGTGAGAGAACAGATAGAGGGTGTGAACACTTCTCTGAGGACATCTTTGGATTCCCTGACAACACCTCGTCTCACCCTCTCAGAACTGGATGATATAATAAAGGTAAGGACACATGTGACTTGTTCAGGTTTGCATTTATAGCATTTTAGAACAGCGTCTCAACATCACAAAATGATTGAATCCAATTAAAATCTATCAAGTTAGCTGACATTATAAAAATAAGATAAGGTGACTGAATTTTTCCATTTCTCTCATTGTATGGTGGGCACTATCCACATATAGCTACTTAAATTTAAATTTAAGTGATTCAAAATAAAATAAAAAATTTAATTCCTCAGTTACATTAGCCAAATTTAAGTGCTCAGTAGTGCCACACATGGCCATCGGCACTGCACAGGTAATGTCACAGGAAGACCTATACTAAGGGTAGATCTGGATACTACTCACTGCATTCCTAAGTTGTGTGTTTAATAAAGCTGGCATTCAAAATGAATAAGATTCACATTTTTTAATTAAGGTATTATTGATATACACTCTTATGAATCTTTCACGTGATAAAACAATGTGGTTACTACATTTATCCATATTATCAAGTCCCCACTCATACCCCAATGCAGTCACTGTCCATCAGTGTTCTAAGATGACACAGATTCACTGTTTGCCTTCTCTATGCTACACTGTTTTCCCCATGATTCCCCACACCATGTGTACTAAACATAATATCCCACAATCTCCTTCTCCCACCCTCCCCATGCACCCTCCCCCACACCTCCCCTTTGGTAACCACTAGTTCCTTCTTGGAGTCTCTGAGTCTGCTACTGTTTCGTTCCTTCAGTTTTGCTTTGTTGTTATACTCCACAAATGAGGGAAATCATTTGGCACTTATCTTTCTCTGCCTGGCTTATTTCACTGAGCATAATATCCTCCAGCTCCATCCAAATTGTTGCAAATGGCAAGATTTGTTTCCTTCTTATGGCTGAGTAGTATTCCATTCTGTATATGTACCACTTTTTCTTTATCCATTCATCTACTGATGGACACTTAGATTGCTTCCATATCTTTGCTATTGTAAAAAGTGCTGTGATAAACATAGGGGTGCATATGTGTTTTTGAATCTGAGAAGTTGTATTCTTTGGGTAAATTCCAAGGAGTGGGCTTCCCGGGACAAATCGTATTTGTATTTTTAGTTTTTTGAGGAACCTCCATATTGCTTTCCACAATGGTTGAACTAGCTTACATTCCCACCAGCAGCGTAGAAGGGTTCCTCTTTCTCCGCATCCTCACGAGCATTTGTTGTTCTTAGTCATCTCGATGCTGGCTATCCTTACTGGTGTGAGGTGATATCTCATTGTGGTTTTAATTTGCATTTCCCTGATGATTAGTGATGTGGAGCATCTTTTCATGTGTCTGTTGGCCATCTGAATTTCTTCTTTGGAGAACTGTCTCTTTATATCCTCTGCCCATTTTTTAATTGGGTTATTTGCTTTTTGGATGTAAAGGAGTGTAAGTTATTTATATTTTGGATGATAACCCCTTGTCAGATATGTCACTTACAAATATATTCTCTCATACTGTAGGATGCCTTTTTGTTCTGTTGATGGTGTCCTTTTCCACACAGAAACTTTTTAGTTTGATGTAGTCCCATGAGTTCATTTTCGCTTTTGTTTCCCTTGCTTGAGGAGATATGTACAGGAAGAAGTCACTCATGCTTATATTCAGGAGATTTTTGCCTATGTTGTCTTCTAAGAGTTTTATGGTTTCATGACTTACATTCAGGTCCTTGATCCATTTTGAGTTTACTTTTGTGTATGGGGTTAAACAATAATCCAGTTTCATACTCTTGCATGTAGCTGTCCAGTTTTGCCAACACCAGCTGTTGAAGAGACTATCATTTCCCCATTGTATGTCCATGGCTCCTTTATAATATATTAATTGACCATATATGGTTGGGTTTATATCAGGGCTCTCTAGTCTCTTCCACTGGTCTATGGGTCTGTTCTTGTGCCAGTACCAAATTGTCTTGAGTACTGTGGCTTTGTAGTAAAGCTTGAAGTTGGGGAGTATAATCCCCCCAGCTTTATTCTTCCTTCTCAGGATTACTTTGGCTATTCGGGGTCTTTTGTGGTTCCATATGAATTTTAGAATGATTTTCTCTAGTTCGTTGAAAAATGCTGTTGGTATTTTGATAGGAATTGCATTGAATCTGTAGATTGCTTTAGGCAGGATGGCCATTTTGACAATATTAATTCTTCCTCTCCATGAGCACAGGATTTGTTTCCATTTATTGATATCTTCTTTAATTTCTCTCATGAGTGTCTTGTAGTTTTCAGAGTACAAGTCTTTCACTTCCTTGGTTGTTTATTCCTAGGTATTTTATTCTTTTTGATGCAACTTTGAATGGAATTGTTTCCTCATTTCTCTCTCTGCTAGGTCATTGTTAGTGTATAGGAATGCTACAGATTTCTGCATATTAATTTTGTATCCCGCAAGTTTGCTGAATTCAGATATTAGATCTAGTAGTTTTGGAGTAGATTCTTTAGGGTTTTTTATGTACAATATAATATAATGTCATCTGCAAATAGGGACAGTTTAACTTCTTGCCTGCCAATCTGGATGCCTTTTATTTCTTTGTGTTGTCTGATTGCCATGGCTAGGACCTCCAGAAGTATGTTGAATAGTAGTGGGGAGAGTGGGCATCCTTGTCTTGCTCCCGATCTTAAAGGAAAAGCTTTCAGCTTCTTGCTGTTAAGTATAATGTTGGCTGTGGGTTCGTCATATATGGCCTTTATTATGTTGAGCTACTTGCCCTCTATACCCATTTTGTTCAGAGTTTTTACCATGAATGGATGTTGAATTTTGTCAAATGCTTTTTCAGCATTTATGGAGATAATCATATGGTTTTTGTTCTTCTTTTTGTTGATGTGGTACATGATGTTGATGGATTTTCAAATGTTGAACCATCCTTGCATCCCTGGAATAAATCCTACTTGATCATGATGGATGATTCTTTTGATGTATTTTGAATATGGTTTGCTAATGTTTTGTTGAGTATTTTTGCGTCTATGTTCATCAGGGATATTGGTCTATAGTTTTCTTTTTTTGTGGTGCCTTTACCCGGTTTTGGTGTTAGAGTGATGCTGACCTCACAGAGTGCGTTTGTAAGTATTCCCTCTTCTTCTACTCATTGGAAAACTTTAAGAGGATGGGTATTAGATCTTCACTAAATGTTTGATAAAATTCAGCTGTGAAGCCATCTGGACCAGGCGTTTTGTTCTTAGGTAGGTTTTTGATTACCAGTTAAATTTCTTTGATGATAACTGATCTGTTGAGATTTTCCATTTCTTTCTGAGTCAGCCTTGGAAGGTTGTATTTCTCTAGAAAGTTGTCCATTTCTTCTAGGTTATCCAGTTTTTAAGCATATAATTTTTCATAGTATTCTCTAATAATTCTTTGTATTTCTGTGCTGTCCATAGTGATTTTTCCTTTCTTATTTCTGATTCTGTTTATGTGAGTAGACTCTCTTTTTTTCTTGGTAAGTCTGGCTGGGGGTTTATCTATTTTGTTTATTTTCTCAGAGAACCAGCTCTTGCTTTTGTTGATCCTTTCTATTGTTTTATTTTTCTCAATTTTATTTATTTCTGCTCTAATCTTTATTATGCCCCTCCTTCTGCTAACTTTGGGTCTCATTTGTTCTTCTTTTTCTAGTTTTGTTAGTTGTGAGTTTAGACTGATCATATGGGAATGTTCTTCTTTCCTGAAGTAGGCCTGTATTGCAATATACTTTCCTCTTAGCATGGCCTTCACTGCGTCCCACAGATTTTGCAGTGTTGAATTATTGTTGTCATTTGCCTCCGTATATTGCTTGATCTCTGTTTTTATTTGGTCATTGTTCCATTGATTTTTTTAGGAGCATGTTATTAAGCCTCCATGTGTTTATGGGATTTTTCATTTTCTTTGAATAATTCATTTCTAGTTTCATTCCTTTGTTGTCTGCGAAGCTGGTTGGTACAATTTCAATCTTTTTGAATTTACTGAGGCTCTCTTTGTGGCCCAGTATATGATCTATTCTTGAAAATGTTCCCTGTGCACTTGAGAAGAATGTGTATTCTTCTGCTTTTGGGTGTAGAGTTCTGTAGATGTCTGTTAGGTCTATCTGTTCAAATGCTGTTCAGTGCCTCTATCTCCTTACTTATTTTCTGTCTGGTGGATCTGTCCTTCAGAGTGAGTGGAGCGTCGAAGTCTCCTAGAATGAATGCATTGCATTCTGTTTCCATCTTTAATTCTGTTAGTATTTGTTTCACATATGTAGGAGCTCCTGTGTTGGGTGCATAGATATTTATAATGGTTATATCTTCTTGTTGGATTGACCCTTTTATCATTATGTAATGTCCTTCTTTGCTTCTTGTGACTTTCTTTGTTTTGAAGTCTATTTTGTCTGATACAAACTCCTGCTTTTTTCTCCCTATTAGTTGCATGAAATATCTTTTTCCATCCCTTCACTTTTAGTCTGTGTATGCCTTTGTGTTTAAAGTGAGACTCTTGAAGGCAGCATATAGATGGGTCTTGTTTTTTATCTATTCAGTGACTCTGTCTTTTGATTGGTGGATTCAGTCCATTTACATTTAGGGTGATTATGCATAGGTACATACTTATAGGCATTGCAGGCATCAGATTTGTTGTTACCAAAGGTTCAAGGATAACTTCCTTACTATCTAAGAGCTTTTTTAACTTAACTCACCTAATATGTTATTACAAACACAATCTAAAGGTTCTTTTTTTTTCTCCTCCTTTTTCGTCCTCCTCCATTCTTTATATATTAGGTATATATTCTCTATTCTTTGTCTATCCCTTGATTGACTTAGGGGATACTTAATTTAATTTTGCATTTTCTTAGTAATTAGCTGTTCTACGTTCTTTACTGTGGTTATTACCTCTGGTGACAGCTATTAAACCGTATGAACACTTCCATCTGTAGCAGTCCCTCCTAAATACACTGTAGAGATGGTTTGTGGGATTTAAATTCTCTCAGCTTTTGCTTATCTGAGAAATGTTTAATCCCTCCTTCAAATTTAAATGATAATCTTGCCGGATAAAGTAATCTTGGTTCAAGGCCCTTCTGCTTCATTGCATTAAATACATCATGCCACTCCCTTCTGGCCTGTAAGGTTTCTGCTGAGAAGTCTGATGATTGCCTGATGGGCTTTCCTTTGTATGTGATCTTATTTCTCTCTCTGGCTGCTTTTAATAGTCTGTCCTTATACTTGATCTTTGCCATTTTAATTACTATATGTCATGCTCTTGTCTTCCTTGGGTCCCTTGTGTTGGGAGATCTGTGCACCTCCATGGCTTGAGAGACTATCTCCTTCCCCAGATTGGGGATGTTTTCAGCAATCACCTCCTCAAAGACACTTTCTGTCCCTTTTTCTCTCTTCTTCTTCTTCTGGCACCCCTATAATGTGAATATTGTTCCGTTTGGATTGGTCACATAGTTCTCTCAATATTCTTTCATTCTTAGAGATCCTTTTTTCTCTCTGTGCCTCAGCTTCTTTGTATTCCTCTTCTCTAGTTTCTATTTCATTTATCGTCTCCTCCACCTTATACAATCTGCTTTTAATACTGTCCATTGTGCTCTTCAATGATTGGATCTCTGACCGTAATTCATTCCTGAGTTCTTGGATATCTTTCTGTACCTCCATGAGCATGTTAATGATTTTTGTTTTGAACGCCCTTTCAGGGAGAGTCAAGATGTCAATATCATTTAAATCTTTCTCAGGAATGATATTAATAATTTTACCCTGAACCAGCTTCCTTTGGCATTTCATATTTGTGTATGGCGCCCTCTAGTGCCCAGAAGCTCTACTCTCTGGAGCTACTCAGCCCCTGAAGAAATGTCCGGGGTTGCAGGGGAGTGATATTGGTGCCTGGGGGAAGGAAAGAGCTGTTTACTGCTTCCCGGCTGCTATGCCTGTCTCCACTGCCTGAATCAGCAGGCCAGCACACAAGTCTAAGCCTCTGTGCTTTGCATTTTTAGTTGATGTAGACAGATGTTCCCTCTTGGTGGCCTAATGCCAGGGTTGTGTTTCCCGGTTTGCAAGCCCCATGGGGCTGGCCAGGAGGAAGGCACAGTTGTCTGCCTGTCATGGGAGGGGTTCTTGGAGCTGTGTAGGTAGCCAGGGAGCTGGAGCACCTGAAGATCGTGAAAGCTCTCAATCTGCTGGGCAGAGTGTACCGGACAATTTTGTCTACCTGTCCTCTCTCCTGAGCAGTAAGCTCTGTGCAGTCTTTGCCCCTTTAGCAACCCTTTTGCTAAGGGCTTTTTTGTTAGGAAGTCTCTCAGACTGCCCACCTTGCTTTTGTCCCAGAGCAGCTGGATATGGATCCCTGCTTTCCACAAGCAGCTGGAATCTTTGTCTCTCCAAGAATTCTGCCTGCCTTAGCTTTCCAACCCCCTAATTACAAGAGTATCATGCAAGCAACATGAAATGTACCTTTGTGCTCCCAGAGCAGATCTCCGGAGTTAGGTATTCAGCAGTCCCAGATCTCCACTCCCTCCTGGCTCCATTCCTCTTCCTCCTGTTGATGAACTGGGGTGGGGGAAGGGCTTGGATCCCACAGGACCACAGCTATAGTATGTTACCCGTTTCCTTGAGGTCTGCTCTTGTCTCCTGGTGTATGCAGTTTGGTGCAGTCCTCGTTCTGGTTGCTCTTTCAAGAGTAGTTGTATTAGTTATATTTTCATATTATATGCAGTTTTAGGAGGAATTCTCTGTCTCACCTCACATGCCGCCACAATCCTCCTCAGGGTTCTATTCACTGATTTAAATATAATTTATTTTGGTATCATTAATCTACAATTACATGTGCAATATTATGGTTATTAAAATACCCCTCCATCTGGTCCCCCCCACCCACCCCATTAAAGTCACTGTCCATCAGCGTAGTGAGAGGCTACAGAATCACTACTTGTCTTCTCTGAGTTGTACAGCCCTCTCCATGCCCCCCCAACATTACGTCTGCTAATCGTAATGCCCCTTTTTCCCTCTTATCCCTCCCTTCCTACCCATCCTCCCCAGTCCCTTTCCCTTTGGTAACTATTAGTCCGTTCTTGGGTTCTGTGAGTCTGCTGCTGTTTTGTTCCTTCAGTATTTTTCTTTGTTCTTATACTCCACATATGAGTGAAATCATTTGATACTTGTCTTTTTCGGCTTGGCTTATTTCACTGAGCATAATACCCTCTAGCTCCATCAATGTTGTTGCAAATGGTAGGATTTGTTTTCTGCTTATGGCTGAATAATATTCCACTGTGTATCTGTACCACTTCTTCTTTATCCATTCATCTACTGATGGACACTTAGGTTGCTTCCATTTCTTGGCTATTGTAAATAGTGCTGTGATAAACATAGGGGTGCATCTGTCTTTTTCATATTGGGCTGCTGCATTCTTAGGTTAAATTCCTAAGAGTGGAATTCCTGGGTCAAATGGTATTTCCATTTTGAGTTTTTTGAGGAACCTCCATACTGCTTTCCACAATGGTTGAACTAATTTGCATTCCCACCAGCAGTGTAGGAGGGTTCCCTTTTCTCCACATCCTCGCCAACATTTGTTGTTGTTTGTGTTGTGGACGTTGGCCATCCTCACTGGTGTGAGGGGATATTTCATTGTGGTTTTAATCTGCATTTCTCTGATGATTAGTGATGTGGAGCATCTTTTCATGTGCCTTTTGGCCATCTGAATTTCTCCTTTGTAGAGGTGTCTATTCATGTCCTCTGCCCATTTCTTAATTGGATTATTTGCTTTTTGTTTGTTGAGGTGTGTGAGTTCTTTATATATTTTGCTTGTCAACCCCTTATCGGATATGTCATTTATGAATATTTTCTCCCATACTGTAGGATGCCTTTCTGTTCTACTGATGGTGTCCTTTGCTGTACAGAAGCTTTTCGTCTTGATATAGTCTGACTTGTATATTTTTCCTTTTGTTTCCCTTGCCCAGGGAGATACGTTCATGAAGAAGTCGCTCATGTATACATCCAAGAGATTTTTGCCTGTGTTTTTTTTCTAAGAGTTTATGGTTTCATGACTTTCATTCAGGTCTTTGATCCATTTTGAGTTTACTTTTGTGTATGGCGTAAGACTGTAGTCCAGTTTCATTCTCTTACTTGTAGCTGTCCAGTTTTTCCAACACAAGCTGCTGAAGAGGCTATCATCTCCCCATTGTATATCCAAGGCTCCTTTATCAAATATTAATAGACTGTATATGTTTGGGTTAATGTTTGGATTTTCTATTCTGTTCCACTGGTCTGTGGGTCTGTTTTTGTGCCAATACCAAATTGCCTTGATTACTGTGGCTTTTTAGTAGAGCTTGAAGTCAGGGACCTTAATTCCCCGTTTTATTCCTCCTTCTCAGGATTGCTTTGGCTATTCGGGGTCTTCTCTGGTTCCATATGAATTTCAGAATTATTTGTTCCAGTTCATTGAAGAAAGCTCTTGGTAGTTTGACAGGGATTGCGTTGAATCTGTACATCGCTTTAGGTAGTATAGCCTTTTTGACAATATTTCTCTTCCTAGCCAAGAGCATGGGATGCATTTCCATTTGTGAGTGTCCTCTTTAATTTCTCTTAGGAATGTCTTGTAGTTTTCAGAGTACAGATCTTTCACTTCCTTGTAAGGTTTATTCCTAGGTATTTTATTATTTTTGATGCAGTTGTGAATGGAATTGTTCTTCTGATTTCTCTTTCTGTTAGTTCATCATTAGTGTATAGGAAAGCAATAGATTTCTGTGTGTTAATTTTTTAACCTGCAACTGTGCTGAATTCAGATATTAGTTTTGTAGTTTTAGAGTGGAGTCTTTAGGGTTTTTTATGTACAGTATCTTGTCATCTGCAAATAGTGACAATTTCACTTCTTCTTTACCAATCTGGATGCGTTGTATGTCTTTCTTTTGTCTGATTGCGTGGCTAGGAACTCCCGTACTATGTTGAATAACAGTGGAGAGAGTGGGCATCCCTGTCTTGTTCCTGATCTTTGATGAAAAGCTTTCAGCTTCTGGCTGTTAAGTGTTACGTTAGCTGTGGGTTTGTCATATATGGCTGTTATGATGTTGAGGTACTTGCCCCCTATACCCAATTTGTTGACAGGTTTAATCATGAATGGATGCTGAATTTTGTCAAATGCTTTTTCAGCATATACGGAGATGATCATGTGTTTTTTTTTCTTCTTTTTATTGATGTGGTGGATGATGTTGATGGATTTTCGAATGTTGTACCATCCTTGCATCCCTGGGATGAATCCCACTTGATCATGGTGTATGATCCTCTTGATGTATTTTTGAATTCGGTTTTCTAATATTTTGTTGAGTATTTTTGCATCTACATTCATCAGGGACATTGACATATAATTTTCCTTTTTGGTGAGGTCTTTGCCCGGTATTGGTATTAGAATGATGCTGGCTTCATAGAATGAGTTTGGAAGTATTCCCTCCTCTTCTATTTTTTGGAAAACTTTAAGGAGAATGGGTTTTATTTCTTCTCTATATGTCTGGTAGTATTCAGAGGTAAATCCCTCAGATCCGGGGGTTTTGTTCTTGGGTAGTTTTTTGATTACCGATTCAATTTCATTGCTGGTGATTGGTCTGTTTAGTTTTTCTGTTTCTTGCTTGGTCAGTCTTGGGAGGTTATATTTTTCTAAGAAGTTGTCCATTTCTTCTATGTTTTCCAGCTTGTTAGCATATAGATTCTCATAATATTCTCTTATAATTCCTTGTATTTCTGTGGGGTCCGTCGTTATTTTTCCTTTCTCATTTCTGATTCTGTTTATGTGTGTAGATGCTCTTTTTCTCTTAATGAGTCTGGCTAGGGGTTTATCTATGTTGTTTATTTTTTCAAAGTACCAACTCTTGGTTTCATTGATTTTTTCTATTGTTTTATTCTTCTCAACTTTATTTATTTCTTCTATGATCTTTATTATGTCCCTCCTTGTGGTAACTTTGGGCCTCATTTGTTCTTCTTTTTCCAATTTCAGTAATTGTGTCTTTAGACTATTCATTTGGGAATGTTCTTCCTCCTTTAAATAGGCCTGGATTGCAATATCCTTTCCTCTTAGAACTGCCTTTGCTGCATCCCACAGAAGTTGTGGCTTTGTGTTGTTGTTGACATTAGTCTCCATATATTCTTTAATTTCTGTTTTAATTTGGTCGTTAACCTGTTGATTAATTAGAAAAATGTCATTAAGTCTCCATGTATTTGTGAGCCTATTTGATTTCCTTCTAAAATTTATTTCTAGTTTTATACCTTGGTGATCTGGGAAGTTGGTTGGTAGGATTTCAATATTTTTGAATTTACTGAGGTTCTTTTTGTGGCCTACTATGTGGTGTATTCTGGAAAATGTTCCATGTGCACTTGAGAAGAATGTGTATCCTGTTGCTTTTGTGTGTAGAGTTCGGTAGATGTCTGTTAGGTCCATCTGTTCTAGTGTGTTGTTCAGTGTCTCTGTGTCTTTACTTATTTTCTGTCTGGTTGATCTGTCCTTTGGAGTGACTGGTGTGTTGACATCTCCTAAAATGAATGCATTGCTGTCTATTTCCTCTTTTAATTCTGTTAGTATTTGTTTCACATATGCTGGTGCTCCTAGTTGGGTTCATATGTATTTATAATGGTTATTTCCTGTTGTTGGCCTGACACATTTATCATTATGTAATGTCCTTCTTTATCTCTTGCTACTTTCTTCGTTTTGAAGTCTATTTCGTCTGATACAAGTACTGCAACACCTGCTTTTTTCTCATTGTTGTTTGCATGAAATATCTTTTTCCATCCCTTCACTTTTAGTCTGTGTATATCTTTGGGTTTGAGGTGAGTCTCTTTTAAGTAGCATATAGATGGGTCTGGCTTTTTTATCCATTCTCTTACTCTGTGTCTTTTGATTGGTGCATTCAGTCCATTTACATTTAGGGTGATTATTGATATATATGTACTTATTGCCATTGCTGGCTTTACATTCGTGGTTACCAAAGGCTCAAGGGTTGCTTCTTTACTATTTAACAATCTAACTTAACTTTCTTGTTACATTATTGTAAACACCATCTGATGTTTCTTTATTTCTCTCCCTTCTTATTCTTCCTCCTCCATTCTTTATATACTGGGTGTTTTATTCTTTGCCTTTAGTTAGTATTTGGATGGTCTGCTTTCTTTGCTATGATTTTATTTTCTCTGGTGACTTCTTTTTAGCCTTAGGGGTGCCTCCCTCTAGAGCAGTTCGTTTAAGATATCCTGTAGTGTTTGTTTATGAGAGGCAAACTCTCTCAACTTTCATTTGTCTGGAAATTGTTTAATCCCTCCATCATATTTAAATGATAATCATGCTGGATACAATCTTCATGGTTCGAGGCCCTTCTGTTTCATAACATTAAATATATCATGCCATTCTCTTCTGGCCTGTAAGGTTTCTGTTGAGAAGTCTGATGATAGTCTGATGGGTTTTCCTTTGTAGGTGATCTTTTTTCTCTCTCTAGCTGCCTTTAATACTCTGTGTTTATCTTTGATCTTTGCCATTTTAATTATTATGTGTCTTGGTGTTGTCTTCCTTGGGTCCGTTGTGTTTGCAGATCTGTGGGCTTCCATGGACTGTGAGACTATTTCCTTCCCCAGTGAGGGAAAGTTTTCAGCAATTATTTCTTCAAAGACACTTTCTATCCCTTTTTCTCTCTCTTCTTCCTCTGGTACTCCTATAATGCGAATATTGTTCCATTTGGATTAGTCACGCAGTTCTCTTAATATTCTTTCATTCCTAGAGATTCTTTTATCTTTCTCTGCCTCAGCTTCTCTGTATTCCTGTTCTCTGATTTCTATTCCATTAACAGTCACCTGCATCTCATCCAGTCTGCTGTTAAGCCCGTCGATCGCTTGTCTGATTTCTGCATTGTCTTTCCTCACTTCCCTCACTTCCTCCCTCAGCTCTTGCACATTTCTCTGTAGATCCATCAGCATGGTTATGACTTTTATTCTGAATTATTTTTCAGGAAGACTGTGCATTTCAATCCCTTCAGGCTCCCTCTCTGGGGTTGTCTGGTTGATTTTAGCTTGGACCATATTCCTCTGTCTTTTCATGGCTATAGAAGGGGTCGCTGGTAGGTGCCACGTATGTCAGCTGGGCTCTTTAAGACTTTAAAAAGAGAAAAAAAAAAAGAAAGAAATTTTTAAAAAGGAAGAAAAGAAAAAAGAAAAAACAAAACAAACCAAACCAAACAAAAAGCAAAAAAACAAAGCAAAAAAAAATAAAAAACGCCCACCGGGAGTAGATTCTGTGAGGATGTTGTAGGTAGCGCAGTTGCCCTACTGTTCCACAGCTGTTCCTGCGCCGCCCCGCAGGGCCCTTTATAGCTTCGCCTCTTGGGGTGCCGAGTCCTTTCGGGTGTAGTTGCACGCTGGGCGCTTTCCTGTGTATTCTGGTCTCTCTTTTAGGAATAGTTGTATTTGCTGTATTTTCATAGATAAATATAGTGTTGGGAGGAGATTTCTGCCGCCCTGCTCACGCCGCCATCTTCCCGGAAGTCCAATTTACATTTTTTAAAGTGGAAATTTTCCAATAAAATGTAGTGAACCAAACCATCACAAAATTACTCTTAATAAAATTACATTTTTATTACCTTTGAAAGGATATCATAAAGTCATCTGATCATAATATCACATCATAATATCATAAAAAATCAGATCACATTATTTCTTCCAATAGTTAAATCTTTGACTATTTCAGCACCAACTCCCTGTCTTCCTTTCCATCCCTTTTCCCATCACTATCCTAGGGGACATGAAAATCCAGATGGATGAGCGTACCAGGTCTCCACCCTCTGGTTCCTTTTCTCCTCCTGTCCAATAAGCCTTCCTTCCAGTCCATCTGTGTTATCTCCTATGGCCATACCCAGGTCTTGTCATCAAAAAACAGTAACTCCTCCCAAATCCCAGTATCAAGTAGTTCCTTCCCCAAGCACCATTTCTTATCTCACTTACTCAAGAATGGCCATCCAACACTTATGCAACCACATGGAGAGCTCCCCCTTATTATACTACTCCTCTTATAAACTTTTCCCTCCTTAAGCCACTAAAATTATCTGTACAGTAGTCTCCCCTTATCCACAGCTTCACTTTCCACAGTTTCAGCTATCCACAGTCAACCAGAGTCAACTGAAGTTCCAAAGCAGATAATCCTTCTGAGGTTTTGTCAGAAGGTCATCAGTAGCCTAAATGCTACATCACAATACCTGCATCATGCACCTTACTTCATCTCATCACACAGGCATTTTATCATTTCACATCTTCACAAAGAAGGGTGAGTGCAGGACAATAAGATGTTTTGAGAGAGTCAGAGAGGGAGATCAATTCATATAACTTTTATTATAGTATATTGTTATAGTTGTTCTATTATATTAATAGTTATATTCCCATACTATGCCTAATTTGTAAATTAAACTTTATCAAAATTATATGTGTATAGGAAAAAACAGTATATATAGGGTTCAATACTATCCAGTTTCAGGCTCCACTGGGAGTCTTGGAGAATATCCTCTGCAGATAAGGGAGGTCACTGTGTAATCTCTCTTTGCAAACACCCTTAAGTTCTATGCCACCTCTTCCCCTGCTGTGCTCACCTGAGAGTTCCAGTCCCATACCCCAGCGAGCTCAGTGTACCGAGCATCATGGCCATCCAAGAGAAGCCACCATGCCCGGTGAAGCCACCTCCCCTTTGGCCAGTCTGGCTGGTGCATTGGCTTCATGCTTCACTGAAAATCTAAGAACAAAAGAAGAGAACTTCCCTATCTTTCGCCTCAATTTTGCCAGCCCACCTGCATCTGTGTCCACACTTCTACCTTCCTTCCTGTTATAATTAATGAAGAGTCTCTTCTCCTGTCAAAATCCAATCCCTCTGTTGTGCTCTGAATCCCTCCCTCCTCAGATCAAAAACAGGGCTACAGTTTTCACCCCTTAAAGTATGCCCTCCCTCTTCTGTTTCATCTGATTCTTACTCTTTACTGGATCATTACTGGCAACATGCAAAAGTGCTATAGTGTCTCCTATCTTTAAAAATTAAACATAAAAAGCCCTTATTTACATTCCCCCTAATCTCTGCCCCATTACTCTTCTCACCTTCATGACAGATAACTTCAAGAGTCACTTACAGTTGCTGTTTCCACCTCCCTGCCCCCTACGGTATACTGGATTCATTCCACTCCAAATGGGATTTCTTGACCCTCCACTGAGACTGTTCTTGTCCATGTAACCAGCAAACTCAGCAAAGCAAAAGTATGGTTGCTTGTGTCTCCTCAGCTTTCCTAGCCTCAGAGCTGATTCACCTTTCCTCGGAACTTCCATCCTGGCTCCCAGGATGCCCCGCTCACCTGGTTCTCCTCCCACCTTGCTGGCCATTTATTCCCAGCCTCCTTTGCTAGCTTCACCACTGCACATCCTCTAAGTAGTAAAAATTTTAGGCTTTGCAGTCCACATATAACAGCTTTCTCTGGATTCTTTGTTTTTTGTCTGTTTTTATTATTTTATAACTCTTTAGAAATGTAAAAAATTAAGGTGCATTACGATTAGCACACATAATGTAGGCGGGGCATGGGGAAGGCAGTATATCACAGAGAAGACAATTGGTGACTCTGTAGCATCATACTATGCTGATGGACAGTGACTGTAATGGGGTATGTGGTGGGGACTTGATAATGGGGGGAATCTAGTAACCACAATATTGCTCATGTAATTGTACATTAATGATACCAAAATTTAAAAAAAGAAATGTAAAAATATTCTTAGCTGAGAACTATATAAAAACAGGCTTCAAGCTATACTTGGCATTGTATTGTGTTGATTCTTGCTCCTGATAAAAAATGATTCACTTCTCAATCCTAGGCCTCCTTTCCTACTTTTACTCTCTCCCTAGTTGATCCCATTGAATCCCATGGCTTAAAAGAACAATTATATGCAGAATTCCACAATTTATACCTCCAACTCCAATCCTCCACCAAGTTCTAATCTCTTATATCCAAATGCTTACTTGATGTATTCAAGTAAGAACTCAGTGTGGCATATAGCAAATCATAATTTCATCTACTCCTCAGATGTGTAAAAGGCATATTGAACTTAATATATTTTGCATAAAACCTGTGCTTTCCCTAGCCTCCCCCACCTCAGCAAATAGCACAACCCAATTGCTCAAATCAAAACTCTGAAGTCATTGTTGATTTCCCCTTTCTCCTCACTCTCATTTCAACAAGACCTACTGACCCTATGTCCAAAATGAGCCATGATTTCTGACTACTGTCCTCATCTCTGCTGCTTCTCTGCAGTCAAGATCCCCCTGTTCCCAGTGTGGACAGCCACAGGGGCCTCCTAAGTGACTCAGTTGCCTCCAGTTTTGCCCCTTAAGACTGATTCTATACACAGTAGCAAATAATCCCTTAAAAATATAATCAGATCATATAATTTTTCCCACTTAAAACCTCCAGTAACAAAAGTTTTTTTTTGCTGTAGTTCATGAAGTCCTAAGTGAACTGGCTCAAACCCACCTCTGATTTAATTTCCCATTCTCTTCCACTCCTCTTTGTTCTTCAAACACACCATAACTTTTCTTGCCTCCAGCCCTTTGCACCTGCTGTTCCCAGAGCATCAAATGGCTGGTGTCCTTGTGAATATTCAGTCCATCTGGGGCTCTTACTCTAAATGATTCTCCAACCCATCCCACTGTATTTTATTCAAAATACATTTGACTCCCTGAAATTAGCTTGTTTGCATAGTTGATCAGTTGTTTATTATCTGAATCTTCCCAGTAGATTGTGATCTCCTTGAGAGCAGATATTGTGTTCATAGCTTTGTATTCTGTTTCCTAAAAGAGTGCCTGACATATAGTAGGGACATAGATATATTTGTTGAATTAATTATTAAGTAAAAGTAGAATGTCTAAGGTATTTTTTCTGCTTATATAATTAAATATAATAAAAATTTTTCAAAGTATTTTTCACCATATGACCACCCAAATGTGTAGAGGCTTAATACTCCCATCATAAAAATAAACTTTATTGGCTAGGAATTGTGTTACATTCTGGGAATACAAAAATAAGTCAAGAACACAGTTCTTGCCTTCTAAGATTATGTAATCTGGTGCATAGAATAATCATGTAAAATGATTAAAGTGGTGTGATATGTGGATAATAGAAATGCGCGAAGACACTAAATTCACCCTGGGGAGGTTAAGGAAGGCTTCATAAGGAAATGATATTTGAGCTGAATTTGAACAGAAGAACAGAATTTTTCCAGCTGCATCAGACAAAAAAGAAAGGAAAGTTATTCCAAACAGAGAAAACATTATGTGAAAAGCCACAGGGCCCAGAAAGAAAATATGGAGCATTAAAATTCAGTTAGTCAAGTTTGGATTGTGAGACATAGTGGGGTGCAGAGAGTGAGAAGAGATCGGTGAAAGAGAGAAGGGGCAAGTGATGAAGCCAGTAAATAATTAGATTTTTTCCTGACAATCAATTGGCTGATTTTGAAAAGGAAAATAACGCAATGACATGTGCTTACTGTAACGATCACCATTCCTGCAGGCTGATGGATAATGGATTAGAAGACTGAAACATTGGTCTCAGGGAGAGGAGTTAGATGACTCAGAGAAGAAAGGACTGAGTCAGGCCCTGTGGAGCACCAGCCTCTGAGGTCTCCTCCCTGGCCAGGGAGACAGGAGGCCCAGGAGAGAGCAGGGCCACAGAAGCTAGGGCAAAGAGTCACAAACCAGAGGCAGATCCCATAAATAAAGATGGGAACGTGTCAAACGGATCTGGCAATGTGTCGTCTGGCATTGAGGACCTCAGCAGCAACCATTTCTGTTGAGTGCACTACGTCAGTGCAAGACAAGAAGATTAAGGGGAAGCTAAAGTCAAGGAATAGGTTTTGTTTGATTATTTGTTTGTTTTTTAATGTGAGAAACTTTATAAAAACTTTATAAAAAGGCATGCTTATATCTGAGAAGAGCCAGCAGTTAGAAGAACAGAAAACAGGGGAGCACACCTTATACAGAGAAGGAACACTTTTTTCTCTTAATATATAAGGAAGATATACTTACAGATGTAGCTGTAAGTGAGTGTATAGGGTTTGGGTGGGGGAGGGCTGGGGATTGGTAGCAAAGAGTTAGGAAAACTCCCATCTGTTGGTGTTGGAGTCTCTGAGAGGACTGCCAACAATAGCACACCTTTCAGCATCCATGTTCTAAGAAAGTTGAAAAGTAATTAAAATAGTTAACATGAAGACCAAGAACATCATGTCCATTTCTGATGCAGCTAAACTGAGAACATGACTTTGGGTCTCTTAGAAAGTGGGGTTCCCAGAATTAGGCAACACTGCCCATCCTGACAGGCAGGACTGCAGAATCCATGTGGGGGTTCTTCCCAGCACATCTTGCATTATGGAAGAACACAGGAAAGCATATTTTTGCTAGCAGCTTGCTCCCAAAAGGCAGAAGGTAAGCTGAGCTGAGCTTGTACAGTTATTCCCCCCAAATTTGCCAATCAATTAAACCACCCCCTATCAGAAGCAAAGTTAGGAAAGGGGTGGAGAGGTCTGGAGATTCACAAAATTGAGCTCCTTTCATGTGGAGGAAACATCAGGGGTGCTGATAAAGTATTCCCTGCTGCCAGTTAGTTTATGTCTTCTAAAAAAAAAAAGAAAAGAAAGTGATCTGTTTAGAAACAGGTGGAAACGAGGAAAGGAAATACTATTGGCTTGAGAATGGTGACAATGTTTAGAGTCTCTGTTTGAGTGACAGGGAGAGTAAATTTCTTTTCAACATTGAAGGTCAGCAAAGGCTGGAAGTCAGAGGTTTGCAGAAGCACTCATGTGCGTGGTTGTGTGATCTTTAGCCAGGGTGATAGATCTATGGTTGGACTGAAAACCAAGAGAGATCTGTCACAGGGTGGGTTTCAAGGAGAGAGTAGTCAACTTCATGATATGCAGCTGAGAGGTCAGGTAAGATGAGAACTCAGTGATAACCATTAGATTTAGTAACTTAAATATCATTAAGTGAATTTCACTTTGATGGGATAGTAAGGCAAAAACCAGACTGGAATAGGTCAAAAGGGTGAGTTAAAATGTGATAAAATAAATGCATAAACATCTTTTGGGGGGATTTTGTATGAAGGGAATGGAAAAGTAGGGTGATAACATTAGGGAGATGTGTGGATAGTGGAAAGTTTTTGTTTAGTTTAGTTCTGTTTTCACAAGGGAGATAGTAGAGCATGTCTGAATGCCAGAGAAGGAATCAGCAGAGGAGTTAAAAGATGCAAGGAAAGTATATAAATATATACTTCAGTATTTTAGAGTCATGTAGACACAGCCTGAAATTAACTGGACTTCATAATAAGAAAGAATAGATATTATCTTTTGGTGCTCCCTTGGAAAAAGATTTTCAGTTATTCTAAATTCCATTCATTAAAAAAAATATATTTTCTTTAGAATGCATCATGGATTTATGCTGAAATCGATGGAGCCAAAAATGAACTACAAGGAAAACTATACAACCTAAGTAACCTCAGTCCTGATTTAGTCCAAGAAGCTGTCGACCATACACAGAACCTTCAACAAGAGGCTGATGAATTGAGCAGGTAATATTCTGGTCTTAGAAATTCAAATATATACATAGACTGAATAACTTATTTTTATCCAGTTCCAAATGCCAGAGTTACTGGGGTATAACACTAGCAGGTTGCTTTTAGGATTGGGTTTGCGTGTGTGTTGGTTGGTTGGTTGGTCAGTCTGAGAGCTGGTCATTGTTTATTGCAATTGCTTTGAGGAAATAGTTTTTCAATTTTAAAAAATCTGTCAGATTAGAAACATATGTTGTGGGGATAATTCTGTTCCACAGTTATTAATAGGATGGCCTAAGGCATGTAAGTCAGATCCCTCTACAAGGTCTAAACTTACCATCACCTCTTATTCCCTAAACAGCATTAACACTCCACACAAAGTATCTTAAGTAAAGCTGGTTGGAAGTTAGCAATACAACTGACTTCTGGTAAACACTCTGGATACTCCACAGTGCCCAGCAGGAACTATTTGATTTCAACACCTGTTAAGAGAAAATCAGTTGACAGTTTTCCTTACAGCACCTAGAAGAGAGTCATCCTCCCATTGGGCATTCAGTTAATGTTAATTGAAATGTACTGAAAGATTAGAATTGAGTTCATGACCCTGAAATAATAAGTAGATAATGAGATAATTATAGAGAAAGACTACAAATCTGTCAGTAACAAACAAGGATCAGTAAAGGTCACAGATAAAATAAGAACCAGTATTATCTTCTCTTCAAAGCTTAAATCACCTTTTTCTTCCTGATCGCCAAACCTTTCAAATATCCTTCCAGATCTCCTGAGAATTGAGAGAAAAAGTGAGAGAGAGAGAGACAAAAACAGGGACAGGGAGACAGAGAAATAGATGGCATGTGAAATCCAGGTATGAATGCTAGTGTTACATCTAACTCAGTGTCGTACTCCCAGGAAATGTGCTTTTGATCAAGCCAGTGAAATAGAGCTTGGATACAGTACTGCTTCTGGTAATACAGTGCACTGGTAGAGTGTCATTTTCAAGATTCAGCCTATGGCTCTCTTCATCATATCCATTGACTGGAATCTCAACATATACCTTGTCTAAATGCCTCCCTGCACCAAATTGTGTTCTAGAATGATTCTAAAGAAGTTACCCTATGCTTTGCATGAAACATAATCAGAAATATCAATCATACTGAAGTTTCTTTCACATTTAGGATATTTCTAACTAAACATATTCAGAGAAATACCCCAAATGATATATGTCTTCCCTTCGAAATGTGAATTTTCTTCCACACCTATCTGGTGTATCCAGTGATTCACTTGTACCTCAAACAGAGATAAACATAATTAATCAAGAAGCTTCCATTTCAAGAGCATATTTTTATTTTATATATTGATGTAGTACCTGTTTTGTGCCCAGTAATGAAAACAGAATAATAAAGGCTTTGTTTCAAGCTCTTTGGTCATATATTTTTACAATCTAGTCAGTAAATTTTTTACATATTAATAAATATTCATAACATTTTCGTCCCTTTCATCCCTTTCTCTTAAACCTTTCTCAGGTTTTACTCTCTGTGCCATTTCTAAGAACAAGGGGTTGTGGGGAGAAACAAGTAGCAAATATAGGACTATAATTACCTCTGCAGAACAGAGCTACATTATGCCTTTCACAGGTCTTAGGTACTTTTGCCTCAGTGGGCCCCTTCCTCCATAAAAAAATTTAAAATTGCGTGTCATGACTGCATTGATATAAAGACTAATATAATTATTATTATCCCATTTTTCTTCTGATTTAAAAAAATTAAACATCTCTGTGAGATTCTATTATGTCCAATAGGTAAGTCAGCCCTGATGCAGAGGAGCCAGAATTATGGCAAACTTGGGCAAAAGGGAAGGAAGCAGTTAAGGAAATACAGAGGAAGTAGTTGTTCTGAACCTAGAACTGCAGACAGATGTTACTGGGTGGCAGATTTTGGAATTTCTCTGTTCTTGTATTCTCAAAGGACAGAATTAGTCAAGAGACCAACAGAGAGTTAAAGCCTCAGAAGTTTTCTTAGTAAAGCAAAAGGAAAGTATGCTTCAGAGACAGGAGGCGCCTGATGCCAAGGGTGGGTAGCTGCTGACTGGTATCCCACTGTATCTTTTATGGAGGTTTATTTGGTTTCCTCCCTCCCATTTTTTCATTTTCATTATCTTTTGGATCTGTTTTGTTTCTTACCCTTCAGTCTCTTTAGGAGAGTTTGTGTTGGTCATTTCTCTTACGAATGTCTAAGCGATACCTTCGGTGGGGCCAAAACCACAGTGTAAATGGTATTATAATGGCCTCAGGGTCATTAGGACAAGGTCTTCCTTAAGCCCATATGCTCTAAAATCAGGAAGGTCCCAGTGACCCAAACTCTTGCTTGTCAGTTTGTTCTGAAGCACAAAAGGGATTGGTCTAAGGGAAACCAGTCGGTGTCCAGGTGGGGACTGGGTGGTCTGCTGCCCTTCTTTCTCCCCTCCAGCTCATGTCTATCTAACTGCTTACTCTAAGAAAGGGACTGAAACTGGATGGAGGAAACTGAGAAACAACTAAGTGAATTCAGTTGGTCAGGGAGGTTTGAACAGATGAGCCAGTGGTATCTGAAATGTCATACGCTGGGTCAGACAGTCTTCTGGAAATTACTGATGAATAAAGTGATACTAATTGTCAATGTTTAGAACTGAGAAAAAATATGGAACTGTTGGATTTAAAACTGATAAAAACTGAGACAAAAGATTCAGGGTTAACTGCAGAAGTGGGGGGTGGAGTTTGTACTATGGAGGCTTAGTTAATAATATGAATTATTGTGTGGATACACATATAGCTTGAAATTGCAATTCAGGAAACAGTTTAGGCATAACAATAAACCCTGATACTTACTGATGCCAAGGCACAGTACCAAGCACTTCACATGTTTTACCCCTGCTTTACCTCACATCAATCCTCTGAGGCATATATCGTGATAGGCCCCTGTTTGAGAGTGCCCAGTGCACGATGGGTACTCAGTAAATGTTAAATGAACCTTAAGAAGCCAGCAAGGGGCAGAGGCAGAGAACATGGTGTGTAGAGCAAGGTTGGGAATGGGTGTGAGTGAGCCTTTGTATGTAACAGAAGCACATGATCGTCAGAATGAGAACAAACCATAACAACATGTGCCTGGAGCACGTTATGCACCCTCTCTTGGAGCCCTGTTTCCTTATGTGAAAAGGGAATAACAATATATATGCTGTGGGTGTGGTAATGATTAAAGACTAATATATGGAGCAGAGCTGGCCTAGTATCTCCACAAAGATGCTCAGTACATGTTATTCTCCTCCTTTTTCATATTTTATTATTTCCTATATTGAGGTACAGACAATAAAATGCACAGATCTTAGTGTACAGCTCAGTGAATTCTGACATATGTGTGTGTACACTCATGCAGCCATCACCCGCATCAAGATGTCACACATTTGTGCTAATTTTTTCCCCTTTTCAGGAAAATATGATCTGTTATATAAAGTGAACAAAAGAGGAAAATAGGGTTGAAAAAGTAGTGACACCAGCTAATTCCTAACACGATGCTGAGGTTAAGCCCTCTCTCTGAGAGCCTTGGTTTCTTTTATGGAAAAGGAATAGCCATAATGATTTGGTAAGCAGTTAGGGGGATGATTATCAGCTCACCCCTGACCTGCACCACATAGATTCTTGCCTGAAGAGGCCTAGACTGCTGTTTGAAATCACCATTCCCTTTCCCTGTGGCCATTGCCAGACAGGCAGCTGCCATGGAGCCAAAATGGGATGAAATCTTGGGGGCACCAAAGGCAGAGGAATACAAAGATGTGCCCTTAGGAAAGGCAGTTCAGAAAACCTTTGCCAAACCAGGTCACCTTGAATAAGAGGAAGGAAGTCACTGGGGTCCCAGAAGTATTCAACTTAAGCCCTAAAAATAGGCCCGTTTTCCGAGAAGCTACATAGAGAGGAGAAATAATGACAAGTTTGTTCATTAACAGGAATTTGCACAGTTCCAATATGAATGGGTTGGTACAGAAGGCTTTGGATGCTTCAAATGTCTATGAAAATATTATCAGTTATGTTAATGAAGCCAATGAAACAGCAGAAGTGGCTTTGAACATCACTGACCAAATTTATGATGTGAGTATTCTCCTATATTAAAGTTCATTTGTATGTTGCCTTTTCCCAGCTTTGACTTTTCTGTTTCTAATGTCATGTCTTGAGCTTCCAATGTAATGCAAATGGCAGAAAGGGAAGAAGAATTAAGAAAAGCTCATTTATTTATGTACAAACATTTCAGTAGTGCAAGCTCTTTAAGGTATGCCATATTCCAGTCACAAACGTCAGCTTTTCGACAGCATTTTTAAGTTACCATGAATAAAACATGTTTAAAACTAGTTCCTGCTGATAGAGAAAATGCTTTATGCATACATTCAGATTTTCTTCAACTCAAAAATTATTTATTGAGTGGCTTCTGCACAATAAGCACTTTAGTGAGGTCTTGGCAGGCACTGTTCAAGGTTTACTGAATTATCCTTGAAAAACATTTACCTTGAAAATGCCAAGAACATTATTTTTTCATGTTCACACTTGACCCAGATTTTGAGCTATGAAAATGAAACTGTATGAATTTTGCTTTCTTTTTAGCACATAAACTGTGTCATTTAAATTGTATATCCATGAAAAGTTGCTTTCTTCTGCTGTCATTCTTATTCTCTCCACTCAATTCCTTTGTAGGCTGTGAGTGGGATTGATACTCAAGTCATTTACCATAAAGATGAAAGTGAGAACCTTCTTAATCAAGCCAGAGAACTTCAAGCAAGGGCAGATTCTAGTAAGTATTTTTGCTTTCCTATCCTCCTCCTGATTTATAGCTTCTTCCCTCTTTCATACAGTATTTCTGTACATAGAGATTCCAAAATTTAGGATTAAAGAACAAATTATACTTGAACCGAATAATATATGACTAGTTCCTGCTCAGAGTCAGGTATAAAGAAATCAAAGATTGGATATTTTTAAATAAATTGTGGTTTTAAAAAACCTTCCATATAGTAAAACATTTGGTGGATATTCTTGGTATTCAAGAAGGCTAGTTAAGAGGAACTTACCATAAACACCAATTTTTAAGGAGATAATGCTATAAAATATGTTTAACACTACAACTACATTGCACATTAATCTTTCATGGACAGTTTAGAAAACACTTTAAAATTGTCCTGTGAAGCAGTGGTTGGCCCTGTGAGAATCAGGAGAGGGCACCACAAAGCACTGGCTTGTAGTTTGCAGTCAACAAGTCTGCTGTATTGAGGACGAGCCCCATGACCATATATGGGAGGAAGCTCTCCCCAACACTAGTGTTTGCATCTGCTGAAGCAAGCACATCCAAGGGTGGGAGAGGGAGAAAAATAAAAGAAATCAACTTATTCAATTTTAGATCTTGTGAGCCCCTCTTAAAAAGAATCGAATCGACTAAGAATTTCACTAAATATTACTCATCTCTGATATAATGAACTCATTTCTAAAGATAGCTGAGAATTAACTGAGGTTGAAAATCCATTATCTAGCTAATTTCTAACTACCACTTAAAAACAAAGCCAAGTCTGAAACTAAAAGCTTCATGTAATTTTATCAAAAACATTAATCTCAAGTCTGTGCATTTTCCTTTTTTGTTAGAGACACTATATATAAAAAATAAGTGCATTTGTTTTTCATGTGCAGAATACTTAACTAATTACAATAAAACAGCTATTATTTTATGTTTTTCTGGATAAAAAAGAAAATAAAAAATGCTAAGATTCTCTACTCTAATTAATTTATTATGTAAGTCTAATTATATATGTGTAGTCTTGAAAATACTCCTTAGAAAAAAATTAGAATATCAAAAGTAAAGAATCACAATATTAATAGTAAAATATTTTTGAATAAATGTTGCCATGTCTATGTATTGCTTTTGTTTCTTGTGACATGCAGACCAGAATATGCAGGTCTGCATGATGAAATGACATAAATATTCTATTCTCCTTGAAAATTTGCAATGTATTTTCTCAATGCTGTCATTATTAAGTTATTGAATCTCATGAAATAATTTTTCTATTCTGTTAATGATACCTCTTCAAAGTTCTGTATTTTACGGCAGATAATCTCTCTATGTTGGTCACTTTGAATATTTTGCAGATGTGGTCACCTGTTCATGATCTTGATTGGTTAAATCCCTTCATATATTTATTTGCACAAGAGACACAAGTGGAGAATTAGGACTGTGTGAATCGAAACTTTAGACAATACTTTACTTCAGAACTTTTGCATCACTGTAGACAATACACGTTTGTGATATAAATCCATATTTTCAAATCAAACCATATTCATCTACTGAGTTACATTATAACTTCAGATTATTGTTAACTCATTCCCAAATAACGTTCAATGATCAGTAATATTTTTTCCCAGATTTTCTTTTTATCGTCATCAATATCAAAATAGTTAGCAATCTACAATAAACTCAGGAACCTGCTATTTAAAGGTGTCTTCTATAGAATTCATTTGTAAAATGAAAACTCTTTATATAAGAAAGTACCACATAGGACAGACTTGATATGCAACACTGCAACATCCAGCCAAAAATAGATTTTCTATCTCCTATTTTTGTTATTTTGGTATTAATTAATGTACAGTTACATGAGCAACATTATGTTTACTAGACTCCCCCTATTATCAAGTCCCCACCACATACACATTACAGTCACTGTCCATCAGCATAGTAAGATGCTATAGAAACACTACTTGTCTTCTCTGTGTAATACTGCCTTCCCCGTATGCCCCCACCCCCACTACATTGTGTGTGCTAATCGTAATGCCCCTTATCCCTCCCTTCCCACCCATCTTCCCAGTCCTTTTCCCTTTGGTAACTGTTAGTCCATTCTTCGGTTCTGTAAGTCTGCTGCTGTTTTGTCCCTTCAGTTTTTTCTTTGTTCTTATACTCAAAGATAAGTGAAATCATTTGGTACTTGTCTTTCTCCACCTGGCTTATTTCACTGAGCATAATAATACCCTCTAGCTCCATCCATTTTGTTGCAAATTATAGGATTTGTTCTCTTCTTATGGCTGAATAATATCCCATTGTGTATATGTACCACATCTTCTTTATCCATTCATCTATGGATGGACACTTAGGTTGCTTCCATTTCTTGGCTATTGTAAATAGTGCTGCGATAAAAATAGGGGTGCATATATCTTTTTCAAACTGGTCTCCTACATCTTAGGGTAAATTCCTAGGAGTGGAATTCCTGGGTCAAATGGTATTTACATTTTTACTTTTTTGAGGAACCTCCATACTGCTTTCCACAATGGTTGAACTAATTTACATTCCCACCAGCAGTGTAGGAGGGTTCCCCTTTTCTCCATATCCTTGCCAACATTGGTTGTTGTTTGTCTTTTGGATGTTGGCCATACTAACTGGTGTGAGGTGATATCTCATTGTGGTTTTAATTTGCATTTCTCTGATGATTAGCAATGGGGAGCATCTTTTCATGTGCCTGTGGCCATCTGAATTTCTTCTTTGGAGAAGTGTCTGTTCAGCTCCTCTACCCATGTTTTAATTGGCTTCTTTGCTTTTTGTTTGTTGAGGTATGTGAGCTCTTTATATAATTTGGATGTCAACCCCTTATCAGATATGTCATTTATGAATATATTCTCCCTACTGCAGGATGTCTTTTTGTTCTACTGATGGTGTCCTTTGCTGTAAAGAAGCTTTTTAGTTTGACATAGTCCCACTTGTTCATTTTTGCTTTTGTTTCTCTTGCCTGGGCAGATATGTTCATGAAGAAGTTGCTCATGTTTATGTCCAAGAGATTTTTGCCTATGTTTTTTTCTAAGAATTTTATGGTTTCGTGCCTTACATTCAGGTCTTTTATCCATTTTGAGTTTACTTTTGTGTATGGGGTTAGACAATAATCCAGTTTCATTCTCTTGCATGTATCTATCCAGTTTTGCCAACACCAGTTGTTGAAGAGGCTGTCATTTCCCCATTATATATCTATGGCTCCTTGATCATATATTAATTGACCATGTATGCTTGGGTTTATATCTGGGCTCTCTAGTCTGTTCCATTGGTCTATGGGTCTGTTCTTGTGCCAGTACCAAATGGTCTTGATTACTATGGCTTTGTAGTAGACCTTGAAGTCAGGGAGCATAATTCCCCTGCTTTACTCTTCCTTCTATGGATTGCTGTGGCTATTTGGGGTCTTTTGTTGTTCCATATGAATTTTAGAACTATTTGCTCTAGTTCACTGAAGAATGCTATTGGTATTTTGATAAGGATGGTATTGAATCTGTAGATCGCTTTAGAAAGGACGGCCATTTTGACAATATTAATGCTTCCTATCCATGAGCATGGGATGTGTTTCCATTTATTGGTTTCTTTTTAAATTTCTCTCATGAGTGTCTTGTAGTTTTCAGAGTAAAATTCTTTAACTTCCTTGGTTAGGTTTATTCCTAGGTATTTTATTGTTTTTGATGAAATTGTGAATGGAATTGTGTCCCTGATTTCTCTTCTGCTAGTTCATCGTTAGCATGTAGGAATACAACAGATTTCTGCGTATCAATTTTTTTTTCTGGGAAATACATTTTTTTAATTTTGGTATCATTAATCTACAGTTACATATGCAACATTATGCCTGCTAAACTCCCCACTTCATCAGGCTCCCCCCACTTGCCCCATTACAGTCACTGTCCATCAGCATAGTGAGGTGCTACAGAATCACTACTTAACTTCTCTGTGTTGTACAGCCCTCCCCATGCCCCCCCAAACATTACATCTGCTAATCATAATGACCCTTTTTCCCCCTTGTCCCTCCCTTCCCACGTGTCTTCCCTAGTCCCTTTCCCTTTGGTAACTGTTAGTCCCATTCTTGGGTTCTGTGAGTCTGCTATTTTTTTATTTCAGTTTTTCTTCTTTATTCTTATGCTCCACACATGAGTGAAATCATTTGATACTTGTCTTTCTCTGCTTGGCTTATTTCACTGAGCATAATACCCTCTAGCTCCATCCATGTTGTTGCAAATGGGAGGATTTGTTTTCTTCTTACGGTTGAATAATATTCCATTGTGTATATGTACCAAATCTTCTTTATCCATTCACCTACTGATGGACACTTAGGTTGCTTCCATTTCTTGGCTATTGTAAATAGTGCTGCGATAAACATAGGGATGCATCTGTCTTTTCCATACTGGGCTGCTGCATTCTTAGGGTAAATTCCTAGGAGTGGAATTCCTGGGTCAAATGGTATTTCTATTTTGAATTTTTTGAGGAACCTCCATACTGCTTTCCACAATGGGTGAACTAATGTACATTCCCATCAGCAGTATAGAAGGGTTCCCTTTTCTCACATCCTCACCAACATTTGTTATTGTTTGTGTTTTGGATGTTTTTCATCCTTACTGGTGTGAGGTGATATCTCATTGTGGTTTTAATTTGCATTTCTCTGATGATTAGTGATGTGGAGCATCTTTTCATATGCCTGCTGGCCATCTGAATTTCTCCTTTGGAGAGGTGTCTATTCATGTCCTCTGCCCATTTCTTGATTGGATTATTTGCTTTTTGTTTGTTGAGGTGTGTGAATTCTTTATATATTTTGGATGTCAACCCGTTATCAGATATGTCTTTTATGAATATATTCTCCCATACTGTAGGATGTCTTTTTGTACTACTGATGGTGTCTTTTGCTGTACGGAAGGTTTTCAGCTTGATATGGTCTGACTTGTTCATTTTTGCTTTTTTTTCCCTCATCTGGGGAGATATGTTCATGAAAAAGTTGCTCATGTTTATGTCCAAGAGATTTTTGCCTATGTTTTTTTCTAAGAGTTTTACAGTTTCATGACCTACATTCAAGTCTTTGATCCATTTTGAGTTCACTTTTGTGTATGGGGTTAGACAGTAGTCCAGTTTCATTCTCTTACATGTAGCTGTCCAGTTTTGCCAACACCAGCTGCTGAAGAGGCTGTCATCTCCCCATTGTATATGCAAGGCTCCTTTATCATATATTAATTGACTGTATATGTTTGGGTTAATGTTTGGATTTTCTATTCTGTTCCACTGGTCTGTGGGTCTGTTTTGTGCCAATACCAAATTGTCTTGATTACTGTGGCTTTTTAGTAGAGCTTGAAGTCACGGAACGTAATTTCCCCTGTTTTATTCCTCCTTCTCAGGATGACTTTGGCTATTCGGGGTCTTTTGTGGATCCATATGAATTTTAGAGTTATTTGATCCAGTTCATTGAAGAAAGCTGTTGGTATTTTGATAGGGATTGCACTGACTCTGTACATTGCTTTACATAGTATAGCCATTTTGACAATATTTATTCTTCCTAGCCAAGAGCATGGGATGCATTTCCATTTGTTAGTGTCCTCTTTATTTTCTCTTAGGAGTGTCTTGTAGTTTTCAGTGTATAGGTCTTTCCCTTCCTTCGTCAAGTTTATTCCTAGGTATTTTATTCTTTTTGATGCAAGTTTGAATGGAATTGTTTTCCTGATTTCTCTTCTGTTAGCTCATCGTTAGTGTATAGGAAAGCAACAGATTTCTGTGTGTTAATTTTGTATCCTGCAAACTTGCTGAATTCAGATATTAGTTCTAATAGTTTTGGAGTAGAGTCTTTAGGATTTTTATGTACAATATCATGTCATCTGCAAATAGTGACAATTTGACTTCTTCTATATCAATCTGGATGCCTTTATTTCTTTGTTTTGTCTGATTGCCGTGGCTAAGACCTCCAGTACTATGTTGAATAACAGTGGAGAGAGTGGGTATCCCGGTCTTGTTCCTGTTCTTAGATGAGAACATTTCAGCTTCTTGCTGTTAAGTATGATGTTAGCTGTGGGTTTGCCATATATGGCCTTTATGATGTTGAGGTACTTGCCCTCTGTACCCATCATGTTGAGAGTTTTTATCATGAATCGATGCTGAATCTTGTCGAATACTTTTTCAGCATCTATGGAGATGATCCTGTGGTTTTGTTCTTCTTTTTATTGATGTGGTGGATGATGTTGATGGATTTTCAAATGTTGTACCATCCTTGCATCCCTGAGATGAATCCCACTTGATCATGATGTATGATGCTCTTGATATATTTTTTAATTCGGTTTGCTAATATTTTGCTGAGTATTTTTGCATCTACGTTCATTAGGGATATTAGTCTGTAATTTTTTTTTTTGGTGAGGTCTTTTCCAGGTTTTGGTATTAGAGTGATGCTGGCTTCGTAGAATGAGTTTGGAAGTATTCCCTCCTCTTCTATTTTTTGGAAAACTTTAAGGAGAATGTGTATTATATCTTCTCTATTTGTCTGGTAAAATTCAGAGGTGAATCCATCTGGTCCAGGAGTTTTGTTCTTGGGTAGTGTTTTGACTACTGATTCAATTTCATTTCTCGTTATAAGTCTGTTTAGGTTCTCTTTTTCATGCTTGGTCAGTCTTCGAAGGTTATATTTTTCTAAGAAGTTGTCCATTTCTTCTATGTTTTCCAGCTTGTTAGCATATAGATTTTTATAATATTCTCTTATAATTCTTTGTATTTCTGTGGTGTCCGTCGTGATTTTTCCTTTCTCATTTCTAATTCTATTTATGTGTGTAGATTCTCTTTTTCTCTTAATAAGTCTGGCTGTGGTTTTATCTATTTTGTTTATTTTTTCAAAGAATCAGCTCTTGGTTTCATTGATTTTTTTCTATTGTTTTATTCTTCTCAATTTTATTTAATTCTTCTCTGATCTTTATTATGGCCCTCATTTTGGTGACTTTGGGCCTCATTTGTTCTTCTTTCTCCAATTTCAATAATTGTGTCTTTAGACTATTCATTTGGGAATGTTCTTCCTTCTTTAAATCGGCCTGGATTGCAATATACTATCCTCTTAGAAGTATCTTTGCTGCGTCCCACAGAAGTTGGGGCTTTGTGCTGTTGTTTTCATCTTTCACCGTATATTGTTTGATCTCTGTTTTAATTTGGTCATTTATCCATTGATTATTTAGGAGCATGCTGTTATGTCTCCATGTATTTGTGAGCCTTTTTGTTTTCTTTGTACAATTTATTTCTAGCTTTATACCTTTGTGATCTGAGAAGTTGGTTGGTAGAATTTCAGTATTTTTGGATTTACTGAGGTTCTTTTTGTGGCCAATATGTGGTCTATTCTGGAAAATGTTCCACGTGCACTTGAGAAGAATGTGTATCCTGTTGCTTTTGGGTGCAGAGTTCTGTAGATGTCTGTTAGGTCCATCTGTTCTAGTGTGTTGTTCAGTGCCTTTGTGTCTTTACTTATTTTCTGTCTGTTTGATCTGTCCTTTGGAGTGAGTGGTATGTTGAAGTCTCCTGAAACAAATGCATTGCCTTCTATTTTCTCCTTTAAGTCTGTTAGTATTTGTTTCACATATATCAATGCTCCTGTGTTGGGTGCATATATATTTATAATGGTTATTTCCTCTTGTTGGACTGACGCATTTATCATTCTATAATGTCCTTCTTTATCTCTTGCTACTTTCTTTGTTTTGAAGTCTATTTTTTCTGATACAAGTACTGCAACGCCTGCTTTTTTCTCCTTTTTGTTGGCATGAAATGTCTTTTTCCATACCTTCACCTTTAGTCTATGTATATCTTTGGGTTTGAGGTGAGCCTGTTGTAAGCAGCACATAATGCATCTTGCTTTTTTATCCATTCTATTACTCTGTGTCTTTTGATTGGTGCATTCAGCCCATTTACATTTAGGGTGATTATTGATAGATATGTACTTATTGCCATTCCTGGCTTTAGATTTGTGTTTACCAAAGTTTCAAGCATAGTTTCTTTACTATCTAGCAGTCTGACTTAACTTTCTTGTGAAGTTATTGTAAACACAGTCTGTGATTCATTATTTCTCTCCCTTCTTATGCTTCCTCCTCTATTCTTTATATACTAGGTGTTTTATTCTTTGCGTTTAGTTAGTATTTGATGGTCTGCTTTCTTTGCTATGATTTTATTTTCTCTGGTCTCCTCTTTTTAGCCTTAAGAGTGTTTCCATCTAGAGAAATCCCTTTAAGATATCCTGTAGAGGTTGTTTATGGCAGGCAAACTCCCTCAGCTTTTACTTGTCTGGGAATTGTTTAATCCCTCTCCCAAATTTAAATGATAATGATGCTGGATACAATATTCTTGGTTTGAGGCCCTTGTGTTTCATTACGTTAGATATATCATGCCATTCTCTTCTGGCCTGTAAGGTTTCTGTCTGATGATAGTCTAATGGGTTTTTCTTTGTAGGTGATCTTTTTCCTCTCTCTAGCTGTCTTTAATACTCTTTCCTTATCTTTGATCTTTGCCATTTTAATTATTATGTGTCCTGGTGTTGTCTTCCTTGGGTCCCTTGTGTTGGGAGATCTGTGGGCTTCCATGGTCTGAGAGACTATTTCTTTCCCCAGCTTGGGGAAATTTTCAGCAATTATTTCTTCAAAAACACTTTCTATCCCTCTTTCTGTCTCTTATTCTTCTGGTACTCCTATAATGCAAATATTGTTCCGTTTGGATTGGTCACACAGTTCCCTTAATATTCTTTCATTCCTGGAGATCCTTTTATCTCTCTCTGCCTCAGCTTCTCTGTATTCCTGTTCTCTGATTTCTATTCCATTAACAGTCTCTTGCAACTCGTCCAGTCTGCTGCTTAGCCTGTTGATCGCTTGTCTCATTTCTGCATTGTCTTTCCTCACTTCTCTCACTTCCTCCCTTAGCTCTTGCATACTTCTCTGTAGATCCATCAGCATGGTTATGACTTTTATTCTGTATTCTTTTTCAGGAAGACTGTGCATGTCCATGTCATCAGGCCCCCTCTCTGCGGTCTGGCTAAGCTTTTTCTGGACGATATTCATTTGTCTTTTCATGGCGATAGAAGTCGTTGCTGGTAGTTGCCACGTGTGTCAGCTGGGTGAACAAAGTCCCTTCCTGCTTGTTGTTCTCCTTGCCCTTCTCAGGGGCCTGAGCTGTTTTCCAGCACACTGGAAGGCAGTCTCTGGGATAATCCCCTAAGCTACCTGTGTGTGGCGTCGCCCTCAGCTTAACCGATAGCACTGCCAGGGTTTGCAGTGTCATTGGGTGCGTTTTGTCTCCTTAGTGCCTTCCGATCCTGGTTCTGGGGCTCTTCCCGCTTAGCTGCATGGCAGCCGAGATGTGATTTTGTGAGGATGCTGTGGGTGGCACTGCTCCTCCACTGTTCCGCAGCAGCGGCAGCTCTGCTAGACCCTTTGCGGCTCTGGCCAGGGCGGGCATGGTAATGAATGGCAGGCTGCTGAACTCTGTGGGAAGCCTCCCCTTGGTTGCTTTGGCCAGCTGCCAGCCAGGGGGTCCAAAATTCCCCAAGACTCCCAGCCCGCTGGGCCGAGTGCGCTGGGACAATTTTGTTCCGCTGTTGGGCCTTTGTCTCTTTAAGACTTTAAAAAAAGCATGCATTTCTCTTTTGTCCCGGGGAGCTGGCTGAGAGGACCCCGTTGCCGTCTCATCTCAGATCCTGCACTTCTGTTTTCCTGACCTCCGATACAGCATGTGATGTGTGTCAGTGCTCCTGGCGCAGATCACCAGGGTTGGTTATTTAACCGGTCTGTTCTTCAACTCCCTCCCCGCTCTGAATCTTTTCCTCCCGCTGGTGCACTGAGGTGAGGGAGTGCTCGGGTCCCGCCGGGTCATGTCTTTGTACATTACCCGCTTCGTGAGGCGCTGAGTTCTCTCAGAATTATCTGTAGCCTGGCTGTTGTACTGTATCTTCTGGTTTCTCTTTTTGGAATAGTTGTATTTGTTTTATTTTCACAAATACATATGGTTTTGGGAGGAGATTTCCACTGCCCTGCTCATGCTGCCATCATCCCAGAAATCTCTGTGTATTAATTTTGTATCCTGCAACTTTACTGAATTCAGATATTAGATCTAGTAGTTTTGGATTGAATTCTTTATGTTTTTTTATGTACAATCCATGTCATCTGAAAACAGGGAGAGTTTCCTTACAAATCTGGATGCCTTTTATTTATTTGTATTGTCTGAGTGCCATGGCTAGGACCTCTAGAACTATGTTGAATAAAAGTGGGGAGAGTGGGCATCCTTGTCTTGTTCCCGATCTTAACGGATAAGCTTTCAGCTTCTGCTCTTAAGTATGATTTGGCTGTGCGTTTGTCATATATGGCCTTTGTTATGTTGAGTTACTTGCCCTCTATACCCATTTTGTTGAGAGTTTTTATCTTGAAAGGATGTTGAGTTGTGTCGAATGCTTTTTCAGCATCTATGCAGGTGATCATGTGGTTTTTGTCATTCTTTTTGTTGATGTAGTGGATGATGTTGATGGATTTACAAATGTTTTACCACCCTTGCATCCCTGGGGTGAATCCCACTTGATCATGATGGATGATGTTTTTGATGTATTTTTGAATTTGGTTTGCTAAAATTTTGTTGAGTATTTTTGCATCCATGTTCATCAGGGATATTGGTATGTAATTTTCTTTTTTTGTGGTGTCTGCCTGGTTTTGGTATTTGAGTGATGTTGGACTTTTGGAATGAGTTTGGGAGTCTTCACTTGTCTTCTGTTTTTTGGAAAACTTTAAGGAGGATGGTTATTAGGTCTTCAATAAATGTTTGATAAAATTCAGCAGTGAAACCATCTGGTTACAGGATTTTTTTCTCAGGTAGTTTTTTGATTACTAATTCAATTTCCTTGCTGGTAATTGGTCTACTCAGATTTTCTGTTTCTTCCTGGGTCAGGCTTTGAAGGTTTTATTTTTCTAGAAACTTGTCCATCTCATCTAGGTTATCCAGTTTGTTACCATATAATTTTTCATAGTATTCTCTCATAATTCTTTGTATTTCTGTAGTGTCTGTAGTGATTTTTCCTTTCTCATTTCTGATTCTGTTTATGTGTGTAGACTCTCCTTTTCTCTTGATAAGTTTTGATAAAAACCTTGCCAGTGTTTTATCTATTTAGTTTATTTTCTCAAAGAACAAGTTCCTGCTTTCATTGATTCTATTGTTTTATTCTTCTCAATTTTATTTGTTTCTTCTCTAATCTTTATTATGTCCCTCCTTCTACTGACTTTGGGCCTCATTTTTTCTTCCTTTTCTATTTTCATTAATTGTGCGTTTAGGCTGCTCAATTGGGATTGTTCTTATTTCCTGAGGTATGCCTGTATTGCAATATATTTCCCTCTTAGCACGACCTTTGCTGCGTCCCACAGATTTTGTGGTGTTGAATTACTGTTTTCATTTGTCTCCACATATTGCTTGATCTCTGTTTTTATTTGGTCATTGATCCATTGATTATTTAGGAGCATGTTATTAAGCCTCCATGTGTTTGTGTGCTTTTTCATTTTCTTTGAGTAATTTATTTCTAGTTTATTGCCTGTGTGATATTAGAAGCTGGTGGTACAATTTCAATGTTTTTTAATTTACTGAGTTCTTTTTGTGGCCTAGGTTGTGATCTATTATTGAAAATGTTCCATGTGCACTTGAGAAGAATGTGTATCCTGTTGCTTTGGGATGGAGTGTTCTGTAGATGTCCGTTAGGTGCATGTGTTCTAATATCTTATTTAGTGCCTCTGTCTTTTTACCTATTTTCTGTCTGGTTGATCTATCCTTTGGAGTGAGTTGTGTGTTGGAGTCTCCTAAAACGAATGCATTGCATTCTATTTCCCCCTTTAACTCTGTTAGTATTTGTTTCACAAATATAGGTGATCCTGTGTTGGGTGCATATTTATTTATTTATTTATTTATTTATTTATTTTAGATCAAAATAAAATTAAGTCTTTTATTTTTTTGTGCTGCTGCTCACTGTTTTTGCAGTCTTGACAATGTGTGTGTGTATATATATATATATATATATATATACTTATATATATATTTATTTTTATTTTTATTTATTCATTTATTTTTAATATAACTTATTTTATTATCATTAATTTACAATTACATGTGCAATATTACGGTTATTAAACTACCCCTTCATCAGGTCCCCCCCACCAACATCATTACAGTCACTGTCCACCAGCATAGTGAGATGCTATAGAATCACTACTTGTCTTCTCTGAGTTGTACAGCCCTCCCCGTGCCCCCCCAACATTATGCCTGCTAAACGTAATGCCTCATTTTCCCTCTTATCCGCCCCTTCACGCCCATTTTCCCCTGTCCCTTTCCCTTTGGTAACTATTAGTCTGTTCTTGGGTTCTGTGAGTCTGCTGTTGTTTTGTTCCATCAGTTTTTTTCTTTGTTCTTATACTCCACATATGAGTGAAATCATTTGATACTTGTCTTTTTCGGCTTGGCTTCTTTCACTGAGCATAATACCCTCTAGCTCCATCCATGTTGTTGCAAATGGTAGGATTTGTTTTCTTCTTATGGCTGAATAATATTCCATTGTGTATATGTACCACCTCTTCTTTATCCATTCATCTACTGATGGACACTTAGGTTGCTTACATTTCTTGGCTATTGTAAATAGTGCTGCAATAAACATAGGGGTGCATCTGTCCTTTTCAAATTGGGCTGCTGCATTCTTAGGGTAAATTCCTAGGAGTGGAATTCCTGGGTCAAATGGTATTTCTATTTTGAGTTTTTTGAGGAACCTCCATACTGCTTTCCACAATGGTTGAACTAATTTGCAGTCCCACCAGCAGTGTAGGAGGGTTCCCTTTTCTCCACATCCTCGCCAACATTTGTTGTTGTTTGTGTTTTGGATGTTGGCCATCCTCACTGGTGTGAGGTGATATCTCATTGTGGTTTTAATCTGCATTTCTCTGATGATTAGCGATGTGGAGCATCTTTTCATGTGCCTGTTGGCCATCTGAATTTCTTCTTTGGAGAAGTGTCTATTCATGTCCTCTGCCCATTTCTTAATTGGATTATTTGCTTTCTGTTTGTTAAGGTGCATGAGTTCTTTATATATTTTGGATGTCAACCCTTTATCAGATACGTTTTCTATGAATATATTCTCCCATACTGTAGGATGTCTTTTTGTTCTACTGATGGTGTCCTTTGCTGTACAGAAGCTTTGCAGCTTGATATAGTCCCACTTGTTCATTTTTGCTTTTGTTTCCCTTGCCCAGGGAGATATGTTTATGAAGAAGTTGCTCATGTTTATGTCCAAGAGATTTTTGCCTAAGTTTTTTTCTAAGAGTTTTATGGTTTCATGACTTACATTCAAGTCTTTGATCCATCCTGAGTTTACATTTGTGTATGGGGCTAGACAGTAGTCCAGTTTCATTCTCTTACATGTAGCTGTCCAGTTTTTCCAACACCAGCTGCTGAAGAGGCTGTCATCTCCCCATTGTATATCCAAGGCACTTTTATCAAATATTCATTGACTGTATATGTTTGGGTTAATGTTTGGAAATTCTATTCTGTTCCACTGGCCTGTGGGTATGTTTTTGTGCCAATACCAAATTGTCTTGATTACTGCGGCTTTGTAGTAGAGCTTGAAGTCAGGGAGTGTAATTCCCCCTGTTTTATTCCTCCTTCTCAGGTTTGATTTGGCTATTCGGGGTCTTTTGTGGTTCCATATGAATTTTAGAATTATTTGTTCCAGTTCACTGAAGAAATCTGTTGGTAGTTTGATAGGGATTGCATTGAATCTGTAGATTGCTTTAGGTAGTATAGCCATTTTGACAATATTTATTCTTCCTAGCCAAGAGCATGGGATGCATTTCCATTTGTTAGTGTCCTCTTTAATTTCTCTTAGGAGTGTCTTGTAGTTTTCAGAGTACAGGTCTTTCACTTCCTTCGTTAGGTTTATTCCTAGGTATTTTATTCTTTTTGATGCAATTGTGAATGGAATTGTTTTTCTGATTTCTCTTTCTGTTACTTCATCATTAGTGTATAGGGAAGCAACAGATTTCTGTGTGTTAATTTTGTATCCTGCATCTTTGCTGAATTCAGATATTAGTTCTAATAGTTTTGGAATGGAATCTTTAGGGTTTTTTATGTACAGTATCATGTCATCTGCAAATACTGACAATTTGACTTCTTCTTTGCCAATCTGGATGCCTTGTATGTCTTTGTTTTGTCTGATTGCTGTGGCTAGGACCTCCAGTGCTATGTTGAATAACAGTGGAGGTAGTGGGCATCCCTGTCTTGTTCCTGACCTCAGATGCAAAGCTTTCAGCGTTTCGCCATTAAGTATGATGTGAGCTGTCGGTTGGTCATATATAGCCTTTATGATGTTGAGGTACTTGCCGTCTATAACCATTTTGTTGAGAGTTTTAATCATGAATGGATGCTGAATTTTGTCAAATGCTTTTTCAGCATCTATGGAGATGATCATGTGGCTTTTGTTCTTCTTTTTGTTGATGTGGTGGATGATGTTGATGGATTTTCGAATGTTGTACCATCCTTGCATCCCTGGGATGAATCCCACTTGATCATGGTGTATGATCCTCTTGATGTATTTTTGAATTCGGTTTGCTAATATTTTGTTGAGTATTTTTGCATCTACGTTCATCAGGGATATTGGTCTGTAATTTTCTTTTTTGGTGAGGTCTTTGCCCGGTTTTGGTATTAGAGTGATGCTGGCTTCATAGAATGAGTTTGGAAGTATTCCCTCCTCTTCTATTTTTTGGAAAACTTTAAGGAGAATCGGTGTTATTTCTTCTCTATATGTCTGGTAGAATTCAGAGGTGAATCCATCAGGCCCAGGAGTTTTGTTCTTCGGTAGTTTTTTGATTACCAATTCGATTTCATCGCTGGTGATTGGTCTGTTTAGTTTTTCTGTTTCTTGCTTTGTCAGTCTTGGAAGGTTGTATTTTTCTAAGAAGTTGTCCATTTCTTCTATGTTTTCCAGCTTGTTAGCATATAGATTCTCATAATATTCTCTTATGATTCTTTGTATTTCTGTGGGGTCCATCGTGATTTTTCCTTTCTCATTTCTGATTGTGTTTATGTGTGTAGATTCTCTTTTTCTCTTAATGAGTCTGGCTAGGGGTTTATCTATTTTGTTTATTTTTTCAAAGAACCAGCTCTTGGTTTTATTGATTTTTTCTATTGTTTTATTCTTCTTAATTTTATTTATTTCTTCTCTAATCTTTATTATTTCCCTCCCTCTGGTGACTTTGGGCCTCATTTGTTCTTCTTTTTCCAATTTCAGTAATTGTGTCTTTAGACTATTCATTTGGGAATGTTCTTCCTTCTTTAAATAGGCCTGGATTGCAATATACTTTCCTCTTAGAACTGCCTTTGCTGCGTCCCACAGAAGTTGTGGCTTTGTGTTGTTGTTGTCATTAGTCTCCATATATTCTTTGATTTCTGTTTTGATTTGGTCGTTAACCCATTGATTAATTAGGAGAGTGTTGTTAAGTCTCCATGTATTTGTGAGCCTTTTTGATTTCTTTCTAAAATTTATTTCTAGTTTTATACCTTGGTGATCTGAGAAGTTGGTTGGTAGGATTTCAATATTTTTGAAATTACTGAGGTTCTTTTTGTGGCCTAGTATGTGGTCTATTCTGGAAAATGTTCCATGTGCACTTGAGAAGAATGTGTATCCTGTTGCTTTTGGGTGTAGAGTTCTGTAGATGTCTGTTAGGTCCATCTGTTCTAGTGTGTTGTTCAGTGCCTCTGTGTCTTTACTTATTTTCTGTCTGGTTGATCTGTCCTCTGGAGTGAGTGGTGTGTTGAAGTCTCCTAAGATGAATGCATTGCTGTCTATTTCCTCCTTTAATTCTGTTAGTATTTGTCTCACATATGCTGGCGCTCCTGTGTTGGGTGCATATATATTTATAATGGTTATATCTTCTTGTTGGACTGACCCCTTTATCATTATGTAATGTCCTTCTTTATCTTTTGCTACTTTCTTCGTTTTGAAGTCTATTTTGTCTGATACAAGTACTGCAACACCTGCTTTTTTCTCTTTGTTGTTTGCATGAAATATCTTTTTCCATCCCTTCACTTTTAGTCTGTGTATATCTTTGGATTTGAGGTGAGTTTCTTGTAGGCAGCATATAGATGGGTCTTGCTTTTTCTATCCATTCTGTTACTCTGTGTCTTTTGATTGGTGCATTCAGTCCATTTACATTTAGGGTGATTATTGATAGATATGTACTTATTGCCATTGCTGGCTTTAGATTCGTGGTTACCAAGGGTTCAAGGGTTGCTTCTTTACTATCTAACAATCTAACTTAACTTACTTGTTAAGTAATTCTAAACACTGTCTGATGTTTCTTTATTTCTCTCCCTTCTTATTCTTCCTCCTCCATTCTTTCTATGCTAGGTGTTTTATTCTTTGCCTTTAGTTAGTATTTGGATGGTCTGCTTTCTTTGCTATGATTTTATTTTCTCTGGTGACATCTTTTAGCCTTAGGTGTGCTTCCATCTAGAGCAGTCCATTTAAGATATCCTGTAGTGGTGGTTTATGAGACGCAAATTCTCTCAACTTTCGTTTGTCTGGAAATTGTTTAATCCCTCCATCATATTTAAATGATAATCGTGCTGGATACAATATTCTTGGTTCGAGGCCCTTCTGTTTCATTACGTTAAATATATCATGCCATTCTCTTCTGGCCTGTAAGGTTTCTGTTGAGAAATCTGATGATAGTCTGATGGGTTTTCCTTTGTAGGTGATCTTTTTTCTCTCTCTAGCTGCCATTAATACCCTGTCTTTATCTTTGATCTTTGCCATCTTAATTAGTATGTGTCTTGGCGTTGTCTTCCTTGGGTCCCTTGTGTTGGGAGACCTCTGGGCTTCAGTGGACTGCGAGACTATTTCCTTCCCCAGCGAGATAAAGTTTTCAGCAATTATTTCTTCAAAGACACTTTCTATCCCTTTTTCTCTCTCTTCTTCCTCTGGTACTCCTATAATGCAAATATTTTTCCGTTTGGATTGGTCACACAGTTCTCTTAATATTCTTTCATTCCTAGAAATCCTTTTATCTCTCTCTGCCTCAGCTGCTCTGTACTCCTGTTCTCTGTTTTCTATTCCATTAACAGTCTCTCGCATCTCATCCATTCTGCTGTTAAGCCCGTCGATCGCTTGTCTGATTTCTGTATTGTCTTTCCTCAGTTCCCTCACTTCCTCCCTCAGCTCTTGCCCATTTCTCTGTAGGTCCATCAGCATGGTTATGACTTTTATTCTGAATTCTTTTTCAGGAAGACTGTGCATTTCCATCCCTTCAGAATCCCTCTCTGGGGTTGTCTGGTTGATTTTGGTCTGAACCATATTCCTCTGTCTTTTCATGGCTCTAGAATTGGTCACTGATAGTTGCCATGTATGTCAGCTGGGCTCTTTAAGACTTTAAAAAGAGAAGAAAAAAAAAAGAGAAAAAAAGAAAAAAAAGAAAAAAGAAAGAAAGAAAAAAAGAAAAAAAGAAAGAAAAGAAAAACCAAAAAGAAAAACAAAACAAAAAAAAACAAAAAAATGCCCACCGGACGTAGATTCTGTGGGAATGCTCTAGGTGGCGCTATTGCCCCACTATTCCACAGCTGTGACTGTGCCGCTCCGCAGGGCCCTTTATCGCTCTGGCAGGGGTGGGAACGAATAGGAGGCTGTTGATCTCAGTGAGAAGTGTTAAGTATGGCTATGCTTCCTCAGTCGCCAGCTAAGTCGTCTGAAACTCCCCAGGACTCCCAGCCTGCTGGGCTGAGTGTGCTGGGGCGATCCGGCTCCTCCGCTGGGCTCCTGTCCCTTTAAGACCGCTGAAGAAAGCGCGCACTTTTTTTTTTTTTCCTTCCCGGGAGCCAGCTGCAAGCACCCTGGCGCGTTCCCTGCTCAGATCCTGCCCCTCTGTCTCTCCAATCTCCGCTGCACTGCGCAATGTGGGTCAGCGCTCCCCGCGCAGATCACCGGGGCTGGCTACTTCGCGGGGTGCACTTCCACTCCCTCCCGGCTCTGAATCCTCTTCTCCCGCCGGTGCGCTGGGGTGGGGGAGGGCTCGTGTCCCGCCGGGTCGCGGCTCCGTATCTTACCCGCCTCTTGGGGTGCCGAGTCCTCTCGGGTGTAGCTGCACGCTGTGCGCTTTCCTGTGTATTCTCGTCTCTCTTTTAGGAATAGATGTATTTGCTGTGTTTTCCTAGATAAATGTAGTGTTGGGAGAATATTTCTGCTGCCCTGCTCACACCGCCATTTTCCCGGAAGTCCTCTCTCATTCCAATCTTAATAAATATTTATTTTGTAATTTTGGGTCGCATCCGGTCCAGGTTTACATTATTTCAGTATGATATTACAGCATTACGTTATGCTTTCCTTCTGAGTCTCCCAATGTAAGAGCACTTTTTCACTTTCCTTATCTTCTTGGCTTTTCCTGAGTTTCCTCTTTGTTTTCATTTGTATAATTTTTTGTTTACCATCTTTTTTTTCCCCGTTGGTTTTGTCAATGTCTGTCAGTAGTTCATTTATAAATGATTACACCTATTAGATATTCTGTCAATTCAATTTTTCCCTACACATGTCCCTTGAGGAATTGTCACTCTGCTTGTTCAAATTGGTATCTGCTGCTCTTGGGCCAACTCAGTATCTGTCCTTTTGGGACCCGCCGTCACAACCTTCCAGTGGATCCTTCCTGAACCACGTGCCTTCTCCTAGTTAGAGTGGATCTTATAAAAGCTTCTTAAGAAAGAGGGCACAAGATGTAAATTTTTTGTCTTTGTAAGAAAGAATATGCATTTTTCCCACCATGACACTTGATGGATATTTTCTGAGGCATACCATTATTAGTTGAAAGAAATTCCCTCAGAATTTTAAATGATTACAACATTATTTTCCTTTCCCCCCACATTAACTATATACAGACAAATAAGACTGTATACAGTTAATGTGGACAGAAGGGTTATATCAGCATCATGACGGAATTAGACATTCCTTGTTTACATCTCCTACCTCAAAAACAGTAATGCAGTATAAACCATAGACAACAGTGCCTTTGGGATGCTGTGAGGTCCAGCACCATTCACCAGGGATTTCTGGAGGAAATCTTACCTAACTGTGCATCAGTAAACAGAACTTGGTACCAGTATGGACTCTGTAGTGGCCACAGTCCAGGAGCTTCTGGAAAAGTGTCTTAGACAATCATCCACCAAGGAAAGAGTGTTTATGGAAGTCCAGGTTTCCAGAGGATAAGATGGAGCACATCACTAGAGGAAAAAACACAAGTTTGGGTGCATAGGGGAAGGTAAGAGGAACAACTTGGCTTCACCAGTCACCCCTTCCCTGATGCAGCACAGCTTGCAATCTTCTAGGTCCATAATGTTTCTTGTGGGGAAATGTGAGTGCATGTGAGTGAGCACGTGGGTTTGCTAGCTGTGTGGGGCACTGCCAAAGAGGCGTATTTCTTTCTTACCCCATCCACAGTAAAAACTCATGAGGTGCATGACTAAGGGGCAGGTAGAGCCTGTGAGAACAGCAGACAGGACCCTTAGAGTGTATTAAATAAAGGATGAGGATTATACTAGTGACACTGTGGACTCCATCAAGAAGCTTACTTTCAAGTTCTGGGAATGCCACACCCATAGATTCCCCAAAGTGGCCAACAGGCACCCCCAGTGCTCAGTGTGTCATCTACCCACCCACACACGCACACAGATCCTTGTGTTCTCCAAGGCGCTGACAAGAACAAGCTTTGACAGATGGCTAGTGAGCGCATGTAGAAGGCATGCCTGAATCTATAGCAAGGGAGAGACCACAAACTCTGGCTTTAGCACCACCTTTGGGAAAACACAGGGGGGATGTCAGCTCCTGGCCTGGTTTTTGCAGGTGAAAGAGAAAGCATACAAGTTTAAGAATTCTACCACAAGAGACAGCAAAAAGTGCGGATCAGATGTATTTCATAGGTCTAGGAAAAATTCAGAGTGCCTAGCAGGGAAGATGTAGGTATTACTCTACCAAAGGCACTTAATAAACACTGGAGGACATTACTGCTATATCAAATGTGAAGACAGCAATGCAAAACTTTAAGGAACATGACATACCAAGGAAATATGGTAGCACCAAAGGATCACAATAATTTTCCAGTATTTGACTCTAAAGACACGGAGATCTGTAATTTACCAGATAAAGAATTAAAAATAACTGTTTTAGAAACACCCAATGAGCTACAGAAATGCAAAAAGAACACTCAATAAAACCAGTAAAGAACACTCAAACAAAATGAGAAGTTTAACAGACAGAAATTGTTAAAATAACCAAATAGAAATTCTGGAATGGCAGAATACAATGAGTGAAATGAAAAATGCAACAGGGAACATCAGAATGGGCCAAGTAGAAGAAATAGTCTGGGAGATAGAAGACAAGAATTTTGAAATTTTCTAGTCTGACAAGAATAAAGAAAAAAATGCAAATAAGCAGAGGAAGACTACACGATTTAGAGGATAACATCAAAGAAGCAAACTGCAAATTATTGGAATTCCAGAATGAGAAGAGAAAGGGAAGAGGGAAGGAAGATTTTTAAAGAAAAAAAAAATGACAGAATTTCCCCAAAGAGAGAGATTAAGATATCCAAGTACATGAAGTTCATAGATCACAAAATAAAATCAGGTTAAGATTATCTCAAAGACACCTTGTAACCAGACTGTCAAAATCAAAGACAGAGAGAAAATCTTAAAGCAGAAAGAGAAAAAAAGCTTGTAGCTTGCAAGGGGACTGCCATAAGATGATTAGCTGTTCTGTAGAAACCTTACAGACCAGGATAGGGTGCGATGATATATTCAAAGTTATAAAAGAAAAATATTCCAACCAAGAATTCTGACTGGCAAAGAAGGCCTTCAGAAGTAGAGATAAAGACTTTCCTGAACAAACAAAAACTGGTGAAATTCTTCATAACTAGACCTGCCTCACAAGACATAGTAAAAGGAATTCTTCAAGCTGAAATGAAAACATATCAGTTAGGAACTTGAACACATATGAAAATATACAACACATTGGTAAAGGTAAGTATACATTCAGATTCAGAATACTGTAACACTATAATTTAGTGAAACATTAACCACTTAATTCTAGTACAGGCATACCGTGGAGATACTGTGAGTTCAGTTACAGGCCACTGCAATAAAGTGAATACCACACAAAAGTGATTCAAATAAATTTTTAGGTTTCCCAGTGCATACTATACTGTAATCATTTGAGTATGCAATATGTCTAAAAAATAATGTACATAATTAAAATTATTTATTGCTGAAAATGCTAATCATCATCTGAGCTTTCAGCCTTTTGCTGGTGGAGAGTCTTGCCTCAGTGTTGAAGGCTGCTGGCTGATCAGGGTCGTGCTTACTGAAGGCTGGGGTGGCTGTGGCAATTCCTTAAAATAAGACAAGAACGAAGTTTACAGCACTGATTGATTCTTCCTTTCTTGAACAATTTCTCGTATCATGTGATGTTGTTTGATAGCGTTTTGAAAGCACCACAGAACTTCTTTCAAAACTGGACCCAATCCTCTCAAACTGTATTAAGTTATGAAATCTAAATCCTTTGTTGTCATTTCAACAGTCTTCACAGCATCTTCATCAACAGTAGATTCCATCTCAAGGAACCACTTTTTTACTCATTCATATGAAGCAATCCCCCATTAGTTACAATTTAATCATATATGATTGAAGCAATTAAGTCAGATCTTCAGGCTCCACTTCAAATTCTAGTATTCTTGCTATTTCTACCACATTTGCAGTTGTTTCCTCCATTGAGGTCTTAGATGCCATCAAATCATCCTTGAGGGCTGGGCTCAGTCTCATCCAAACTCCTGTTAATGTTGATACTTTTTCTTCTCATGAATCATGAATGTCCTTAATGGCATCTAGAATGGTGAATCCTGAAAATTTTTAAATTTACTTTGCCCAAATCCATGAGAGGAATCACTAAGACAGTTATAGCCTCATTAAATATATTTGTTAAATAATAAGACCTAGAAAGTCAAAATTACTCCTTGATCCATGGGCAGAATGGGATGTTGTGTTAGAAGCATGAAAACAACAGTAATCTTATTGGATGGCTCTATCAGAGCTCTTGGGGGACAAGGTGCATTGCCAATGAGCATTCATATTTTGAAAGGAATATTTTTTTCCTGACATAGGTCTCAACAGTGACCCATGGTAACCAACAGTCACTTCTCAGTGTCTCTGAGTCTACTGCTATTTTGTTCATTTGTTTTGTTTTGTTCTTAGACTCCACATATAAGTGAAATCACATAGTATTTGTCTTTATCTGCCTGGCTTATTTCACTTAGCATAATACCTTCTAGGACCACTTGTGTTGTTGCAAATGTCAGGATTTCCTTCTTTTATATGGCTAAATAATATTCCATTGTTTTATGTACCACATCTTCTTTATCTATTCATCTACTGATGGACATTTTGGCTGCTTCCTTATCTTGACTATTGTACATAATGTGGCAATAAACATAGGGGTGAATATATCTTTTTGAATCAGAGATTTTGTTTATTTTGGGAAAACTAGAAGAGGAACCATTGGGTCATATAGTATTTCTATTTTTAGTTTTTTGAGAAACCTCCATACTGCTTTCCATAATGGCTGGACCAAATTACATTCCCACCAACAATGTAAGAGTACTCCCTTTTCTCCACATTCTCACCAACACTTATTATTTTTTGTCTTTTGGACAGTGGCCATTCTAACTGGTGTGAAGTGATATCTCATTGTGGATTTCAAGCTATACCACAAACCTACAGTAATTAAAACAATTTTGTACTGGCACAAGAACAGAACCATAGATAAATAGAACATGTATATATGGTCAATTAATATATGATAAAATAGCCATGAATAAGAGACAGTCTCTTCATTAAATACTGTTGGGAAAACTGGACAGCTACATGCAAGAGAATGTAACTTGATTATTGTCTTACTCCAGACACAAAAGTAAACTCAAACTGGATTAAATACCTAAATGTAAGACCTGAAACCATGAAACTCTTAGAAGAAAACATAATCATGAGCAGATTTTTTCTGGACACATCTCCCTAGGTGAGGACCAAAAATAAGCGAGTGGGACTTCATCTAACTAAAAAGCTTCTGCGCAGCAAAGGACACCAACAAAACAAATAGGCAACCTACAGTATGGGAGAATATATGCATAAATGATTTATCTATGTGTCATATTTATCTATGTATCATATTTATTAAATGATAAGTAGCAACATCAAAATATATAAAGAACTCATATGCCTCAACACCTAAAAAACAAGCAATCCAATTAAAAAATGGGCAGAGGACCTGAACAGACATTTTTCTAAAGAAGCACAGATGGCCAACAGGCCCAAGAAAAAATATTCCACAATGGTAATCACCAGAGAAATGCAAATCAAAACCACAATGAGATATCACCTCAAGTTCATACTTGTTTATTCTGTTAGAGAGTGACAAGATTTCACTGTTTTGCACATAGCTGACCAGTTTTCCAAAACCATTTATTTAAGAGACTCTCTTTTCTCCATTGGATAAAATATATCCACTGGATATATTACTTTGTCATATATCATTTGACCATATAAGTATGAGTTTATTTCTGGGCTCTCCTTTCTGTCCTATTGATCTATGTCTCTTTTTTGGTACCTGTACCATACTGTTTTGATTACTGTAGCTTTGTAGTATAGTTTGAAGTTTGCAAACATGAAGTAGGTTTGTTCTTCTTTCTCAAGATTGCTTTAGCTATTGAGGGTATTTTGTGGTTCAATATACATTTTAGAATTATCTGTTTTATTTCTGTGAAAAATTCCATTGCCATTTTGGTAGGGATTACATTGAATATATAGATTGCTTTAGATGATATGGTCATTTTAACAGTGTTAACTCTTCCCATCTGTAAACATGGAATAACTGCCAGATCTTAACTGTGTTCACCTTTCTGCAGAAGCATGGGTTTGATATTTCATCCATGGTAGTCTCCTCTGAGGAGATTCATTTACTCACTTGAATGCTCATTCAGGACATAGAACTACTAATAAAGTGACTTACAAAAAGTCGATGGGCCATGGTTCCACACACAGTACTCCCTGCCACCTGATGAAATTACTGAAGATTACTTGGCGAACCAAGGGCTGTCCATCTCTGAGAATGTCAAGACCCAGCTTTTGTCCTCCGCACCCACATATTACTACAAGTCCAAGTTTAAGTATCATTCTTTTTGGATTCTGGAGCCAACATATTTTGCATTTACTCATTTTATTTAATCTCAGTGATGCTGTAAATTGCAGATCAGTCCAGCTTAAATGGGGTGTCTCCAACAAAATGCCATGATATATGACCAAATTGAAATCAGTAGGCACTCTCACGAGTGCCCTCAGAGATCCCTGCAGAGGCCTTAACAACCTCCTCTCAGATGCCTGGAGCCTCTGGACCACCTGTGATGACCATAAGTCACCCACAGACTCCTGACATGAGTACTGCCCTTCACAGCTCTGGAGTATTCACTGTTGGAGTGTCATTTATTGACCACATACTGGGATCTCCTGGAAATAGTGGCTTTTATAGACACTAAGCCTATGACTCCATTTACTCAATTGGCCATTTTGCTTTGGAATTCTCCATTTGGTTCTCTCCCTCCTGGTCAAGTGCCTACTTTGCTTCTAGGAAGGCATTTCTCCTCCTCCTTCAAAATCTCACTCATCACCAAGGTTTGAATTGATGTCAAGGCATTGTATTGTAAGCACCTTAAATTTCAGGTGCTGCTGAGGGGAGGAAAAATTTTCCTCTACCATTCTGGGGTCCTGACTGAGCCTAAGAACTAAATTGACATAATACAGATTAACAGAAGTGTATATACATTATGTAGAATTTTTACATGTACACAGGAACCTTTGCAAAAGAGTGAAGACCCAGTGCAGGAAGTGACTAGAGTAGGAAGCTTTTATACCTTTTAGACAAAGAAACCATAAATATGTGAAGAATTGACAAGCCAAGGTGTCTGATCCTGGGGTGGTAAATGGCGAAGAAGGTCCAAGATTAGTTTATGCAGCCTTCCTGGCCCCAAATTCTGTCTCTGGAAGCAAGGATGCCTTTCTTCTTTCTGATTGGGGCAGTGGGAGGTACCTTTCACATGGTAGATTTAATTCCTGCTTTCAGGGCAGAAGGGGGAGGTGGGAGGTCAGAATGACCTTCCTGCTTCTGCTAGTTTCTCAAACTCCTTCAGCTACAATATTCCACAGGCTAAGGTGCCATGTGGCATAGCATGTTCTGAATCCCACCATTGCTTTGACATCTTTGACTCTTCCTGAGCTCCATCAGTTCCTCCTAGGGGGCACATCTCTTTCTGGGTGCATATCTGGTGAGAATAGACAGGTCCCACCCCACAGGAGAGGCTCTCTACCTGGCTTTTAACTCCATCAGCCAGACTGGCTGCATTTACTTAACAGTATTCACTTCCTTGACAGCCAGAAAAATTATTTGACCCAGCAATCGTGTCTTCCCACCTGAACTGGGGTCACCCCACCCTCTGTGTTATTACAAAGTCTGCCTCCCACAGTCCCACTTGATTGCTCCTGAGTTCGAGTCCTCCGTGGCCCTCCTGGTGTGCCAACTTCTCTTCCCCCGGGCTCTGAGTGTATGTGACTAATAAGCTGTTAAATCACATCTGTCCAAAGTCAGTTGTCATGTGCTTGGCCATCCCCATAACTTGGGACAGAAATCACTCACTAGCCAATGCAGTGAAAGGAGCTGTAGTCAACAGTTGAGAGGTTTTCGAAAAAGAGAGGAACTACTTATAGGCAGATTTTATCCAAAAGCAATGAGGAAGGGTTGAAGTGTTTTTTAACAGACTTGATGTGCTCAGCTTTACATGCTAAGATAACCCTGGTAGCAGGGTGGAAAATGGAATCTAAGCACAGACGGGACAGGCTGTTTCAGTAATCTAGATAGGAAATGGTAAGGCTTGCTCTAGCCTTTGGAAGACTGGAGAGAGAAGAGGTCTAGATTCCATAAATATTAGGAGTTCAAGTTCACTGGGATTATTGAGGTGGTCTCTGGCAGAGCAGTTTAGGATAGATCTGGACTAAAGGGGCCTGAGGATTTGGAGAAGGGTGAAGAACTGCAGACAATGAGCATAGATCCTGGGGGCTGGGTTGTGTGGTCGGTGGGTGATATCTGGTGTAGTCCCATACTCTAAAAAAGGATTATATATGGAGTTATCATAAAGTTGAGAGAACTGAAAAAACAGATGTTCCATCATCTCAAAGGACCTGAGAATATAAAGTGCTATAGGGTTGTACCCATCATTGTGAAATAAACAAAGGCTTGGGTGAAAATAAAGAAGGCATCAGCTATGCTCATAAACAGTTTCATGGGACACAAACTCGGTCCTTTCCCTCAGTGTCCAGAGGCAAAAAAGAAAAAATTTTAAATTGATCCAGATTATCAAATTGCAGGCAGAAGTGCAGAAGACAGTCAATAGGTTCAAGCAGTTGAACAGATTAATTAGGGGAAGGTTGAAGTGTGTTGACTCATTGACTTCATCCCACAAAGTAGACATTCAGGAGTCCAAGAGGTAGAGCAGAGTAGAAGGGAGGGATATGCAAAGTAGAAATGGAGTCTGTGATTATCAAGATTCTGAAAAGGTTAGGGTGTGGCTATGCGGGTCAAAGAAAAACTAGGCAAGAGTTTTTTGTGTTGTTTGAATACACTGAGGTTGAAAACTGAAAAGGACTGGGTCAGGGTTTATTAAGTTCTCACTTGATAAATCTAAAGTCATTAAAAATCAAAACAACCATAAAACATTATATGTACTAAAACCCTTAACATCTTAATAATTTAAACAACAAAAAAAGCAAAATTAAATCATTTGTCTATTAGTGAAAGACTTTCAGTTGTAGAATGCGAAGCATGTAGACTGTGAGATCTTGTAACAGAAAAGATTGTAGGTAGACCCTTGGGTTAGACCATGTTTAAAATCTTGGCACCATTTATTAGCTGTGTTATCTTTCTAAGCCTTATTTATCTCATGCATAAATGACAAAAACAATAGTATACAACTTATGAAGTTGTGAGAATTAAAGTAATAAATGTAAAAGTATCAGCATATAGCTTGGCACACAGCCTCCTCAACAGGTACCTTATTATGTCACAATCCGTTATTTCTACTGCTAGCAAATATGGTATCAGTTTCTTACTATATTAATTTACAATAGTGTATTAGTTTCCTATTGCTGCTGTAACACCAGCAAACTCAGTGGCTTTAAAACAACAAAATTTATTTTATAGTTCCAAAGGTTAGAAGTCCAAAAACAGTGTCATTGGGTTAAAAAATCGAGGTGTCAATAGGGCTGCTTCCTTCTGGAGGCTCTACAAGAGAATCTGTGTCCTAGCCTTTGCCAGCTTCTACCTACCACCTGACTCCTCGGACTGCGACCCCTTCCTCCGTCTTCGAAGCCAGAAGCATCGTGCCACAAGGACTTTTGAACCCACCTGTGTAATCCAGCATAATTTCATCTCAAATCCTTCAATTGGTTCATTCTTGTAAAGAACTGTTTCCTGTGGAAGTTAACATGTTCTTCGGTATCAGGATATTGCCTTCCTGGCAGTGTGTGTGTGTGTGTGTGTGTGTGTATGTGTGTGTGTCGGGGGGGGGGGGGGGGTGGGGGCGGGGCAGTATTCAGTTTACCATGAGCGAGTCCCTTAGAGATGTTAGTGAAGGACCATATGAATAAAGTCGAACTTGAGACCAGTCATGTGTCAAGTTCCAAGTTCTTTTATTTTCTTGCTCAGTTTAATCAACAAAGACGTCACACATTTGCAAATAAATAAACAAACGCATCCTCACCTTTTCCTTTATCAAGCTGCCCTTGGCATTTAGGGCCAGGCCCTGCTCTGTTCTCTCTGGGCCAGCGCCTGCACCCATGCTCTTCTCCCTTTCAGACGAGCAGCGTGTGGCTCCTCTCTGCTGCCAAGATTGCCCACATCCACGCTGTCCCGGGCTCCCGCCTCCAGAACAGCACGGGGTTTGGGCATCCCCGGCCTTCGCACAAGGGCGCAATCAGGAAAGGGAGGCAGGCTTCTGCAGGGACCCAAGCACAACGTACACAGGCAGAAAAGTGGTGGAAGGAATATCACGTCTGGAAGAACCAATGGTGGGCTTGTCGATTTTCAGTTCATTTTCAGTAGCGCTTCTTGGCCCACGAAAGCTGCCAGCAGCTGGCTGGGAAGAGGGGCCGCCCAGCTCGGTGTCCTCAGGTTGCCGAGGGGGAGCGGCGGCCCCTCGCGGGGGGTTTCGGGCGCAGCCCCCTGCGCGTCCCTGCGCTCGGCGGGTGGCGCCCTTCCCCGCTCCCTGCGCGGGTGTCCCCACCCCTCGCTCTCTCTCCGCATCCAAATTCCACCGCCCCGTGGAGGACTCCGCGAACTCAGCCGCACCCGGTTTCGTAGCCAATACGAAACTAAAGCGAGACGAGAGGGGAAGGAAAGGAAAGGAAATGAAACTGAAACAGCTCAGCGCAACCTCCCCTCCCCGCGCCGCAAGGTTTCCCTCCCCGCGTCCCGTCCCCGCCGCCACTCGGGTCCCCGCTGGCTGCTCTGCGGACGCAGCAGGCTCCTGTCCGGGTCTGAGGTGAGGAGCGGGAGGTGCCCCGGTGCCCAGCAGGGGCTGAAAGGGGCGTCCTTACGGGCGTCCGGAGTGGAGATGTCCCCGGGGCTCTAGGTCTCTGTCCTCAAGGGGAGGTGCCCAGAACAGGGATGCCCCCGGGGCTCTAGGTCCGTGTCCCGTGCAGAGGTAGCCGGAGCGGGGATGTCCCGGGGCTCTAGCTCCCTCTCCGCACGGGGAGGTTGCCGGAGCGACTCTGAGGCGCGCGCCCGGCGGGGTGCGGGATGCCTTGGCGATGGGACTCCTGCGGGCCTGGGGTCAGGGCGTGGAGACGAAGGGCTGCGCGTGAGGAGCTCGAGGTCTGCGGTCTGAAGCCACGGCAGGGCGTGCAGGAGTTTTAGGGGGTCCTCTTCCAAGCTGGGCGGCCGGTTTGAGGACCCAGGGACGTCAGATCTAGGCGCAGCGTTAAAACCTGAAAGTTGAACGAGGGTTGGAGGGGCAGCAGCGTCCTCAGCGCAGAACCGCAGGCCTAACTGCAAACTTGGCGGAATGGGGAGCTGCACGGATCAGTCTCTCCAATGGTGCCTGTACACCCTTACACTTAAGCGCCTTAACACAATAGAACGTGTGTTTCATATACAGTTAAAATGATGTATTTGTGGTCAAGAGGCATCTTTTCATTTTCTATTGCTCCATACAAATTATCACAAATTTAGTGGCTTAAGTCAATAGAAATTCATTAGTTCAGTTTCCCTGAATCAGAAGTCCAGACCCAGGCTAATTGAGTCCTTTACTTAGAATCTCCACAGGCTGAGATGAAGCATCTGCTGGGGCTGATGTCTTGTCCAGGCTCTGGTGCTCATTCAGGTTTTTGGAACAACCCAGTTCCTCGCAGCTATGGCACTGAGGGTCCCTGTTTTCCTGCTGGCTGTTGGCTGGGGGTCACTCTCAGCCTTAGAGCCCACCTTTGGTTCCTAGCCCCTCCCAACAAGGGGTTTATATCTCCACAGCCAGCAGGAGAATCTCCCCAGCTTAAACAGTTTTACATTATACAACCTAATCTGGGAGAGTCTGCATGAAATCCGCAGGTCCTGCCCACACTCCAGGGGAGGTTATACCGGGGTGTCCACCAGGGTGGCTGGAGTCTTGGGAGTCATCTTAGAATTCTGCCCACTGATGATCAGCTCTTCTACAGACAATGCTTTGGGGACTTGACTTTTTCCATTCCTTAGGATTGTTCTCTGGATTGGACTGTCTCTCCTCCAGTACATTACCCAGGATTCCTCTTTTCTCCCTTCTTCCTTTTTAAGATTATTTAAATTGGAATCCAGGTAAAGTTCTGACAGTACTGTGATTGGATGATGTGTCTTTAAATTTGCTGTAATCTGTTATTTTTCATTCTCTTGTAATTTATTTGCTAAGGTGTTTGTTTTGTAGAGACCCTCCTAGTCCTCTTGGTACCATCTAATATGTTCTCTCTTGTCCATTAGTTGTTGCTACTAAAGCTTTGATTAAATTCAGGTTAAACCTTTTTTTTTCTTAGCTAGAGAATTTCAATGACAGAGAAGTTGTTCTGTATGGAAGCATATGTTACCTCTATTTTTGTTATCACTTAAAATGACCAAGATCTATTAATTCATTAGAAGTTGTGAAATAGTGATATTCTATCATTCTGTCTCTGTTTATTACCTGGATAACCTCCCGCTAATGGAAATGAAACTTTCCTATTTCTATTATTTGGTAACTCAATGGTGCAGTGCTTACAAGAAAGGCAAGTTAACTTCTTGATTCCAGAAACCCTTAATTTTTGATATATTATCTTTCGATGCTTTCTCTGGACTTACTGCTATGAAAAATGAGGAACTTAGTATACATCCTTCTTTTTGTAGAATTCATCCTTTTCTGAACCACCCAATTTAATTATTATTTTTATGTTGTCAGGTTTTATAATTTACATTATTTTGTGACTTTAATTCCTGTACTCTCTTTCTATGTTGAGTGAAAAATTGAAAATCAGTAAATAGTGGTTACAAAATTATGACTATGTACTTATTATTCATTATATAAGCACTGTATATGTTTGGCTGGGAAATGTAGTTTTATATCTGTTTGAAATTGGTACTTTTTAAAATTCAAAGTATTATGCTACCTCTTTTCTTTATAGCTTCCTTTAAATATTCTTCTGGATCATATGTGGTCTCACTATTTCTTGATTGTTCTCATTCTTGATCTTTTTTTTTCCTAATTTTTGATAATATCTCTTTAAAAAAGTTATCATTTACGATAGGTGGTTGGTGATATTTCTGTATTCTTAAATGTCTAGTAATAATTGTCTTTTTTCCCCTTTCATTGGATTGAATGACTATTTGGGTGTATAATCCTAAGTTCAAAATATTTTCCCCTCAGAACTTTGAAAACATTGTCTTCTTTTATCAAAACACCCAATAATGCTACTCATTTTAATGAATTCTGTGTGCCAGGTACTATTTTAATCAATTTGTATGCCTCAGGTCATCCATTTAAATGGCTTGAAAATACAACCAGAGGAGAGTAATATCACTGTGCATCCGAATTTTATAGATGAGTAAACTGAGACACAGAGAAGGTAACTAACTTGCCTAAGTTTATAAACTCCCCAGTATGGTTCAGAACTAGTATTAATTTAAGCCCAGTCAGTCTGCAAGAGCCCTCATGCCTTTATTCACTTCACCTGTGGCCTCTCACATTTCTTTATAGTGCATCTCCATCTTTATTTTTGGAGCTCTGCAGTTTTAACAAACTGTGTCTCAGTGTGGTTTTCTCTTTTGTCATTTCTGCTCAGCACTTGGCAAGACTTTTCAACCAAAAAAATGCATGTTTTTCACTCACCCTGGCCTAATATTATTATACTACTTAAAAAACCATATCTTTAATTGTTCTTATGCCCACCATGTTTTGGAATCTTAGTTCTCTCCTACTGGAATTACTATGGGATAGTTTTAGAACTTTTTAATCTATCCTCATATTTCCTAGAACTTTTTCTATTTTCCATTTCTCTGTTTTTAATTCTGTCTTCTAAGATACTTCCTGGATTTTGATCTCCAGATCATATATAATTTGAGATTTCAGCATGTCCACTGTATTGTACTGTACATGAATTTTTGTCCTGAAATTGTATTAAAATTTTTATAAGCCCTTTTTTTCTTGCTGTAGCAGCTTATCATTTTATTAGGTAATATTATTGTGATTATTGATAATTCTAATTGGAACTTTTTAAAGAACTATTCTGCCCCAAATCATGTTTATTCATCTAATTCTTTTTTATTTTCCCTCAAATGTCTAGTGATTCTTATTTATATATATATATAAAGTATATACATACATATATGTATATAATATATATATGTATTATATATACATACATATATATAAAGTATATGTACATGCATATATAAAAATATATATTATAATATAAATATATTGCATATATATTTATGGATATACATATATATATTCATTCAATGGCTATTATGATAGGTAGCTGGGATGTTTTTCCCTAGTATGTCTCTCCCTTAAGTGAGAGAACACTGAGCTTAGCGATTGTGAATTCTGTGTGCATATTTAGGTGGGTATGAGTTTGGGGTAAAGTTAAATAGGGAAAGTTTTCTGTAGGATATGTGCAACAGAGCAGATAGGGGGGCTGTGGAATCCCTTTGTTACCAAGTTAAGGAGGGCTTTATTCTGCTGCCCTGGCTATTGTTGAAAATTGTATAATGTTGTCCAACAGGCACACGTTTCATTAGTAATTATTATTTAACTTTAAAAACTGTGTTATTTTAATTTATGTGTATTATATTTTCAAATAAAGTTGTTAGGATTTATTAATTTGCATAGAGTTAACTGCTTAACAAATGAACTACTAGCTATTTATTTTGTCCGAGGTTTACCACAGTAAATACCTGATACATGAAGGGCATGGTGAACATCTGGGAACTTCTGAATTAACTTACTTCATCTTGTGGAATCTGCCACTAACTTTTCTTGAAATTCTCCCTGCTGAAACATACTAGGGGTTAATTTTCTTGTCTACTTGGTTACCATTTAGAGAACTGAAGGAAGTCAGTATGGCTAATGTGCAATTGGTAAGAATGAAGATTGCATGAGGTGGATGGTAATTTTCAGCAAAATGTCTAAACTTCTTTCCTGGGTAAAAGACTCATATTCTGGTTCATAACTACTTTTCCTGTTGTCTTGAATCAAGTCACCCTGTATCCTGCCATGTAGAATGACCTGCAGAATCTCAAACTTGTCATGTACTTTCATATCTCTGTGAAATTAAACTAGTGCTGTTTTTCTACCTGGAGTCTGATTATCTATATCTCTCATCTTCCCTAGCATGCTTCCATAATTCTTCACTCTTTCAATATGTCTTTGAAACCTCAGAACACAGGACCCTGACCATTGCATTGATTGAAGAACTGTGTTTCTAATGGCTTCCTGGACATTTCCGCCAGATCACTTAGCACAGTGTACTGTTTGCTGTAATTCTTAAACCACTACCAGATTGTAAGGGGAGAGGACCATTTTTCATGATTACTTGCTTATGTCATGAAGTAGAATGCTTGATGAGGAGTATTTTCTTTGAAAAATATGTCATAACTGGTAAGCAAGAGACCAAGCTTTTCCCTTGTCTCCATTTATATCTCCTAAACATCCCAACCCACAGAAATTTCTTCTCTCTTCAAGCTTACTTGTTTTTGCAATCAAATACTTCTTTGCATTGCTATTTTAATATTTAATATCAATGTGTGCCTTACCATTATATGTTCCTTAACATCATGTAATATGAATCTATCATTGTTATCATCCATCTCTATCAATTACCTACCTATTTCTCAGTATCTATTTATCTATCTACCATCTACCTCAGTTTCACTGCCCTAACACAACATATAGCACATTTGAACAATGTCTTAATACTTGGTTTCTGTGATAATATGCTCATGTGTTTTCTTCTGTCTCTTTGGTTATTCTTCCTCACTTACCTTTGCAGACTTGTCCTCCTCTCTCTTGCCATTTATTCAATTTCAGTGATCTACAAATGAAATTTCAATCTTTATCTCTTCTTCCATGATGCTGCATCTCTCTCTCCAATCATCTGCATCAGTGGTCTCACTTATCATAAATCTCACTTACATATTCAGTTCTAGCCTAGACCTTGTGTTTAACCTCTATCTTTAATGACCTACATGACATAACCTATGGTAAGTTTCAAAAGCTACTCTAACTCAAGTTGACTGCAAATGAGCTCATGGTCTTTCCCTGAAATGTGACCGTGTTCCAAGGTTTCTTCCCCAGGAATGGCCTGGTTGTCCATCTGTTGCATCTGAAGAGTCTTTCTTGACAACCCTCAGTTTCTGCTCTTTCTATTCATATTTGGTCTATTACCAAATTATATCAAACTCACCTTCTAAATGTATATTATCCACATGTGCCTCAAAGTACCGCCAAGCTATACTACATCAAAGTACTACCATTATTTTTCTGAGCAGTGTCTTTCTTTATCTCTGCTCTGTTCACAGGAACATTGCTCCCATTTTCTCTGTTCTCTGTGCTATTCCCAGTGTAATCTTTCAAAGTGCAAAGTCAGTCATAATACTACCTGCTTCATATCTGTCAGTGGATCTCTTAAAATCTCTTCACTCTCCCTGACTGGCTTCTTTCAGGATCTAGTTCCTTCTGCACTCTCTCCTACCACAGGGCTTTTGCACATGGTATTCTGGTTATTTCCTCTGCCTGGAATGCTACTCCCCCAGTTATGCTTAATTAATTCTGGTTTCATACTTCAGAACTCAGCCTAACCAAGCATTACCCTTTTTAGAGAAACTTCCTCTGACCTCTTTGACTTTGTCACATTTGCATTTTTCCATTGTTTATATGATTATATATTTTTCCTGATAGATATCAAAACTCTTTGAAAAATAACAGCATGTTGATTTTTGTTCATTCTTATACTCCCAGTGCCTAATATTTTGCTTAACACACAGTAGTCATTCAGTGCTCTTTGTTAATGGAATATATGATTTTTCAATTTTTCTTCTTTTTTGTAGGTCTACCATTTTCATTAATAACTTCCACTAGAGGTGCCAACATAAAGGGTATTTGCAGGATTTAATATTTTGCAGTTCAGGTTGGAGACCCAGCAAGAATGGGTAATTTTCAATTTAAACTATTTGTAAATTATAAAATAATGATTCTGTAAGCTACACAGATTTAATAGAATTAAAATAATCCTATTATTTCTTCTTTCTCAAATAAATAAATGATAGCTCTTTTAAAAAAGATTGAAAATGATTCACTCACTTTCCTTTTTTTTTTTAGGTTTAGAAGAACACATGATGTTTTTAGAGGAAATGTCACAGTTCATTTTGAATGCAATACCAAAAGCTCAGTGAGTCTTGTTGCAGTAATAAATGAGATATAAAACTTTATATCATATTCCCTGTATATTTGGCCTTAAAGTGATATTTATTTATCTACCAACCAACCATCTCAGGATATATATTATAGCATGTATTTAATTATATTTATGTATATATATAGTTACTTATGTTTAACAGAGAACTTTTAGAGCTGTTTGATGGTGAATGAAAATAGTTTTGTTTTATTTGTCCACAGCTGTCAATGAGCCCATTGTTTTATAAAGAAATGAATGATTAAGTAGGAAGGGAATGTAATACAGGTGTATATTCAGAATACAGGTGTTAAATTCCTAGTCTACTCCATATTCTGCCCTATGGCCTTAGGTAATTTGCTCTCTCTCTCTGAGCCTAAGTTTCCTTATCTACAGGTCTACAGAATGGGAATGATTCTGCTTTCTCCCTATGAAGGATAGTCATACATATGGATATATTTGAGAAGTCTTAGTATAAAGCCTGACATAAAACAATTACTCAACAAATTCATTTGCTGATGATAATACTAATGAGATAATAATAACAATGCTGCTACCTTTTTTTGACCTTACTTAATCTGTGATTTTTGTTGTAACTTAGATATTCCAGCTTATTCAATGACTTCGTTGAATCTGAATTTTTTCTGATTGATGGAGATTCCTTACTGATCACATGCATATGTGAGAAGTCATTAAAGTGGGGGCAGGAGCTCCACTTCTTCTACTTGGTTGAGAGCTATCTGCTGGATCTCATTCGTAAAGGAGGACAGTTTGCCATAGTTTTCTTCAAGGTAACATGTGACAGCTGAGTTCTTTTCTAAGCTTTGAGAACTGAAACTAATATTCCTTGTAATTTTATAAGTAGTTTTTCCCTTATTACAAAGTGAAATTTATCTATAAACATGAAGAACATTTAAGAGGAAGAAGAGAAAAAAATACCTATAATCCCAGTATTCAGAATTATCATACTTAAGATTTTTTATTCATAATAGTGGAACTATATTGTAAGGACACACTGAATCATGAAGGAGGATAAGAAATCACCTCAACAGTAGCCCAGGCAGTCTCTGGGTTCTAGTCTTACAAATCTGAGAACTACTTCTCTCTTCAAAGCAGTCAGTTTATATGAGCCCAGAAGAATATCAGGCTAACAAATGCTGCTATGCTATTATTTGCTTTATAGTAAACACCACTAAGGGAACATATTTGGTTTTTGTGGATAAAATGAAGGTTCTTGTGGCCCTGATTCTCACCTGGCCTTGGTCGGTTGGCTCACTACACATGTTGTTATTGACTCTATGTAAAGAGCTCTGCCCAGTGCTCTGGTGGCATGGCTGCAAGGCTGCAGGAGAGCATAGCAGAGGCTGGAGGGGTGGCAGTGCCAAGGACATAGACCCAGAGGTCGGCTGTGTGGGTAGGGAGGCCCAGAGGATGGCTGTGTGGGCAGAGAGGCCCAGAGGCAGAGACTGTCTTGCTGTGTGCAGACTCGCTCTGAGTGGGTGAGATTCTAGTAATTAACCTGCCACTGTGGGAATAAATTTGGGTACAGCCCTTTCACCCCAAGAACATTCTACTGTCATTTTCTTTGGTCACTGTAGTCACCTGCGACCACCAGTCAACGCGGGTACCTGCGAAAGAGGGCTCAGGCCTGAGAGACAGAGGGGCGAGAAGAATGGAGCCAAGACAAGACTCTGATCAAGGCTCAACTTTATTAGGCAGGGCTACAGTATTTATAGGCAGAATCAGTCCTGCCCTAGTTTCCAAGGTAACAATGATGTCAGGGCATCAGCTGACTTCTCAGAAATGCTCCACTGAAGAACATGAAACTTAACTCATGGCCAAGAGGAAATGATATAGCAATCAAACAAAGATAATCTGTGCAGCTGCTAGGCTGCCACAGGTCACACTGAATCCATGGTGAACTTGCCCGGGCCTGAAACCCATTGGCAACATTCTTGGGGTGAAAGGGTTATACTCAATTTTATTATTTCCACACTGGCTGGTCAATCACTGGAATCTCATCCACTCAGAGTGAGTCTGCATGCAGCAAACTGGTCTCTGCTTCTGGGCCTCTCTGCCAGCACAGTCTTCCTGCACAGCTGTCCTCTGGGCCTCTGTCCTTGGCGCTGCCAACACTCCAGCCTCTGCTCTGCTCTCCTGCAGCCATGCCACTGGGCAGAGCTCTTTATATAGAGTCAATAGCAATGTATTGCCCACACATGTGCAATGAGCCAGCCGACCAGGGCCAGGTGAGAATCCTGGCCACAGGACCTTTCATTTTATCCATAGCAAGACAGTCTTGTTTGTGATTATGAATACAATTGGTAAAATTTTTAAATGTCAAATACAGATATGTGTAAGCACCACCACCTGTTCCCCATCCTCACCCCAAAGGAAACTCATGTGTTTCTGTTAGATTTTGGTGTCTATTAAATCATTTTTCAATTTACATTACTGTTAGATTTTTGGACATTGCTAACCATTTATGAGAAATGTTTATACTTTAAGTTTTGGCACTAATTTTGGTCTCTTGAGAAAAACTGATGCTGCTCCTGGGGGGTCACAATGACTTGGGACAAGCCTCTTAAACGAAGTGATCCACTTCAGCTTCCCATTCTGAATAATTTATATCTACCATTTGCTCTTACATAATTTTCTGTCCTTTCTCTTTTTGAAGTGAGATTGGAAAGGAAAAGAATTAGAGTGGGAAGGTGTCTTGCCTGAGGGTTTCTGCCCTGGGCAAGTTCACTGTGGATTCAGTGAGACTGAGAAATGACAATGGAATGTTCTTGGGGTAAAAGGGTTAAACCTGTCTTTATTCTCACCACAGTAGGTCAAGCACTAGGATCACATCTGCATCCAGCAGTCTGTAGATCAATAATCCACCTCCATCTGTGTCTCCACCCAGAGCACTGGGTGGAACTCTATATAGTGACTCAGTCAATAATAGTTTATTTGCCTATGGGGTGGCCAATTACATCATCAAGTAGTTTAGGGTCAGGTGAGGATCCTGGCCATAGGAACTTCCATTTTTCCCACAGAAGGAAAGGGTGATAAACCCTGAGTATTATGTGCCTGCTTAAAGGGCCCACATGTATATGTAAGTCCAGATTGTGATTTATGGCATGTTATTTGTGAAATGACAGTCAAGGTTTAAGGGTCTATTCCTTGACTGTAAAACAGAACAAAACTGTGTTGGAGCCTATTCCTTTAATGACTTCAATTATATTGTGTTAACTAACTAAACTAGCAGTGAACTACTGAATGATAATTTCAAAGTGATGTACTTCACTCCCACCCCTAATAGGATGCTGAGTACGCCTACTTCAACTTCCCTGAACTTCTTCCTTTGAGGACTGCGCTAATGCTTCATCTTCAGCATAATACCACCATTGATGTCCAAACAAAATTTTCTGGATGCTTATCACAAGAATGGAAATTTTTCTTGGAAGAGAGTTACCCATATTTCCTGATAGTTTCAGATGAAGGGCTGAACCATCTACAAACACACCTGTTCAACTTTTTAATCATTCAGTCGTGGTCAATGAAGGTCAATGCTGTGCTTTCCACAGGGCAAACATCCAACATTCTTCGACTTTATGGGTACCTTATGTCAAGCCTGAGCAAAAACCAGAGCTTTTTTAAGCAGGTAATTTATATCTTAGAGAAGAATTTCTTCTGGAATTCATCAAAAATTTTTAAATGACTTGACTCAGTCTTATTTCCACTTCTATAGAAATTATCATGACTTAACAGATTTAGAAAATTAACAGTAATAATACAAATGCAGTCATTTATTGAGAACTTACTGCCATAACAGCAGTGCTTGACACTTCTCAGGTGTTATTTTATTTACCTCCGGAAGGTAGGTGTTGGTATCATCTGTGTTTTGCAGATGTGGAAATAGGTCCTTGAATAAGTAACTCATCAACATCAAATGAATGACAGAGCATGGATTTGAAAAGAGACAGTCTGTCTCCAGCCCTTAACTACTGTGTGGTGTACTGCCTCCAAGTTAGTGAAGGGAAGAAATGCATTCAGTTGGAGGTAAAAGTTACGGCTCTGTTGATGAAACTAGTGAAATGACAGTTAATATGGTAGCTTTTAATGACAAAAAATGGCAATGGTTGATAAAGAAGGAAAATAAATGTTTATTTCTTAATATTAAATCATCAATTGTATTTTCAAAATATTTAGAATTAAATTCCATGATTTTATTATTTTGCTTTATTGGTATATTTAATTACTATATTGAACTTTTGAGAGTCAAAAATACATACTGATTTTATGAATAAATCTAGTTCCTATTTACTTTTCACTTCCTACAAGAATTCTGAATATGAATATAATTCTGTATCTCATCAAAATGATTTTTGAGTCAACTGGCATTTTTCATTCTTTGAGAATAGTGTCATGCCTTTCATGATATTTGGAGACATCCAGGTGGTTGGCATGACATCTGATAAGAAAGTTTATTTTGCTTTAGTCAGAACTCCAGTCATAAATTATCTTCAACTCTATTTTCCTACAGCCCTGGGATTCATTTTTATATTAGGAGGAGACTCTGTAATCAGCTGTTCTCATTTTATTCTGTTAGAGCCATTTCTGAATCTGAGTTTGAAGAGTGCCTTACAAGAATCCCCGTTATCTCTCCCTAAGTATAATTATTTAATGGAGGGTTTTATTTCTGGTAAAATAGTTCATTTCCTAAATTATTGAACACTATATTACTTCATTTATTAGTTTGAGGACTATGTGAAATGCAAAGCTGTTGCATTGTGGCTGTTGGCGGGTGATACCTACTTCTTGGTAGACTATGCTATTCTCTATGTGTACATTTGAAACTTATCACAATAAAATACAATACATTCAGTGGATTCGGTGTTTCTTTTTGAGATGTTGGAAATGTTCTAAAATTAGATTAAGGTGATAGCTCCACAACTCTGTAGATTTACTAAAAGTCATTGAATTGTACCTTTAAAGTGGGTGAATTTTGTTAATTTTATCTTTATAAAGTTGTTTAAAAAATAAGATGCACTAAATTCTCAGACAAAAATGAATTTGTCAGATTCAAAATAGTGCCATTTGACAGGTTTTAAAGGCACTATTTATGACATTTTATTACATTAGTGTAATTTTTTTTACTTAGAAATGTATTTTAACAGTATCTTCAACATATGATTTTCTGTAGTTGTAAAGTAATTAGATATTTTATTCATAACAATTTATGAATTGTCTTCCTTTTACAGAATAAAATGAAGATTCAGAATGCTTATAAAGCCCTGATTAAACACTTGGAAGAATGTAGAGTTTTAGCATTAGAATCTCTTTTTGGAAATTTCAAATGGAAAAATATGATGGAAGAGGTACTGAAACTTAAAAAAATTTATTATTTGAACCAATTGTTTAATTATAAAAAGGTTGCAAAGAAACTGCAGAGTTCACATCTACATCTCACCCAGCTTCCCCTAATGTTCATGTCATATGCAGTTATGGCACATTTATCAAAATCAGGAAATTAGCATCTGTAGAATACTTTAAGCTTCAGATCTTATTTGAATTTCACTAACTTTTCCACTCATGTCCTTTTTCTGTTCCAGAATGCTACCCAAGGACCCACCTCCAGTTAGTTATTTCTCTACTGTCTCCTCCAGTCTGTTAATAGTTTCTCAGTCTTTCCTTGTCTTTTATGACCTTGACATTTTTAAAAATTATTGACCAGTTATCTTTTTATTTCCCCTCAGTTTGGGCTTGTCTGATGTTTTCTGATGACTGGAATGAGGGTACGTGTTTTTGGCAAGAATACCACTGAATTGAGGTTGTGTCTTTCTTCAGTGCGGTGTCAGAGGGTTCCTGCTGTTGATATGTCTTAGCGCTGGTTAAGCCGGCACCTGTCAGCCTTCTCTGCTCTGAAGTTACTGCCTTTCCTAACGATGCAAATCCTGTTTCACCTGAAACATCTGGCAGTGAATTTTAGACTCCGCCAGTGGATCTTATCTGCAGCAGTTATTTCTGATATTTTTGCTGAGTGGTTATTTTCTTTCCCTCTTCCCTTCTCCATTTATTAATTGGAATTCTACTTTTCCAATTAGTAAAGGGGAGAGCTGCTCTAGCTCCGCCATTTATTTACTTTTTTTAATATCGGTATGGACTAATGGATACTTATTTTATATTATGCGCTAGAGTCCAGTGTGATAATTATTTTGGTGCTCAGGTTGTCCCAGGCTTGAACATTAGAAACTCCTTCTGGTTTGCACCTGCGTTCTTTTATAAGCCCCCATCTGTTTTCTTTCCTTAAAACATTGTATTGAGGGATGATGGCATAGATTGTGGTGATGGTTACACGGATGTCTTTTTATCTCCAAACTCATCAAGCCCCAGCTTTTTTGAGCACTGTCCTACTTTTTGAAACCACCAGATGTTCCAATCTCATCTATATTTTCCCTGCCCTGGCCCTGAAATCAACCACTTCTCCACGGAGTTCTGGTTGCTTTTATTCAGAAATGGTTTTTAGAAGCCAAAACCTAGCAACTATGTTCATTGTTCCTGGGGTGTCAGTGCTTCTAGTCCTTTTCAGCAGACATAGGGAATATATGGATGTGTGCCAACCAAGTGTATATACATCTATTTTAAATTTATCTATCTTAAATATTGTGTTTATACTGATAAATTTTGCCCCAGCCCAGTCCATATAGTTCCTTTTACCCCTTTATCTCTATTTATAATTTCCTTCTCCACTTGTAAGAAATCCAGCTGTCATCACCTATGATATATTTACTTATTTTTTTGCAATTCTAGTATACACATAAAGCAGTTTTAAAATTGCTAGCTACATCTTGTAAGAAACATACACTAACTGAATTTTTGTGCCATTTTTGTTTTTTCAAATCTGTAGTCATAGAATAAGCCAAAATACTATTTCCAAAGTTATTTAGCTTAGTTCTTTTCTTGCCCATCCCTTGTTATGTTATTCATTATTAATACAATTAGGGTTGTTGATTGATTATTTCATTTTGGGTCCATTCCATCCATATCCTGATTGTTTTTAAGAACCTGTTTATTGGAGGGTAGGGTATGTGAAAACTATATGAAACGTCATTACAATTCTAAGAATCAGAGAATACAAAAGATACACTTAAAGAGGTTATACCTGATTCTTATCCCTGCTTCTTGGGTCCCATTCGAATCTACAACTCACCCCTTTCCCAACTTTGTCAGTTGTCTTTTGACTTTACGATTTTTGTCATGTGTATTTAAAACACATCTAACGTTAAATTTATTAATATTTTTGTTGTTACCTCTAGACTTTGAGTCACAGATAGAAAGCATTTCCCCACACACATCAAAGTTAAAGAAATATTTGCCTGTGGTTTCTTCTTACACTTTTTTTTATGTTAGATCCCTAATCCATTTGGAGTTTATCCTGGTGTATGGTGTGAGATATGGATATAATTTTATCTTTATCAAAGGGGTACTCAGTGCCATTTACTCAAAAGCCCATCTTTATCCCAGTGATGTCAGATGCCACCTTTTTCATTTATTAAATTTCTTTATGAATTTAAAATAATTCTGGACTTTCTGTCCTATTCCACTGACTTATTTGCAAGTTTTGCACTTTTAATTGGAAAGACTTCATAGTATTTTCAATGTTTTGTTGGGATGGTTTTTCCACTTACAGTTTTTCTCTTAAAGTGTTTTCATAGCTCTTCTTGCATCTTTATTTTTTCATATTTACTTTTGTTGTCAACTTGTCTAACTTCAAAAAATACCGTTGGTATTTTTATTGAAGTACATTGAATTTGTAAATGAAATTGGGGAGAATTGGCATCTTTATAATGTTAAATTATTCTATGCAAGAAGAAAGGATATATTTACATTTGTTCAAGTCTACTTTTATTAATTAAAAACTTTTCATCATACATGTTTTGCCCATTTCTTGCCAACTTTCTTCCTTAGTATTTGATGTTTTTGTTGTTATTGTCAGTGGGATTTTTCTCTACCATTATTTTCTCTCTGTTTTTGCATATGAAATCTATTGATTTTTGCATTAATTCTAAATCCTGATGCCTCATTGAAAATTTCATTTTTGTATTAGTTTTACTTATTAGTTCTTTGAGGTTTCCATATATACTATCATATCATCTGTGAACAGAGAGTTTTGCATCTTCTTTACTCATTCTTATGGCTCAAATTGCTTTGTCTTGTGTAATTTCATTAGCTAAGAAATCTAGTATAATGGTGGATAGTAGCAGAGATAGTGGATGTCTTTGTTTTTTTCCTGATCTTAGTAGACATGTTTCTACTGTTTCCATATTAAATATATATATGTTCTGATGTTAAGAATATAGCCCTCAACTTATATTTTTGAGTGATTTTATCATAATGTGTATTGAAAGTGTGGATACAATCATATGATTTTTTTCCCTTAGCTTTATTAATGTGGTATTTTGATATCAACGGTTTTCCTGATATTGAAGCAACTCTGCATACCTGGAATAAGTCCCACTCATGGTATATTATTTTCTCACTATGGTGCTAGATTCTGTTTGTAACACTTTGTTTAGAAAATTTGCATCAATATGCATGTATGAAACTTTTCTGTAGTATTCTTTCTGTGCACTATATCTTTTTAAGTTGTCAGTGTCAGACATGCTTTGTAAAGACATGCATTCGACTATTTTCCCTTCCTTTTCAATATTTTGAAGTAAGTTATAGATCGTTGGGATTTTCTAGTTTTTGAAGGTTTGATACAGTGCTCCCTGTAAAACCATATGGGTCCTGTGCTTTTTGTGTGGTAATTTCTTGATAATTTTCTCTATTCTGTGGAAATTAATTTCCTTATGCTTACTAACTATAATGGAGTCAATTTTAGTAATTTGTTCTTTTGAAGAATTATCCATTTCATACATTTCAAATATATTTGCATAGAAGTTTGCAAGGTAGGCTTTTATGACTTAAGTAGTTTCTTCTGTTTCAGTGTTTTTTCCCTTTACATTTTTATTTTGTACATTTTTTACTTCTTCCATTTCTCAATGATCAAATTACATAGTAGTTTGCCTATTTTTAAAAGTTTTTCAAAGATCCTTAGAATTCTGATTTATTTAATTAGATCTAATTTTCTTTTCTCTTATTAATTTGTGAATTATTTTATCTCTGTATTTTACTTCCTTTCTTGCTTTTGGTTTATTTTGTTCTTCCATTTAAAATTTTAAGAGCTAAGAATTTGATCCACTTCTTTTTATTTTTTTATTTCTGTTGCTAAATATATTTATTGCAATGAACTTTTCCTCTGATTACTGCATTAAATTTATCCCATAGATTGATTGTAGTGTTTTTGTTATCACTTTTATAAATACTGTAATTTCAGTTTGTATTTACCTTTCACCCAGGTGTAGCTTAATAGAAAATATTTTTAAGTTCCATATTGAAAGGCCTTTGTGGTTTTTTGAAAATAAATAAATTCTACCTTTACTGTATTGTGATCGGAGTGCTATTTGTAATATTTCTACACTATGGAAGTTACTGATGGAAGTCTTCTACTTAGTTTTTGTCCATTCATATCTCATGTACTGAAAATGGTATATTAAAGTCTATTATTACTAGTACACTTCTATATATAGTTCCTTTTTTGTCCTGTAGTTTTTGCTTCTTAAAGTGGGTTGTGGCATTATGTGGAAACATAATTATTGATGTGAAATAAATTATTCCATAATTTTCAGTAATTCTATATCTCTTAATATTCTCAGTAACAAACTATAAAAGAAATGACACATCACACAATTTGCAGTGCTTTCTATTACCTTTGCTAACTTGAAAGTGAAATATGTTATCTGATTGTTCCTTTTTTAAATAAAAGGGTTGTACATTTTTTTCTGTTTTATTAATATTTGTATTTCTTTTGTGAATTATCTATTCATTTTATTAAAGGCTTAGATATTTTCATAGGAGCTCTTTACATATTTTAATAGCTTCACTGGAATATTTGTAATTATTTTCTCATTTAAAAATCTTATCATTTTTAAGAGAAATATTTATAGTTTTATGTAGGCCTATCCTTTTCTGTTGATTTCTCCTAGAATTATTACTTATCAATAAAAATATTTTTCTAGATATCATTATATTTTCTAATTTTCTTCTGTGGCAGGCATGTGAAACTATTTGTCTGCTTAAGCAACTCTGGCCAGAAGGATCTGACATTCGACGTGCTCTTTGTGTTACTTCATGTTCGTTGTCTTTGAGAATGTATCATCACGTTTTAGAAAACAGAAAGATGACTACTTCTGATGACAAAACAAAAACCCAGCAGGTGTGATTGTTGTTACTTTACTGAGAAAATATGCACATGCATGCATTCAGACACTCACATGTGTACATGTACTATTTTATATACAATCTGCTGGGGATTCTTGGTTGGAGAGTCTTATTACAGAAAAGAAAATATCTCTTTCCTCTATGAGTTCAGAAGTAAGCAAGGCTCATAATCTTTTACCTACCATCCTTTATATTTGGTTTCCCAATATGTGCTTGAATATATTCTTAGTAAAATATTTCTACATGATTGGGCATGCCACTTTAAATAGTTATCACAAAAATGGTAACAACCAAATATATATCTCTGATATACACTCTTCTAATCATTAGACCCAATTTGTCCCTTTGGAGGTAACTGAAACAAATCTAAGTCTTGTTTCATTGACAACCCTGCAATGCAATGCCCACTTTTTCTAATTGGGTCAGTTTTTTACATAACCCTGGTTTCCTCACCCTAATAATTTTCAATATAATTTTTAGGTTATGATACCTTGGATGGAATAGAGCATTTAATGTATGCCTCCATTAGTGCTTGGTCATGGAATCATGACTTCACTAGCTGCTTGGTCAGCTCAGACAAAGTTTGGTTTAACTAAAAATACTAAAAAATGCTTTATGTAAACTACAACGGAGCTGGCAATTCCCTTTCCCTTTTACCTTGTATCTGTATAAATGCAGTTGTGTTTATACATGAAGAAAAGGACTCTCAAAAATGTAGAATCAAGAATGTCATAACATCTGAGTTCTGTACAGCAACGTGTAGCTGCTGACTGCTGTAGGGCTGCATGTGTATCATACTGTTGTGCAGCCTGCTGTTCTCTGGTTTAACTTCTTTAGGTGGAAAGTAATTGCTTAGCCCTGCAAGAGATGGAGGATTTGTGTAGACTGCATTGTCTCAGTGTGGTGTTTCTACTTCAAATACCACTTTCTCAAAGAGCCTGTGCAAGAGTCATCACTTCCCATTGGACTAAGAACATTAAGACTTTCTTCAACATGGTAAATATACCCTTCATTATTTTTTGTTTCTACTCTTCAATATCTAAAAAATACCATCACCTTCAAAATTGTATTTATGTGGGAACAGTGTTAGCCCTTTGGGGGCTTTAAAAATTTAATGACCTAAATCAGTCATTTTCCACTTTTAACAGCTCTGGTAGTAATAACAAACAGCATGGTGATATATATCCAACCTAAGGAGAAAGCTTCTTTTCCTTCTTCCAGTCTCTGTCAAGCTCAGGTTATTGTAGCATCAGCTATAAGGAATTGGTGACAATTATGTTCCTCTCTCGAGAGTAATTGAAGAAATCAGTGTAATAGTTTGTTATCTCTGTACATTATGGAGGATATTTAGAGAAAACTTGTAGACTTTAGGAAAATAGCAAAAGCAAAAGAAAAACCCAGCGGCCCACCACTGAAATTGATGCTGATAACTATTAATATTTTGGTTTATTTTATTTCACTGTATCCAAAATCCTATTTGGGACCTTTCCTCTAGGCATTTTCGATGGTTTGCCAGGAAGAGGAAGAATATGGTTAATTAAGAGGGGTAGGAAGTCTCTATTTCTAGCCCCTATTTAATTTACTTTACATATTCTAGTATAAGTCATGTCAGTTTAATACACTAAACCTGTTGATACTACATGTCAGATACTGAAATAATACATTATAATATCAATAGTATGCTATAAGTTTTATTGTACTGCTCAGAAATATTTAATTTTTTCCTCATTTTTATATAGCTTGAATTCCATGACTCAACCACTGAATGGTATGAATGTAAAATTGGTTTTGATTTTTGCAGATTTAAGTGAATGCTCTGTATAGATAAGTTTCATTTATAAAGAGTTTTATTAATAATTTTTTATGCTAAAGGGGCATTAGGTGAAAGGACATTACAAAATCTTTCTAAATTATGGAATATTCTAAGATGACTATAGCATTTTAGCTAGTAAAAATCATTCCTTGATTAGGACGGCATGGGTCACTGGACCTGATTGGGATGGCTGTCATTTATTTTGTGCCTGCTTCATATGTGTACCTCAGCTATGTTACCTCAGTAAGACACAACAGCAAGCCCCCTATGTCCTCATTCTACAAATGGAGAACTTGGGCTTAGAAAGGCTAGGTAGCCCAGTAGCACAGCTTGGAAATTATCATGTCGAGATCTAACTTTATCTCTGTGTAGCCCCTGAATCTGTGCCCTTCCTACATCCTCTGGTTCCTCACTGTGGGGAGATGGCTGTCTCACAGTTCACAGCCCTCTGGGCTTCCCCATTCTTCATTCTTCCTGTTAGTAGACCCTGGAAGCTGGAAGGGTAGCTTCAGGTAGTCTCTGAAATTTTCACAGTAAAAGGCATATTCTGAGCCCTCTGGAGAAAGCAACTAAACCAACAGAAGAGAAATTCGTGGTGCTTCACATCTGGATGCTAGAGATCATGCGGATCCTTACTCATAGGATGTAAGGAAAACGAGGACCTTGTGCTATACTGTTTCTCACATATTCCTTGGACTCGGTGGTGTTGTGGAAAAGGAATGGCGGGAGGGGAACCCTTATATGGCAGTGGCTCTCAAAGTATGGCTCCCTGACCAGCAGCCTCAGCCTCACCTGGGAACATGTTAGAAATGCAGATCCTTGGGCTCCACCCCGGACCTACTGCATCAGTGCCTGAATGGTTCCTAGCAATCTGCGTTTTATTTAACAAACTCTCCAGGTAAGACTTATGCTGGCATTTGAGAACCACTCTTCTGTGTCTCTGTGGTGACCTCTGCAGTGTTTTATTTGTAGATAAAGCTACAATCTAAGTAGGAGGTCTTTCTTCTTTGGTATTTATGACTTCGTCATGAACCTTGGGCAGCTTCCCTTAATTATCTGGTTAGAGTTAGGCTGTCTAATGCAGTGGCCAAGAATAGATACTGAACACTTGAAATGTGGGTAGTCTGATTTGAAATGTGCTGCAAGTTTAGAAAAAAAAACAGATATCAAAAACTTACTATGAAAAACATGTAAACTATTTCTGTTAATATTTTTATATTGATTACCCATTGAAATGCTAATATTTGGGATATGTTAGTTGTGTAAATAAAATAAAATTAATTTCAGCATTAAAAAAAATGTTACTTCCAGAAAATTTAAAATAGCATATGCAGCTTGCCCGTGTTACATTTCTATTGGATAACCCTGGGTTAAAATTCCGTATCAGTATAGACAAATGAATTGTTCACATTTGGAAAGCTTTTATATTTTATCATTAGGGACCATGGTGCAGAGGAGACCCAGTCTTCTCCCTCTGAACTTAACTTCTCAAACACTTTGGAACTAATAGAAATCACAGATATTTTCACATTTTATTATAAGTGCCACAAACACTTATAATAAACGATGATTAGGCTCTCACTTGCTGAGGTTGCCATTCATGTTTCCTCTACCCTGAACATAGTGTGGTCAGTGATGACATCCTGTCTGTGTCAGGTGGGACCAGCCTCACCATAGACTCAGTGTGTGCATACCAAGGTAAATGGATGGGGCGCTTTGAGTTTGAAGGACTTGGCATCTCTTACATCCCTGAAAAATCAAATGCTCTCTACCCCTCTCTCTCTCTCTCTCTCTCTATCTTTTCTTTTTTTTTTAGTAAAATCTCTTTTGACCTGAAAATAAAATTAGAAAACAGTAAGACTTATGTAAAGAACAGAGGCACATTTGAAAGCAGAAGTATTTCTGTAGCCTTGGGACTATATCTGTGGATTACAGTGTGAGAAAAATGTTTTTAAAAGCCAATGTGGATTTCTATGTTTCAGAATAAAGAACTATACTGAATTAATTTTTTGGCCAGCTTGATTTTATTTTATGCTTTAATCTTTTAAGGTATAAAGCATTCATCATTCCCCAGCCTGAAAGGGCTCATATTAATAAGACTTGGAAGAGCCCTGCCAACTTGCTTTTCTTTGCGTTATTGATGTGTTTAAGTCATATTATTGTTTATCACTAATATCAAAATTGTAAATAACTTGGTTTTATTTCTAATTTTCAGAAAAAGTGGTGTGACTATTTCATCTTAAGCAATATAAACCTTTTTGAATTTTGGAATTTGAATTTAACTCACCTTTCTGACTTAAGTGATGAGCTTTTGTTGAAGAACATTGCTTTTTACTATGAAAATGAAAATGTTCAAGGTACCACCTTAGTATATTACAATAATTATACTTTTCTCCAGAGACAAACATTATAAAGGATTTAAAACTTCAAAATCATATTCCTATATTTCCAACATATAACAGCAGTAGTTTTCCTTCCAGTCTTTGTTTATACATGTATGTAAGTTTTATTCAGTTGCAATCAGAGTGAATATTATATTTTAAAACATTTCTGATATTACTCAACAAGGATTTTGTAAAAATACATGTCTGGGTATTTGTCATTTACAGATAATTTTGACAGCTGAATTTTTTCATCTAAGGTTGTATTTACTCTAATTAATGCAATCACCCTACTATTATTAGATTTTTAAATAGTTTTAATTTTTCCCAAAGATAAAGATGATTTGTGTATTTGTTATAAGTAATTTACTTTTCTTTCTTTGCTCTATTTTCTTAGAATAAATTTTCTGCTGTTTCTTAATAGTAAAAAGAATCACACATTTTAAAGAACTATAATTGAGCATTAATGAAGCTTCTTTGACCTCTAGGATTTTGTTACACACATTGCAAGCATTGGAATGAATTAGCTACATAGAAGTTTAGAAATCTTCTACAAATTTTTTCATCTCTGAAAAATCATTGTTTTTATTCAATTTTATTGGCTGTAAAGTTACCTTAAGGAGTAACTAAATATTCACCATGTGTTAGTGTTAGCTAAGTTATAATTTTAATACTTAGTTATCAAATAGGAAAACAAGAAATATTTTAAAATCTGCAGTCTCACTAGGGACCATTTTCACTTAGGTGCAGTGTAGAACTCACTTAAACCTTCCTGTTTACAAGAATTTCATATCTATCAGTTTAGTCAAAATGTGTACTTCTGCGTCTGTGGGAATGACTTCCAGTACTTAGTACTTTTAACTATCACATAGGTCTACATTTGAACTTGGGAAATGACATTATGAAGGATTATGAACATCTCTGGAATACTGTGCGCAAGCTGGTCAGAAAGTTTGATGTTGGAAAGCCACTTCCTCTGAGAACAACAAAGCTTCCTTTCCTTAAAAAGAATCCATCACCAATCAAAGGTAATACATTTATAAATTAATTTGAAATAAAAGCATCATTCCTCTGAAAATGTTTTAAAAGCACCATTAACTATATTTGGCCAGTGTAGATAATTTTCTGGCACTATGCATTTTAATAATAAATTACCTTTATTGCCATGTCCTCGGGGCGATACTCTATTACTGTAATTTTGTAGCGTTACAGGTTTTGCTTGTAACTCATATTGTTGGCAACCAAAAAGAAAACAAGCCAGATATACGACTTTCATTTCTATCAATTTGGCAGTATAGATCAAGCAAAAAAATTTCTTGTGGGAACCAACTGAAATGCTGGAAAATAGATATCAAACTTCTTTTTATATAATCATACCTAAGTTCAAACAATAGAAGGGAACTCACAGGAGCCAAAAAGGAATGAAGACACTGATCTCTAGGTGATACAAAATAAAGCACGCTCACAATTTCTAATTATAGTCCATCCTTTCTAGAGTCTGGGGTTTCGATTTACACTATTAGCAGGGTCAAGACAATTCTAAGCAATTGTCTTATTAAATTATAAGCAATCGAAGGAATCTGGTACATTCTCTGTACAGGAACAATATCATAAATCCTGGTTTTACACGAGTTTCTTACAAATATGAGTACAAATACAAATTTATAAAACAACAGAGAAATAAGCCATTAAGAGAAATAGGAAGCTACAGTACTAGAACTTCCGATTTTATAATTATCAAAAGTAGAGTATACATGTGTTTTAAAATGTTTAAGGAAATAATGCAGGAAATTTAAAACATAAAAGAATAACAAATTCTATATAAAATTGTTCACATCTTAAAATAACTAAAGTTATAGAAACGAAAATATTGTCAGTGGATAGGTTGAAAGCTAATTGGATATTGCTAAAGAGAATTCATGAACTAGAAATAGATCAAACAATTAAACCTAAAGATAAAGATGGACACTTTGTACACCCTGCACTTACAAAATGTTATATATCAATAAAGCTGGGAAAAATAAAAAAAATAAAGCTAACAAACAAAAGAAATAGACATGACAAAAATATTTTTTAAAATATGTTAAAAGATATGAGAGATAGAATGAAGTTTAACCTTGTGTTCATTTGGAGAATTTGAAGGAGAAATTGAGCCAACACAGATTGGAAAATATTCGAAGAGATCATGGTTGGGTCATTACCTGGATTGATGAAATATAAGAATTTTCACATTTAGAATATATGATGAACCCCAAGTAGTGTCAATTAAACATATGCACATACAGAGAAATACACATGAGGCACAATATGAAATTATAGAATATTGAAAATAAACTTCTTGAAAGAACCAGAGTTACCTACAAAGGAACAAAAATTAGTCTAATGACAGACTTTCCCAATAAAAATGTTAAAATATATAATTCTTAAAATGTAATTTAAGAATGAAGGAGTAATGTAGATATTTTCAGAAATACAAAAATTGACTTATCCATTATCACAGAATCACTGAAGATACTTCTATATGATGATGTTCAGGAAGAAACAAATGACTGAGAAGGAATGTGAGAAGGAAAGCTGGTAGGAATTTAGGGTGCATTGATATAAGTATATTTTTCAGAATATGCAGGAAGAACATAGTCCTCTTTCCTTATATGAAGATAAGTTTCACCAAAGACTTAAATACAAGTAGTTTACTGATGTCAGGAACCTCAAATAAGGGAGTGGGTAGGTAAGATCAGGAAGAGAACAGACCCAATGCATGTGAATGAGTAGGTTTCTGCCGTGTGCAACTACACAAAAATCTTACTGGCAATCTTGGAATGATGTGCAAACCACCTTGGAAATGTCTTACATGAAGAGCAATATAGCTGGGGTCTTTACCCTGCCAGTTTTGTCACATTTTTTGCTGACGGCTATCTCTGGGACATTAAATCCTTAGTGCTCTGTCCTGCTCCACATGGCTATAAGAAAAGTGCTTAGGCAGAGAGTTGCACAGACGTGCAGAAGGAAGGTATCAGGCAAACCCAGGAACACTGAGCACCAAGGGGATAATGGAGAGAGCAGTGGCAGCTCACCTACAATTATGAACTAGATATAAATAAAAAGGCATTTATTAGCCAACACATATATAACATCAAGGAGGATGTAAGAGGATACTGTAATGATATCAAATACCATTGATTCATTACCATCTGTATTTTTCCCCCAACTTTTAAAAATATTAATTTTCATAAAAGTATGTATGTAGAAGATCTCTGAGTGAGATTTTCATATTAAAATTATTTGTTTCATAATAGGGAATAAGAAAAGGAATAAACATTTGAAAATAAGAAATATAGGGGCTACATCAAACTAAAAAGCTTCTGTACAGTAAAGAACGCTATCAGCAGAACAAAAAGGGATCCTACAGTATGGGAGAATATATTCATAAATTACATATCCGATAAGGGGCTAACATCCAAAATATATAAAGAACTCACATGCCTCAACACCCAAAAAGCAAATAACCTGATTAAAAAAAATGGGTGGAGGATCTGAACAGACACTTCTCCAAAGAAGAAGCTCAGATGGCCAACAGGCACATGAAAAGATGCTCCATATTGCTAATTATCAGGGAAATGCAAATTAAAACCACAATGAGATATCAACTTACACCAGTAAGGATGGCCAACATCCAAAGGACAAGGAACAACAAATGCTGGCGAGGATGCAGAGAAAGGGGAACCCTCCCACACTGTTGGTGGGAATATAAATTAGTTCAACCATTGTGGAAAGCAATACAGAAGTTCCTCCAAAAACTAAAAATAGAAATACCATTTGACCCAGTAATTCCACTCCTAGGAATTTACCTAAAGAAAACAAGATCCCAGATTCAAAAAGACATGCACCCTTATATTTATCAAGCACTATTTTCGATAGCCAAGATATGGAAGCAATCTCAGTGTCCATCAGTGGATAAATGGATAAAGAAGATGTGGTACATATAGACAATGGAATATTATTCAGCCATAAATAAAGAAAATCCTACCTTTTGCAACAACCTGGATGGAGCTAGAGGGTATTATGCTCAGTGAAATAAGCCAGGCAGAGAAAGACAAGTATCAAATGATTTCACTCATCTGTGGAGTATAAAACAACAAAGCAAAAACTGAAGGAACAACATCAGCAGACTCACAGAAAGGACTAGTGGTTTTACCAAAGGGAAGTGTTTGAAGTATTTGTGGAAGGTGGGTTGGAAGGGAGAGAGGAGGGGATTAGGGGACATTATAATTAGCACACACAATATAGGTAGGTCACAGGGAAGGCAGTATAGCACAGAGAAGACAAATAATGACTCTATAGCATCTTACTACGTTGATGGACAATGATTGCAATGGGGGGTACTTGATAATATGGGTGAATGTTGAAACCACAATGTTGCTCATGCGAAACCTACATAAGATTGTATTACAATGGTACCTTAATTAAAAAAAAAGAAGATATAGGGGCTTTCCTTCTTTTTATCTACCTATCATCTACTTACCTACATGTCAAAATGCTGTCTATTTCTTTATATGTTGCTGTGTTCCAAAATGTTTTATGTGGGAAGTAGCTTTATGGAAAGGGCTGAAATTGATTAATGTAAATAAGATCAATGAGAAATGTTTTTTAATGTGAATTTTTAGGAAATATGTATTATTCCTGTATGAATATTTGACCTTGTCTTAATTTTTAACTTGCTTACAGATACCCCCAAGGAAAAGATATCTAATTTGGGTTTTATTCCAGTGTCATGTAAGGTGGTTGATAAGTTTGTTGGAGACCTTTTGAAAGATTTGCCTTTCTTAAAGAGGTATACAGCTAAATGTGCCTTTGTGAATATTTGTGTGGAATGGATGAATTATTCATTAAAGATTCGATGAAATGCAGCCAATTAAAGACATATTTATGTAAACATATTACATATGAGTTTGTAACTAATGCATTTAATATAAAATTTATCAGTGTCCTTTGTTCATAACTCAAAGTCCTTTGATCATAAATCAGCATGGTTTTTGTCTTAGAGTAAAATCACTTCAGCTGCATATTTTTAGTTAATGAATTAACTAATGAATACTTGTTGATGTTGATTGGACTGTTAGGGATACAGGGCGAACTCTGAGTTTTTATGCCCCAATAAACTACACTTTGGATTCTACCACTAACATCATGTCTCAGAAAGAGGAGAGATGGCTATGATTTGTTAAAAATATTAAGAAATGAAATCTGTACTCTGCTATATCTGGAGGCATGCAACTTAAAACATGCTTTTATCTTACAGTGATGATCCTGTGGTAACTTCACTGGTTAAACAAAAGGAATTTGATGAGCTTCTGCACTGGCATTCTCACAGACTCCTTAGTGATGACTATGACAGGACAAAGTGCCAATTTGATGGTGAGTCCTGGGACTGGTGAAAAAAAATTTTTTTAATCAATTTCACTTGCTGGCTTTTACTTTATAATGAAAAATTATCAGTATGAGCCACAAATTATGTTTCTTGTATAATAGTCTATAGGATGTTTAGATGTATCTTGTTAAAGATGATAATGAAAAGTCTCACTGTTCATAGACAGTCACATGTACATAGGTATGCAGATGTCTCAGGAGAAAGTGCACACATGTGGTGCTTGTCTCACAGAAGTTAGAAGCTGTTTTAAGCAAAATGGTTTGTTGTTTAGAAATTTGGGTGTGCCTCCAAGTCAAGAATATTGAGGCAATCTTTCGATCAGTTTCAGCTACTTTCACACCACTCAGTTGACATATAATAAATGCCAGCATTTTATCTGCCATCATGCTCAGGATGATTGGAACTGCAAAGGGAGACCCATGAAACCACTAAGAGTAGATCAACAGAGACTGAATTAGGGATCTCTTGTCTTCATATCACTTTTGTCTACCCCTATGCTCACCTCCACTCTTCTTCAAGTTGACAAAACTTACTTTCAGAAGAATCTAGGAGTGTGCATAGTAAGCATGCTCGTATGAAATACTTGTCATTTTGCTTATCTAAACAGCTACAAAGATCCTGCAAGATGTGAAGGGATCTTTTAGATTAACCATTGACATCTTTCAAAGTGTATACAGTATATAAATACAGACATAGAAAAACTACCCAGCCTAATTCCCTTTAGATGAGTATTATGGTTTTCTGCAGTATGGGAGTAAGTCATACCTTGATTGTTGGGATTTCCTGTCAGATTTTTCCACAGTGACAGTTTTTCTCAGCTGCCAAACCCTTGACTCTGTGGCTGTGGTCTGGAGTAAGGATTTTTCTATCAAGTGATGAAGGAAGCTAGACTATTCTAGATGGATATCTTATTGTCTCTGCCTCTACTTTCCTCTTCTTAACCTCATTCACAGGATACATGACAGAGGTAATGCCCAGAATCTGTCATTCTTTGTAGCATCCTGGTATTTGCTTTGGGAGGTAGACAATGAAAGAGTTGCCTCCATCCTTTAAATAAGGTAAGGAATTATTCTGCACAAGAGATAGTCTGACTTAAGATTACCTCTTTAACAAAAGTAATCAGAGTAAATTACTCTTCCCAACTAAAAAGAAAAGTGCATGTGTGGGTGGGATGGTATGAAGAATTAGTGAGAATGATATTAAAAAGATAGTAATGTTACATATTAATTTTTTTTCAGAAAAATCTAGAGATCCACGTTTTCTTAGATCTCTCCAAAAGTATCATGTTTTTCAACGGTTTTATGGGAATTCATTAGAATCAGTCTCTTCAAAAGTTGTTGTATCCCAACCTATCAAGCCAAAGAAAAATTTCACTGAACCGAAGAGCAAAAAGGCACATGTAGGTTCTATTAATTTTACCAAGACTTTTCTTAAGCTGATGTTTGTTCAATTCCTTTGGTAGTTTATTTCCATGTTATGCTTTTTCTTATTACATATGATTACTTATTACTTTACTTACTTGCTAAGAAGGTCTAACCTGCATATAAAAAGTTATATATGGCCCTCTATACATAATAAAATCTATGTTTATTTGCAAATGAATATAAGACATTAAATGACTAAAGGCTTAGATGTAGAAATGTTGAAGTAACATTAAAAATGTAGTTCTTTGGGAGTTCCAATCCAAGATGCATTATAGGAGGTTCCTGAACTCACCTCCTTCCGTGGACACACTGAATTTACAGCTATACATAGAGAAATTCTATTTGAAGGAAACCGAAAACTATCTGAGTAAATTGTATATATTGGGCAAACGAGAAGAAACACACAGTAAAACAGGTAGAAGAGGCTGAGATACCCCATAAATCTCACCTGTGGCACAGCAACTACAGTTGGGAGGGAACTCACACTCCCAGCTTCTCCCTCAGAATGGAAGGGTTTGGACCCAATACCTGGCACCCCAACTTTCAAGATTTCCACCTGAGATAGAGGCCCCCCAAACATCTATCTCTGTTTTGACAACAGGGCTTGCATCCACAAGAACCTACATTACTATAGCAAACAAAGAAAATTCTTAACAGGCTTGTGTGAACTTGCCTGGCTATTCCCCCAGGGTTCAGCAGGAGGCAGCAGAATGAACCACTCATCCCAGTCTTTTCCTGAAAGGGGCTGATTTGCATACTTTAAAAGCTGTGAAGGAATCTAAGCATATCACTACAGAAAATCATCAAATCAGAAAGGAAGAGGCAAAGAAAAGAAGAAAGAAACAAAGGGGATTATAAACCAACGAGAAAAAAATGAGCAAAATGGTAATAGTAAGTCAATACTTACCAACAGTTACTTTATATGTGAATGGACTAAATCCTCCAATCAAAAGACAGAGTGGCTGAATGAATTTTAAGAAAAGACCCAACTATATGCTGCTCACTTCAACTTTTTCAGACTGAAAAGGGATGGTAAAAGACATTACGTGAAGATGGAAAACAAAAGAAAGCAGGAGTAGTAATGCTTAGTATCAGGGATAAAAGACTTAAAGACAAAAGACTATAATAGACAAATAAGGTCATTTTACAATGATAAAGGTAAAAATCTGAAGGTCTTCCAAGATCAGGGAACAAGGCAAGCATTCCCACTCTCATCACCTTTATTCAACATAATTCTAGAGGTCCTAGCCAGAGCAAGTAGTCAAGAAGAAGAAATAAAAGGCATCCAAATCAGAAAAGAAGAAGGGGATGACATGATATTATATATAAAAAAACCTAAATCCTCTGACAAAAAACTGTTAGAACTAGTAAATGAATTCAGTAGAGCTGCAGGATATAAAATCAATATGCAAAAAATCTGTTGTGTTTCTGTACACTAACAATGAACTATCAGAGAAATTAAAACAATCACATTTACAATAGCATCAAAAAGAATTCTGTGATCATGGATTGGGAGAATTAATAGTGTTAAAACTCTGTACTATCCACAGCAATCTATAGGTTCAAATGCAATCGCTATCAAAATTTCAATGGCATTTTTCACAGAAATAGAATGCACAATCCTAAAATTTGTGTGGAACCACAAAACACACTGAATAGCCAAAGCAATCTTGAGGAAAAAGAACAAAACTGGAGGCATCACACTCCCTGATTTCAAACTATACTACAAAGATAATGTAAAACAGTATGATATTGGCATAAAGACAGAAAAATAGATCAATGGCACAGAATAGAAAACCTAGAAATAAATCCAGGCACATATGGTCAATTATTTTAGGATGAAGGAGCCAAATATATACACTGGGGAAAAGACGGTCTCTTTAATAAATGATGTTGAGGAAAACTGGGCATCCTCATGCAAATGTATGAAGCTGGACCCCTATTTTACAGCATACACAAAAATCAACCCAAAATATATTATAAAGACTTGAATAAAAGTCATGAAATCAAAAGACTTCTAGAAGAAAACATAGGGGTAAGCTTCTTGACATTCATCTTGGAAATTATTTTTTTGGATTTGATACCAAAAGCAAAGGTAACAAAAGCAAAATTAGACATGTGGGACTACATCAAACTAAAAAGCTTCTGTGCAGCAAAGAAAACCATCAACAAAATGAAAAGGCAACCTTATGGAATGGGAGTAAATATTTGTAAATCATATGTCTGATAAAAGGTTAATATCTAAAATATACAAAGAACTCATACAACTCAATAAAAAAAAATTTTAATGAAATAATCTCATTTAAAAATGAGCAGAGAACCGAACAGAATTTTTTCCAAAACAGATAGCCAACAGGTGCATGAAAAGGTGCTTAAACTTCACTAATCATAAGGGAAATGCAAATCAAAACCCAGTGAAGTATTACCTCATACAAGAAGTAACAAGTGTTAGTGAGCATGTGGAGAAAAGGGAATCCTTATGCACGGTTGGCAGGAATGTAAACTGGTACAGCCACTGTGGAAACAATATGGAGGTTCCTCAAAAAATTAAAAACAGAACTACCATATGGTCCAGCAATCCCACTTTTGGGTATATGTTCAGAGGAAATAACAGTATAGAAGAGATATCTGCACTCCTATGATCACTGCAGCATTATTTGCAATAGCCACTATGAAAACAATATAAACCTCCAACTACAGATGAACGGATAAAGATATGGTGTGTGTCTGTATATATAAAACTGAATATTATTCAGCCATAAGAAGGAAATCCTGCCATTTGTGATAACATGGATGAACCTAGAGGTGCTGTGTAGTAAGCTAGACAGAGAAAGAAAGATAAATACTCCATGGTATCAATTATATGTGGAATCTAAAAAAAAAAGTCAAACTCACAGAAATAGTTTTCCAGGGGCTGGGGGATGAGGGATATAGGGAGAGATTGGTAGAAGGGTATAAAATGTCAGCTATAAAAAGATTACCATGTAAAACATGGTGACTATACATAGATAATGCTATGTCATTGAAGTTTGCTAAGAGAGTAGATTTTAAATGTTCTTATCCCCATTCCCCCCAAAAAGTAAATATGTGAGGTAATAAATGCATTAGTTTCTGATGCTACTCAATGTGGAGAATCCTCCCTCAATGTATACATATATCAAACTGAGACAGGGACCATGGGCTTAGACAGAGTCAGGGTGAGGGCCTCTGGAAAAAACAAAGCAAGATAATACATTGTGGGATTTGCTTTGGCCTGCTGGGGGTCCCAGTTTATTTTTTGACTTAACCCAGGTGCTGGTTTTCTTCCTCCAGCCCTAATCAAGTGATTTGCAACCTGGGCAATTGATTTAGCAAGCAAGCCCAAAACAACGTAGTAAAAACAAGAAGGATTCCAGACTCTTTAACAAACAGGCAATAACTCAGCCCACCTTGGGAGCAAAGTAGGTAGTCTTGATTGATATGCTCCCATACCAGGAAGCTGCTATCCTGGGAGGAAATCAGAGCAGTAAATTTCTTGGAAATAACCTGGAGGACTGATAAGAAACAATGTCTCTTCAGAGATAAACATTTTTGGACCACTTAGCAGGTCTGCATCCCTAGCCCTTTGTCTCTCAATCGCCTATAAATCTAGACAACGCATCACCGGGGACTCTCTTGTCCCGTTCTGGCGCAAGCCAGGAGCTCTTTCCTCTCACTTTATCTCTAAATAAAAGCCTCTCCCTTGCTCTCTTACTTGGAGTGTTTGCGAAGTTCATTCTTCGACTCTGTGAACAAGAACCCTGGCATCAAAACCACCATGACATAGACTTCTAATATCTTATAATTTTACTTTTCATTTATGTCTCAATAAAGCTGAAAATTTAAAAAAAGTCCAAGCGGAAATGAGGACTTTTGATTTAATAGCCAAAAAGCAGCCTCCCCAGACCTGCTAGTTGGTCATTGTTTATCTTCTTGTGGTGATAACCTCCTTTATATTTTCGTAGTCAATTTTATTAATAAGGCCATCCAGTTACAACTTTTCCCTTTTTATTTAGGGCTCCCAAGAAGCCTCTTCTCTTTTATTTTTCAAGAGATAAAAAGTTTCTACAAACTTTTTGGTAAAAAATTTTAATAAAAAGTTTGTAAAAATTAACATTCCATAACACAAGGGATAAAGTCTGAAAAAAACCTCAAGTTTTTTTCCCTTTTACGTTATTAGAAGTTAAAAAAAATGGTCTCATGGGAGTTAACACACATTTATTGCTGTATAAATGTGTTCTTTAGCAACAGTTCTAAGTCTGCATATTCAAAGATAAAACAACCATTGCACATGGAAAAGAGCCAAGTGTCACCCTTGTCCTGTTGAGATGGAATTATTCTCGAGTGAACCCTAGACTGCATGTTGCAAAATTAAGACATTGGGAAAGCTCACATATTATTGATAAGAATTAAATTCTGAGAAAGTGATGACAACAAAATGACTTCATTATAAGCAAAGTTTAGATATTAATTTCATGACTAAACGCAATAGTGGAAGGTTTTTAGAATTCTTTTGCATATGCAATTCTCTAATTTGTCTTTGCAGACTAACAAGTCAAATTGGTAAATGTATAGTAAAAGTGGGTCCATTTTGTGTTCAAGTGAATTGGAAATATTTATCTAGATAGAGCACATAAGTTACATTTCCGTTATTCCTTCTATCTACTTTTTCCTTCCTTTCCTTCCACTTTCCTCATTCACTCATCCAAACGTTATGAACTAAATGTTTTGTGCTTGGGACTTATTAACAACTATGGCATGTTCCTGTCTCAAGAAATTAATCTAGAGAAGAAGTATGACCAGTAAAATCACAACTACAGTACCTGTGATAAGTGCTTTGATAGATGAGCTGTCCAGGCATCTAATACATGACTTAGGCTTGGGAGGGTTAGGAAAGGATTCATGGGAGAAATATCTTAAAAGACAAATCAGGGCTAGGGAGGTGACAGTGGGGGAATTGTAGAGGAAGTCTGTTCCAGAAAATGCAGCAGGAACCAGCGCACAGCCATGAAAAAACAGTGGCGGGGTGTTTCTAACTTTACTATATTTTCTGATTTATAACCTATACTATGCAGAAACTTAAAAAATTATCTGCAGAGAGGCTTTATAGTCATGACATTTAATTGTCATAAGTTTTCAATTAAGACAGTTTAAAGTTAAGAAACATATTGAAAATAAAATTGTGGTGGCTATTCGAGAATGGGATGATGGTCAGAGTCATCAGTAGACACTTAAAAATACTGTCTCATTCATGAAATGTCATCTTGGAATATTTCCAGGTTGTTTCATGGTATGTTTCTTTCCTTTTGGGGCAGGAGACCAAGGCTGAAATAATTACTAGAGAGAATAAGAAGAGGTTATTTGCCAAGGAAGAACAGAAAGAAGAGAAAAAGTGGAATGCTCTGTCACTTTCTATTGAGGAGGAAATGAAAGCTAATTTAAACTCTGGAATAAAGAACCTGGAAGGTTTTTTAAAATCGTGTAAAAGTAACTCAGTGAAATTTCGAGCTGAAATGGTGGGGTTAACTGCCTGCCTGAAAGCGTGGAAGGAACATTGCCAAGGACAAGGTATGTGATTGTGTGTTTTCTGTTGGGCTGAATTGGAGAATTCATAAAGAAGCAGAGATGTGGCTGCCATTTATGAAGGGAAATTTGTGTGGGAAGCCTTAGGTGCATTATCTGATTTTATCCTTACAAAATTCCTCTCAATATTTTATCAACAAGCAAGGAAATCTCAGAGAGCAAATAAATATACAATACATTCATAAGCCAATTCAGAGAAAATCACAACCAAAGATAGATTTAAAAGGAACTACTTACAAAGATGGTGTGGCACCTGGAGAGAATCTGTCATTCATCTTGGAGATCTGAGGTGTAAACATGTTCTTCCTAGTGAAACCAGGATCATGTTTGCCTAGCACGCTGAGTTCTTGCAAAAGCTGCTTGACTTCCATGTGCTCTGCTTTAAAAACTTCTATAGTAGATACTAGAAAAGAAAAAAAAAGAGACAGGAAGAGGAAGAAAAGAAGAGATAAAAGACTGGGTGAAGCTACGTTAACCCTCAGCAGGTGACATGAAAATGACCCCCCTCCAGCTGACGGTTCTTCTCAGTAAGCCCAGGTGGACCTGTTAGGCTTGAGCCATCTCCACTCTGGAATCCTTTTAACACATGGTTACCAGGTTGTTCTTTCAGCCCCACTCTTGTTCTACTAACTTCAGTTTGCTCTAGCAAACTGTGGATTCCATCACAGTGAGAGCATGACTTCTGGTGTATTTCTTCTGAATTTCTCTCCAAACAAGATGTGCTGTCACGATTTGCAGTTGGCTGCTGGTAAGATAGGTCAGAATTAACAGTGGCTTACCCTCCTGGAGGGTAAGAATTCTGCATTAAATTTCTTTTGTAGCCTCATATAGCATTCAGAGTTTGGTAATGATTATTGAATAGATAAAATGTAGGTTGCTTGGAAGAAAGGTGGAATAAAAAACAGCCCTAATATGGTAGGTATGGCAAGGTTATCAGTGAGGAAGAATACAAGGATATATATGACTGCAAAAAAATGGAGAGGAATCAAATTCTGCACCTGGCAGTTGTAATAGACAATTGAATTGACAGGCTCTAACCGTTACACCAAATACTTATCTGTGTCAACAGTAGGACTTAATAAATGTTGTTAAGTGTTTAACCAGATATTTAAAGTCATCTGAATATTTTTCTTTGGAAAGAAAATGGTATGGAAATAATAGGTGGAGAAAATATTTATTGTTTCCCAGACTTTGTACAAACTTGAGCTTTAATAATCTTATTTCTATTATGATGTACAAATTTTTTCTTTTTCTTCAACACTTACACAGCTATTTCTCAATTATCCTTGGAAATAATGAGGTGTATAGAGTTGACCTTTATTTATTTAGTCCTCTGTGTTTCAAAGCTCCATTAACCTTAACTAACTTAGTGAATTTAATTAGGTCATATTGATAGCTTGGGTGACTAATGTTGGATAACCAAACATTTATTTTTGATGATCTTTATAACAATTTTATTGTTTATTCTTTGCCAAGGTGAAACCACAAAAGATTTAAATATAGCTGTTCAAATGATGAAAAGGATACACTCCTTGATGGAAAAATACCCAGAACTATTACAAGAGGCCGATCAGAATTTCATTGCCAGATGCCTTAAGTATTTAGGATTTGATGAGTTGGCAAGTTCTTTATATCCAACCCAGGTAGTTTCATAATGGCTCCATTTTAATAGAGTAATTATTAGGTATACATAAAGTGTCTGGTAAATACAGTCATCTCTTCTAGGTATTTTTTTTTTACTGAAAATATTTACTCCCAAGTTCATATCATTATTAGTAACCCTAACTTGTAGCTAATCTAGAATTCTAAAACTTGTACAAATGCTTGTCTCAACAAACATATTAGATATCAGTTAATCTCTGCAGACACTTAAAACTAATCCTCTGTTTAATTCTAGCAAATAAATTTTAAGGTATATTGTGATTGTTCAGTTGTCTTTAGCTGTATCAGATTGTAGCTACAAATACCATGATATATCCTGGAAAACCTTGATGTCTGCCAATTTATACATAATTAAAGTCATGATTTAGGTGGTAAAGGACTTATTCAATAAATATTACAAAATTTGAAAAGTGGTAAAATGCTTTTCTCAAAAAAAGTGTTCAGTAATAAATATTTCATTTAAATGATTTTATAATTTAAAATCACTTTCAATATGGACTTTAAAAATAATATAGGGTGCAGGAGATCACATAAAGAAGAAAAATAATAAATATTCAATCGGCATTGGACCAGTTCGGTTTCAACTGCAGCACATGGGCCATTATTTGATACGAAATGAGAGAAAAGACCCAGATCACAGAGTTCAGGATTTTATTCCTGACACTTGGCAGGTAATGACTAAATAAAAGTTTTAGTATTTTATTATTAAACATAATCTCAGGAGCTTCTCACGATCATGGCTTTATGTGTTACATTTGGCACAAATTCTTAATATTAAATCATGTCAATTAAAATGTAAATGTCACTATAATGTCAAATGTAAACTCTTTTTCCCATTTAAGAAAGTGAAAATTTTGTTTCATTCATTTTTCATAAGTAGACCATTTCCTTGAAGGTACTTTGATAATTCACATGTATATTTTTGAAGTTTTGTCTCTGTTATCTAGTTATGTATCATTATGGAGCAGCTTCCAACTTTTCCCTGTGTCTCTAAGATTTCATGTGTAAATATATAAATGTGCACAGAGGAATTTGGGTGGTTTAAACAGAATGAATAGACAACTGTTTCATATTCATATGCAGTATCTGTAACCATATGGTAGCTATTTTTCTATAAGTAAATGTAAAATTAATATTGATGGATATAAAATTTGGAATAAAATGGTGTGTTTCTGCAAAGATTGAACCATATAAGATTGCTAATAAATTGAACATGTCTGCCTACAAAAGTGCAATTTCATAGGTTCAATCTAATGGACATGCAGACTGGGGCTTTGTGGTGTTTTCTCATCTTCTGCCCATCACATGGGCTTATGATTCTCTGTCATCATTGTGATGAATAAAAGCATAGGCCAAAGGGGTGCAGGTTCCCCATGTCCTTTGTACTTAGGTACCTGGCATTCTTCTGTGTAGAAAGTAGAAGATAAGTAGCAAAATTATGGATCATTGATGCTTTTTTTTCTCTTCAGCCACTTTTTCACCATCATAGTACTATATATTGGCTACTTCTTAGAATGTAATCAATTTCTTACATCCATGCTGCACTTAGTCAATGACAAATATAAAAAAAATTCTTCCCTATAAAAGGATATTTTATTCAGACTCACATTCCATCACATTCCATTTTTTCACCCATAAACCTACTTTCAGATCCTGAAAAGCTTAACCATTCTCTCCTGTGAGAGAATGCTGTGAGTTCTTCAGATTTTCCTAAACATCTCTGTGTGTGTTTTCAATTCCCAATCATTGCATTTCAGGTGCAGAGAATTATATTGGAAGTGTATTAATATATTTGTTTTGACAACATGCTGTTCATATGATTGACATAAATGGTGCTCTGACCTGCAGCGAGAGATCCTGGATGTTGTGGATAACAACGAGTCAGCGGTGATTGTCGCCCCAACGTCCTCGGGCAAAACCTATGCTTCCTACTACTGTATGGAGAGGGTGCTGAAGGAGAGTGCTGAAGGGGTGGTCGTGTATGTCTCACCAACAAAGGTAGCACTCAAGTGAATGTAGTATTTTCTTTAATTCCTGAACCTCCTCTTTTAAAATAATGAATATAGTTCTGCGGGAGTCCATTTCACTTTTTATTTATTTGTTTTCCAGTTTTCTTGGGATACAAGTGACCTATGACATTGTATTATGTAAGGAGCACAACGTAATGATCTGATATCTGTATTTATTGTGAAATGATCACCATAGTAAGTCACTACCACATCCATAAATTCAGTTTCATAATTTCTTTCTTGAGAGAACTTTTAGGATCGATTCTCTTAGCCATGTTCAAATACGTGAACAGTGTTGGTAACTGTGGTCACCAGGCTTCACATCGCACCCTTAGGACTTGCTCATCTTATAACTGAAATTTGCACCTGTCACACCCTTTATCTATGTTGCCCACCCCAACCCCTTGCCTCTGGCAACCACCAGTCTATTCACTGTTTCCCAGAGTTTTACTTTATTTTTATTTATTTATTTATTTATAATATACTTTATTTTATTATCATTAATCTACAATTACATGTGCAATATTATGGTTATTAAACTACCCCTCCATCAGGTCCGCCCCACCAACCCCATTACAGTCACTGTCCATCAGCGTAGTGAGATGCTATAGAATCACTACTTGTCTTTTCTGAGTTGTACAGCCCTCCACGTGCCCCCCCAACATTACATCTGCTAATCGTAATGCCCCTTTTTCCCTCTTATCCCTCCCTTCCCACCCATTTTCCCCAGTCCCTTTCCCTTTGGTAACTATTAGTCAGTTCTTCGGTTCTGTGAGTCTGCTGTTGTTTTGTTCCTTCAGTATTTTTTCTTTGTTCTTATACTCCACATATGAGTGAAATCATTTGATACTTGTCTTTTTTGGCTTGGCTTATTTCACTGAGCATAATACCCTCTAGCTCCATCCATGTTATTGCAAATGGTAGGATTTGTTTTCTTATTATGGCTGAATAATATTCCATTGTGTATATGTACCACATCTTCTTTATCCATTCATCTACTGATGGACACTTAGGTTGCTTCCATTTCTTGGCTATTGTAAATAGTGCTGCAATAAACATAGGGGTGCATCTGTATTTTTCAAATTGGGCTGCTGCATTCTTAGGGTAAATTCCTAGGAGTGGAATTCCTGGGTCAAATGGTATTTCTATTTTGAGTTTTTTGAGGAACCTCCATACTGCTTTCCACAATGGTTGAACTAATTTGCAGTCCCACCAGCAGTGTAGGAGGGTTCCCTTTTCTCCACATCCTCGCCAACATTTGTTGTTGTTTGTGTTTTGGATGTTGGCCATCCTCACTGGTGTGAGGTGATATCTCATTGTGGTTTTAATCTGCATTTCTCTGATGATTAGCGATGTGGAGCATCTTTTCATGTGCCTGTTGGCCATCTGAATTTCTTCTTTAGAGAAGTGTCTATACATGTCCTCTGCCCATTTCTTAATTGGATTATTTGCTTTCTGTTTGTTAAGGTGCATGAATTCTTTATATATTTTGGATGTCAACCCTTTATCAGATACGTTTTTTATGAATATATTCTCCCATACTGTAGGATGTCTTTTTGTTCTACTGATGGTGTCCTTTGCTGTACAGAAGCTTTTCAGCTTGATATAGTCCCACTTGTTCATTTTTGCTTTTGTTTCCCTTGCCTGTGGAGATATGTTCATGAAGAAGTTGCTCATGTTTATGTCCAAGAGATTTTTGCCTATGTTTTTTTCTAAGAGTTTTATGGTTTCATGACTTACATTCAGGGCTTTGATCCACCTTGAGTTTACCTTTGTGTATGGGGCTAGACAGTAGTCCAGTTTCATTCTCTTACATGTAGCTGTCCAGTTTTTCCAACACCAGTTGCTGAAGAGGCTGTCATCTCCCCATTGTATATCCAAGGCTCCTTTATCAAATATTAATTGACTGTATATGTTTGGGTTAATGTTTGGATTTTCTATTCTGTTCCACTGGTCTGTGGGTCTGTTTTTGTGCCAATACCAAATTGTCTTGATTACTGTGGCTTTGTAGTAGAGCTTGAAGTCAGGGAGCGTAATTCCTCCTGTTTTATTCCTCCTTCTCAGGATTGCTTTGGCTATTCGGGGTCTTTTGTGGTTCCATATGAATTTTAGAATTATTTGTTCCAGTTCATTGAAGAAAGCTGTTGGTAGTTTGATAGGGATTGCATTGAATCTGTAGATTGCTTTAGGTAGTATAGCCATTTTGACAATATTTATTCTTCCTAGCCAAGAGCATGGGATGCATTTCCATTTGTTAGTGTCCTCTTTAATTTCTCTTAGGAGTGTCTTGTAGTTTTCAGAGTACAGGTCTTTCACTTCCTTCGTTAGGTTTATTCCTAGGTATTTTATTCTTGTTGATGCAATTGTGAATGGAATTGTTTTTCTGATTTCTCTTTCTGTTAGTTCATAATTAGTGTATAGGAAAGCAACAGATTTCTGTGTGTTAATTTTGTATCCTGCCACTTTGCTGAATTCACATATTAATTCTAGTAGTTTTGGAATGGAATCTTTAGGGTTTTTTATGTACAGTATCATGTCATCTGCAAATAGTGACAATTTGACTTCTTCTTTACCAATCTGGATGCCTTGTATGTCTTTGTTTTGTCTGATTGCTGTGGCTAGGACCTCCAGTACTATGTTGAATAATAGTGGAGAGAGTGGGCATCCCTGTCTTGTTCCCGATCTTAGATGAAAAGCTTTCAGCGTCTCGCCATTGAGTATGATGTTAGCTGTGGGTTTGTCATATATAGCCTTTATGATGTTGAGGTACTTGCCGTCTATGCTCATTTTGTTGAGAGTTTTAATCAGGAATGGAAGCTGAATTTTGTCAAATGCTTTTTCAGCATCTATTGAGATGATCATGTGGTTTCTGTTCTTCTTTTTGTTGATGTGGTGGATGATGTTGATGGATTTTCGAATGTTGTACCATCCTTGCATCCCTAGGTTGAATCCCACTTGATCATGGTGTATGATCCTCTTGATGTATTTTTGAATTCGGTTTGCTAATATTTTGTTGAGTATTTTTGCATCTACGTTCATCAGGGATATTGGTCTTTAATTTTCTTTTTTGGTGAGGTCTTTGCCCAATTTTGGTATTAGAGTGATGCTGGCTTCATAGAATGAGTTTGGAAGTATTCCCTCTTCTTCTATTTTTTGGAAAACTTAAAGGAGAATGGGTGTTATTTCTTCTCTATATGTCTGGTAGAATTCAGAGGTGAATCCATCAGGCCCGGGGGTTTTGTTCTTGGATAGTTTTTGATTACCAATTCGATTTCATTGCTGGTGATTGGTCTGTTTAGTTTTTCTGTTTCTTGCTTGGTCATCTTGGAAGGTTGTATTTTTCTAAGAAGTTGTCCATTTCTTCTATGTTTTCCAGCTTGTTAGCATATAGATTCTCATAATATTCTCTTATGATTCTTTGTATTTCTGTGGGGTCTGTCGTGATTTTTCCTTTCTCATTCCTGATTGTGTTTATGTGTGTAGATTCTCTTTTTCTCTTAATGAGTCTGGCTAGGGGTTTATCTATTTTGTTTATTTTTTCAAAGAACCAGCTCTTGGTTTTATTGATTTTTTCTATTGTTTTATTCTTCTCAATTTTATTTATTTCTTCTCTAATCTTTATTATGTCCCTCCTTCTGGTGACTTTGGGCCTCATTTGTTCTTCTTTTTCCAATTTCAGTAATTGTGTCTTTAGACTGTTCTTTTGGGAATGTTCCTCCTTCTTTCTAATAGGCCTGGATTGCAATATACTTTCCTCTTAGAACTGCCTTTGCTGCGTCCCACAGAAGTTATGGCTTTGTGTTGTTGTTGTCATTAGTCTCCATATATTCTTTGATTTCTGTTTTGATTTGGTCGTTAACCCATTGATTAGTTAGGAGAATGTTGTTAAGTCTCCATGTATTTGTGAGTCTTTTTGATTTCTTTCTAAAATTTATTTCTAGTTTTATACCTTGGTTATCTGAGAAGTTGGTTGGCAGGATTTCAATATTTTTGAAATTACTGAGGTTCTCTTTGTGGCCTAGTATGTGGTCTATTCTGGAAAATGTTCCATGTGCACTTGAGAAGAATGTGTATCCTGTTGCTTTTGGGTGTAGAGTTCTGTAGATATGTTAGGTCCATCTGTTCTAGTGTGTTGTTCAGTGCCTCTGTGTCTTTACTTATTTTCTGTCTGGTTGATCTGTCCTCTGGAGTGAGTGGTGTGTTGAAGTCTCCTAATATGAATGCATTGTTGTCTATTTCCTCCTTTAATTCTGTTAGTATTTGTCTCACATATGCTGGTACTCCTGTGTTGGGTGCATATATATTTATAATGGTTATATCTTCTTGTTGGACTGACCCCTTTATCATTATGTAATGTCCTTCTTTATCTCCTGCTACTTTCTTCTTTTTGAAGTCAATTTTGTCTGATACAAGTACTGCAACACCTGCTTTTTGCTCTTTGTTGTTTGCATGAAATATCTTTTTCCATCCCTTCACTTTTAGTCTGTGTATATCTTTGGATTTGAGGTGAGTTTCTTGTAGGCAGCATATAGATGGGTCTTGCTTTTTATCCATTCTGTTACTCTGTGTCTTTTGATTGGTGCATTCAGTCCATTTACATTTAGGGTGATTATTGATAGGTATGTACTTATTGCCATTGCTGGCTTTAGATTCGCGGTTACCAAGGGTTCAAGGGTTGCTTCTTTACTATCTAGCAATCTACCTTAATTTTCTTGTTAAGTAATTGTAAATACTGTCTGATGTTTCTTTATTTCTCTCCCTTCTTATTCTTCCTCCTCCATTCTTTCTATAATAGGTGTTTTATTCTTTGCCTTTAGTTAGTATTTGGATGGTCTGCTTTCTTTGCTATGATTTTATTTTCTCTGGTGACATCTTTTTAGCCTTAGGTGTGCTTCCATCTAGAGCAGTCCATTTAAGATATCCTGTAGTGGTGGTTTATGAGAGGCAAACTCTCTCAACTTTCGTTTGTCTGGAAATTGTTTAATCCCTCCATCATATTTAAATGATAATCGTGCCGGATACAATATTCTTGGTTCGAGGCCCTTCTGTTTCATAACGTTAAATATATCATGCCATTCTCTTCTGGCCTGTAAGGTTTCTGTTGAGAAGTCTGATGATAGTCTGATGGGTTTTCCTTTGTAGGTGATCTTTTTTCTCTCTCTAGCTGCCTTTAATACCCTGTCTTTATCTTTGATCTTTGCCATCTTAATTATTATGTGTCTTGGTGTTGTCTTCCTTGGGTCCCTTGTGTTGGGAGATCTATGAGCTTCGGTGGACTGCGAGACTACTTCCTTCCCCAGCGAGGGAAAGTTTTCAGCAATTATTTCTTCAAAGACACTTTCTATCCCTTTTTCTCTCTCTTCTTCCTCTGGTACTCCTATAATGCGAATATTGTTCCGTTTGGATTGGTCACACAGTTCTCTTAATATTCTTTCATTCCTAGAAATCCTTTTATCTCTCTCTGCCTCAGCTTCTCTGTATTCCTGTTCTCTGATTTCTATTCCATTAACAGTCTCTTGCATCTCATGCAGTCTGCTGTTAAGCCCGTCGATCGCTTGTCTGATATCTGCATTGTCTTTCCTCACTTCCCTCACTTCCTCCCTCAGCTTTTGCACATTTCTCTGTAGGTCCATCAGCATGGTTATGACTTTTATTCTGAATTCTTTTTCAGGGAGGCTGTGCATTTCCATCCCTTCAGGCTCCCTCTCTGGGGTTGTCTGGTTGATTTTGGTCTGAACCATATTCCTCTGTCTTTTCACGGTATAGAGTTGGTCACTGGTAGTTGCCACGTATGTCAGCTGGGCTCTTTAAGACTTTAAAAGAGAAAAAAGAAAAGAGAAAAAAAGAAAAAGAAAAAAGAGAAAAAAGAAACAAGAAAAAAACAAAACCAAAACAAAAGAAAAAAAAACGCCCACCGAGAGTGGATTTTGTGGGAATGCTGTAGGTGGCGCTATTGCCCCACTATTCCGCAGCCATGGCTGCACTGCTCCGCAGGGCCCTTTGTTGCTCTGGCCAGGGTAGGAACGAATAGGAGGCTGTTGATCTCAGTGAGAAGTATAAGTATGGCTACGCTTCCCCAGTCACCAGCTAAGGCGTCTGAAACTCCCCAGGACTCCCAGCCCACTGGGCTAAGTGTGCTGGGGCGATCTGGCTCCTCCGCTGGGCTCCTGTCTCTTTAAGACCGCTGAAGAAAGTGCGTGCTGTTTTTGTTTTCCTTCCCGGGAGCCAGCTGCAAGGACCCTGGTGCGTTCCCCACTCAGATCCTTCCCCTCTGGCCCTCCAATCTCCGCTGCCCTGCACAATGTGGGTCAGCACTCCCCGCCCAGATCACCGGGGCTGGCTACTTCGCGGGGTGTACTTCCACTCCCTCCCGGTTCTTAATCGTCTCCTCCCGCCAGTGCGCTGGGGTGGGGGAGTGCTCGGGTCCTGCCAGGTCGTGGGTCCGTATCTTACCTGCCTCTTGGGGTGCCAAGTCCTCTCTGGTGTAGCTGCATGCGGTGCGCCTTCCTGTGTATTTTGGTCTCTCTTTTAGGAATAGTTGTATTTACTGTGTTTTCCTAGATAAATATAGTGTTGGGAGGAGATTTCTGTCGCCCTGCTCACGCCGCCATCTTCCCGGAAGTCCCCTCACTTTATTTTTTGACCCGCATTTTGTCCTTCCTGTTTGAAAAGCCAGAATAATACTTGGAATCATTGTGAGGAATGAGTCCAGCTTGTCGTCGTGACATTCAGCATTATGCTTGAATTGAGAGAAACACCCACATTTTGCTGAGCAATGTTGAGTCACTTCAGAACCTAGCATTGCCATGCATAGTTTATGGGAGCTGTCCAACCCACTGTTGGGCATTGGTAACTGGCCTGTTTCTCAGGCTGGGTGTTTTGCCATATTTCTTTTTTAAAAAAATTAAACTTTCATTAATATACAATCTTATGTTGGTTTCAAATGTACATCACAGTGGTTCATCAGACCCCGTGATCAACTTATATTGTGATTGTGAATTATGGTGCCCTTTTATCCTCTTCCTCTTCCCCATGACTGCACCCAACCCCGTCTCTTCCCCTTGGTAACCACTAGTCACTTCTCAGTGTCTATGAGTCTACTGCTGTTTTGTTCCTTCTGTTTTGCTTTGTTTTTATATTCCACAAATAAGTGAAATCATATTTTATTTGCCTTTCTACACCTGGATTATTTCACTGAGCATAATACCCTTTGGATCCCTCCATGTTGTTGCAAATGGCAGGGTTTCTTTTCTTTTTACGGGTGAATAATATTCCATTGTACATATGTACCATATCTTCTTTATCCATTCACGTATTGATGGACACTTATGTTGCTGCCATATTTCTTTTATGTCTAGTGCTTCATAATGTTGACCTTTAAAACAGAAAGTATGACCTTTGTCATTTAGGAGAAAGACTGTTTTACAGAAAATATAAATTTGCTTATCATCATTCACAACCCTTTGGTTGGAATGTGATTACTTTTAAGAGAGGCACATTTAGCTGGGATAACTTTAATTTTGCAGAATAAAATGAATTCAGGCCCCACTTTAGCTCCTAGGAATATGTGTAGTGTTGAGTGATTTGTGGTCAGCCTCAGAATCAGATTGATCAATATGATTAGTTGAAATTAGCACTTTATTTTTGATTGTAGCTGTTTTGTTTTTCATGTTTATGGAAGCAATAGTTGCTCATTGCAGGAAATTAATAAAATGTATCAGGAAAAATTAAGCTTACTGAAAGTGGAATTGGTAAGTCAATACAATATGTATTGCCAAATTATTCTTCTAAAAGTTTAAAGCTATTTTTATTTCCACTGGTAGAATATATTGTCTTATGTTTTATAACATTTCCACTATCGTTTGAAAAGTTTTGTCATACAGATAGGTGAAAACTTCTACCTCAGTTTGTATTTTGCCTTTCGGTGATCACTAGTGATTTGGTCATTGCATGTATGATTTTTGGACATTGACATTTCTTTATTCATGAACTACTGGTGGATACATTTACCCACTTTTTCTTTTTCTTTTGGGAAAGAGGGATTGTCTTTTTAATGATTTATCAAAACTTTGTATAGTAAGTGTAATACTCTATGTATATATAAAAATTATAAAAATATTTTATTTGCCACTTTGTCTTTTCACTAAATTATGGTCATATTAATGATGATAATATTTTGTCAATATCTTTGTATAGACAGAGCTATCAATATTTTCATTTAGCATTTCTGTGTGTATGCTCAAATATATGAAAATGTTCTCTTCCTAGTATCTTTAGGCTTATGTTTTAAAATTTATATTTTAATCCATATGGATTTTTGTTTTAAGCATAGAGTGTAAAATAGAGAGATGTTTGTATTTTTCCAACACTCAGATTCCAGTAGCCAGGCTACCTGCTTGATCCAGAGCATGGTTTTACTCATTCATGCATATATTCAAACTTTTGATGTCTGGTGGAAGTCCCCAAATAGAAGAACCACAGATCTACTTTGGTTATCCCTCACTTGACCTTTCTTCCATAGAAGACACACAGGTTCTTTCTAAGCCTTGGTCAAACAAGTTTTTACAAGCTGTTTTATTGCTGTTGATATTTGTTTTCTATTGTGTGAGTAACATTTACTATTTTTTTCCTTTTAATGAAGCGATTTTTTTTCCCCATTTTGCTGTACATTGAGGTTTATCAGTGAGGTCCACATGCTTAATTCTCTCAAAGAGAACATGTTCATGTATTTAGGTATAAGAAGGGGGATATCAAGCTGTCTGCATTCATAGCACTACATAGTTTTTTAATTCCGTACAAACCTCAAAAGCTTCTAGGATTTTACTCTCTCTCTATAGCCCAAATGGCTGCAGAAGACAAAAGGTATCCATCCCTTGAACTAAAGAGACAAAAAAAAGGACCACCTAGCCAAGATGGCTATATCATTAAAGCCTATACTTCCCTGGTTTTATAATCCAACTGCTATTCATTTACTAATTCAATTTTTTAATCAGTAATTTTTGAGTCTCTACTCTGAGATTAGGACTATTATCTAGTAAGGATACTAGGATACAGTAAGAAGTTCCTTTTTTTTGTACAAAAAATAGATATTGTGGGAAATACTCTTTTTCCACTTTTATTTATTAGGAATCTGTAAGTTTTCCTTCTTTGTTTTTATTGACATATAGTTGATATACATTATTATATTAGTTTCAAGTGTACAACATAGTGATTTGACAGGTATCTACACTTTTAAATGCTCGCCCCAAGTGGTGTGTTTACTATCTGCCAACACAGAAAAATGTTACAGAATTACTGACTATATTCTCTATGCTGTACTTTCATCCCTGTGACCAATTTATGTTATGATTGATATTTTTTGCCTCTATCCCCTTCACCTATTTTACCCACACACCCTAACCGCTTCCCCACAGTAACCACCAGTCACTTAGTGTCTATGAGTCTATTGCTGTTTTGTTCATTTTGTTTTACTACAGCCCACATATAAGTGAAATTATATGGTATTTTTCCTTCTCTGCCTTGCTTATTTCACTTAGCATAATACCCTTTAGGTCCATCCAAATGGCAAGAATTAATTTCTTTTTACGGTGGAATAGTATTCCACTGTGTATATGTACTACATCTTTTTTTTCCATTCATCTTTTTATGGACACTTTGGTTGCTTCTGCATCTTGGTTATTGTAAATAATGTGGCAATAAACAGAATGGGTTGTATGGTATTTCTATTTTTAGTTTTTTGAGGCACCTCCATACTGCTTTTCATAGTGGCTGCACCAGTTTACATTCCCACCGACAGTGTAGGAAGGTTCCTCTTTCTCCACATCCTCGCCAGCGTTTGTTATTTCTTATCTTTTGGATAGTGGCTATCCTAACTGGTGTGAGGTGATATCTCATTGTGGTTTTGATTTGCATTTCCCTGGTGATTAGCTATGTGGAGCATCATTTCATGTGCCTTTTGGCCATCCAATGTCTTTGGAAAAATGTCTGTTCAGGTTTTCCACCCACTTTGTTTTTCTGGTGTTGAGTAGAAGTACACATTTTTAGGCAGCTCCTGTTGCTCTCTCAGGTTTCACCTGTACTTTGTCCTGTGATTAATGGAACTCTTTCCTTGCCAATCAGGCCCTTGTTAATCAAGTGGCAGCAACTGTTCAGAATCGTTTTACCAAAAGTCTGCCAGATGGTGAAGCACTATGTGGTGTTTTTACGAGAGATTATCGTCATGAAGCCCTAAACTCTCAGGTAGGATATGTTAATTAGTGCATTTGTTATCAAATTATATAATAGTACTTATATGCCTCTTTCACTCGAAATTCGGCATCTTTAAAAGATGCTGTGGAAATAATTTTCTTGAATTTACCAAAAAGAAAATGGCTTTAGAGAAAATTTAATATTGTTGCATTTCAGAATGAGAAATACAATTCATCTTTCTCTAAGAACACACATTTGGTTTCAAATTTCAGTTGTAGTTCATTGCACCATGTTGGTTTTTTTTTAATAAGTTTATTTTGATATCATTAATCTACACTTAAATGAGTAATATTATGGTGATTACACTACCCCCTTCATCAGGTCCCCCCCCACCCCCCCAACCCCATTACAGTCACTGTCCATCAGCGTAGTGAGATGCCATAGAGTCACTACTTGTCCTCTCTGGGTTGTACAGCCCTCCCTGTTGGTTTTTAAATGGATTCAAAATGATCTGAAGAACCCAATGTTATAAAAAATGTATAAACACCAATTTCCAATCAGAATGACTTTTCCTTGATAATCCTGTAGGATACTCATCATAATTTCAAAAATGTATTAGGGTAAGCGTACAATATATTAAATCAATCGTAGACAGTTTTTCTCCTTATTGAACTCATAGATAAACAAAACTAAACCAAAAGTGAAAACATGGTTATGGAACATTGCAGGGTAGACATGAAGTTGTTCAACCTGGGTTGCCCCTCAGGGAAGGGCTTACTGCCCACATGTGCAGTGCCATCACACAGTCCCCCCAGTTCTGTCTCCACAGTCATATTCTGTGACTGACCTAGGCAGGGACCTAAACACTGCACCATGTTAGCTTGGTGTGGAATAGCCCAGATAGCCAATACTCCAGAATTCTCAGCCAGCTTGGCCAAGACTTTATCAGGCCTGTTTTAAAAGTTCAGCTTTTTCCTCTGCCAAATCCTGCTTCTTCCACTTCCGTGGCTGTTATCTTACAAAAACATGTTCAACCTAACCTACATTTCAAGGTCAGATTCTGAAAAAATAAACCTGTGACAACCAACTTGTTCTATTTGTATTACTTTGAATGATTATAAATGATAATTTTAACTTCAAATTTGATATTTTACCATTTTGGCCTCTAAAAAATTGCAGTTTTGTCAGGTTCCAACTAATATATCACAATTTTAATGAAACATTCTCAGACGCAATATTCTATCCTAATTATCAGCAGGTACATTCAGAAGTTGAAACTCTTTCTTTTATACTCTTATAATTATGTCTGCACATACTAAGTGTGCAAAATGTTCGTTTACACAGTATTATTATTTTTAGGTCCTTGTTACAGTCCCTGCCTGCTTTGAAATTCTGCTGTTATCTCCTCATCGCCAAGCATGGGTGAAAAGGATCAGATATGTTATATTTGATGAGGTAGGCTTGGTATTAAATTTCTGGGTTGATTTCCTACTGTGCATAAGTGCTATAATGAAGCTATTTGGTGCTTTGGGACATTTCCCTCTTGTATGGAGTTCAGAGTGAGAGGCACTTCCTTCCGAATGGCTTATCCAGTGAAACATAGTCATTTGGCTCTGTTTTCCTGTTGTGACTCAACAGGGTGTATCGGCGTGTGCCACAGAATTCTGTATAGGGAAGGAAGCTGTCATTGGTGACTGTCAGAGTAGCAGAGTTAAACCACCATGGCATACATCTTCCTGGCCAGCGATTTCACAATCCCATCTTTGATTTCTAAAGAAAGAATTTTGAGCTATAACACAATTGTGTAAGTTATTTAACATTCATGGTTCTAACAGAAAACAAATAACAGATTTGAAGTACAAGAGTTCAGCAAGAGGGTTTTCCAAAGGTGTGTGGAAGGGAAGCTATAAAGGTCAGTGCAATAACCCAGACTTACCCCTAAGCTTAAAGGGACACGGTGGTCACTGAGACTTAAAAGGAGAGGCTGATTGCATTGGCCACACTGTGAGGGACACTTACCTTAGTTGAGCAACAAGCTGGCTCAAGGAAACCCCTCAGGAAGAGAGCCAGTGGAACCAGACCTCATTCTCATGCCTGCTGGGGGCTCCCCTTTGGCCGAGTCTGATGGATCCAGAGAGCATCAGAGTTCTTTTGAATAGTGTCTGTAGGTCAGTTTCCCTGGGCAGCATGAGCTGGGTGGAAACAATGGAAATTTAAAGCAGAAAATAGATGCTCTTTAGAAATTTTTATAGCAGCATGATTAAGAATATTTATTCAGAGTTTTAAAACATTATAAACGGGTATATTCTTTTGATCCAAGTAATGTTAAGTTTAAAGGGGAAAAATGATGAGCCTATATTTTTCCTGTTGTAAACCTGGAGCTACCAAGCAGTCTGTACTTTTGATTTGTTTGATACTAATTTATTGTGCTCATTTTTGGTTAATCTGTAAATATTACATCTTGAAGGCATTGAATATTTCTGTTAAAAAAAAATCCAACAACTGTCATTGCAGTCTAGAGCCTTGAATTGAACTCTAATCTCAGAATTCTAAAATAAGATATTGGGTTCCTCAGTGTCTTGCCAATGGGTTTCAGCCCCGGGCAAATACTATGGATTCAGTGTGACCAAAGAAATGACAGTAAAACATTCTTGGGGTGAAAGGGTTATACCCAAGTTTATTTCCACGGTGGCAGGTCAATCACTAAAATCCCGTCCACTCAGAGCGAGTCTGCATGCAGCAAGCCAGTATCTGCCTCTGGGCCTCTCTGCCCACATAGCTGTCCTCTGCGCCTCTGTCTTCGGCGCTGCCACGACTCCAGCCTCTGCTCTCCTGCAGGCCTTACAGCCATGCCACCGTGTCACCCAGACCACTGGATGGAGCTCTTTATATAGAGTCAATAACAACGTATTGCCCACACATGTGTACTGAGCTAGCCAACCAGGGCCAGGTGAGAATCCTGGCCACAGGAACTTTCATTTTATCCACAGTCAGTTTCCCCAATTTTATGTAAGGGTAACGCTGAAAGGTTGGAAGACTAATGTCTATTCTGACAGTCAGGGAAGAGTGCTCTCTAGTGCAGAGGAGAAGGTTAATATTCGGCAGAATGGTCTGTTATCTAACTAGGGGCAGATAATAAAAAAAGTCAAAGGGGCAGTGGAAATTTTTTTGAAAAATTATATGGCTATGAAAATGTCCTTCCCAGATGATTTCTGGTGTCATAATTTAATCTGTTTAAAGAAGACCACATTTGACCCTGAATCCTGCTCATTTGCTTTATCTGGTTAAAGGCACTCATTCATTTATTCAGCAAATATTTAAGGAGTGCCTCTGTAAAGCCAGGCACCGCCCTTGTTAGGAATGCCCAGGACCGAGGTCACAGAGTGGTTGACAAAAGGGACTTAAACAATTAAGTGTACAAACGACTATACCAGGCCTCGCACTCCTATGTGAAGAGAAAGATCAGGCTGTCTTGACTGATAATGGTAGGGAGGTGGTAGGAGGACGACTCTGGAATGGACAGTCAGAAAAGTCTTCCTAACGGAGTGACATTAAACTGAAGTCTACAGATTGAAAAGTGGGGGTAAGCAGAGGGGACAATTTATGTGAGAGCTCTGGGGTTGGATGTTGTTTTCAAGGAACAAAGAAATTCCCAGTGTTTCTGGAGCAAAGTGGGAGCAGGACAGTAGGGAGTGGCTTGATAGGAAGCTAGAGAGGCAAGCAAGGGCCAAAGTATGCCAGGCATAGTACATGCCTTGTTGAGTTTACATTTTGTTCCACCTGCAATGGAAAGATACTGAATACATATAATTAGGGACATGGCCTGATCTCATTCATCTTTTTAGACCTATCATCTTGACTGTGACGTGAAGAATATAGGGGCAGCATGAAAGCTCGACTAGTAGAAGGGTATGGTGTTTGTATAGCTGGGATGTGGCTACTTGGTTGACAGTACATGGAGAGAAGGGCACAGATTCAAAATAAATTTTTTTAAGTAAGAAAAAGAGGAATTATCGATGGATTGGTTATGGGGATTAAAGAAAAGTTATGTGTCAAGATTATCTGTTACCTGAATTTGCCAATATTTGTATAAACTTGGCATGGTTGATTAAAGGTAATAGGAAATTCTGTATGTTGATTCAGACTTCCAAGTCTTTCTTTTATTTGCCATTTTTAAATCAGCATTTCAATGGAAAATTTTTTTCTTTAATAGGTCCATTGTCTTGGTGGAGAAATTGGAGCAGAAATTTGGGAGCATCTCCTTGTCATGATCCGATGTCCCTTCTTGGCTCTTTCAGCTACCATAAGTAACCCTGAACATCTCACTGAGTAGGCATTAGGTCCCAGTTATGATAAAACGCTTTTCTATTTTGAATGTTTAAATGTCACTCTTTCGATATGGGTTCTGAAAAGTTTCATAACTTTCTGGTGATCTTATTAACTTATGTCTGAGGACATATTTGAGGAACAGAATTTCTACAGCACTTCCTGACAGGTGCCGAGCAAGGGCACACTCAATAAAGCAAAATCAAGGACTGCCCACCAGATTCGCAGTTGACTGGGGAATCCTCCCACATTTCAAAAAAGGCTCACGAGAAGTGACAGATCTATGTTTCTTTTTCTTCATCCTTTAACAAGAAATAAAAAATAAAATGGTGTAATGACATACTCAGTTTTGGACCTTGAGATTCCTTATATTGTCCCACTTTGTAAATGTTTAGAAAGATAGCAAAGCCTTATTCACTGAAAGCTTCATATCATTTTATCATTGGGCTGTATTTTTGCCACTAGTAGTAACAATTACAGAAAAGACTCCTGTGTGCCAGGCACTGTTCTAAATGTTTTGCAAAGATGAATTTATTTAAAATATCTATCAACCCTTATGGATTACTTTTTCCACTACTACTATTAAATAGTATTTCTAATACTGTTATTACTGTTTCCATTTTTAAATGTGGAAAGTGAGGCACAGAGATATTAAATGATTCAGCCATGAGCCACAGCTAGCAGTAAGGAGGCCGGGGTCCAATCTCAGGTAGTCTGTTTCCAAGTCTATTCCCTTATACACAATTTTTAAGGCATGTGAAAATACCATTATTTAAAAATTTTTAACATCACAGGAGTAGTACTATATTATTGCCTAAATAATATGTGAATTTACTTTTTAAGGTGGCTACAATCAGTAAAACATTACTGGAAACAAGCAGACAATATAATGGGAAAAAATGTTGCTTCTAAAAGAAATGCCAATTCTCACAAGGACTACTTGCAAATAAAGCAGTCATACAAAGTTAGACTTGGTATGTTTGATGTATTCATAGGAATTTTATCTTTTGCTTTAAATTTATTCCAGTCATTATGTGTTCACTGATTTGGAAATTCTTGCTCTTCATATTTAGTGCTCTATGGAGAGAGATACAATGATTTAGAGAAACATGTATGTTCAATAAAGCATGATGACATTACTTTCGATCATTTTCACCCATGTTCTGCACTAACAGCAGATCATGTAAGTAATACTTTAGTCATATTTGTTCTGAGTACTATAAGCTTTTTGTACATATAATTAAAAAGCTGCCTTGTTAATTCCTATCAGAATTATAGGATACTTTTTAACAGATATTTAACTTAGTTTTTTGATTTTTGTATTAAGTATATTGGACATATAACATTATATAAACTGAAGGTGTACAAATTAACATTTGATGCCTTTGTTAATTTGACACATTTATATATTGTAATATGCTTGCTGTTGTAGTGATATTTAGCACCTCTATCACTTTACATAATTATAGTACAATATTGTTGCCTATATTCATTATATGGTATGTTAAACCTCTAGGCTTTACTTATGACTCATTACAAGTTTGTACCCTTAAACACCACCAGTCTTATCCCCTGCCCTGTGCCCTTGGTAACCACAGTTTTACACTCTGTTTTTTACTAATTGGACTTTTAAGATTCCACACCTAAGTGATGCCATCCTGGGCTTGTCTTTCTCTGTCTGACTTATCTTACCTCAGGGTCCATCCACATTGGCATGAGTGGCAGGGTACCTTCTCTTCTCCTGGCTGAATAATATTCTTAACCCTGGTTTTAAAAGTAACAGGAATAACTTAATGGTTTCCATTAGTTCCTCAATAGTGTCGGATCCACAAAGCTGAAAAATGTCCAAAAATTTTAACTTGCAGGGGTTTTTTTGGTCAATTTTATTTATTGTTGGGCATTACCTTTGCCCATTTCCTTCTTCTGAGCACTGTGTCTACCTGTCCGCTTCTGTAGTCTAACCTTAGTGGGGCCACAGCTGACTGTGGACAGCTCCAAGTACGTGTGAGAACCCAATCACTGTGAATGAAGTTAAATAAGGAACAGTCACAACATGACTTGTATAATATACTTCGGATTAGTATGAAAGAACTGAGGGGAAGGGAAAACATAATAAATTGTGGCAACATAGAAGAACCACCCACCTTGAGTGTCGCCTCTATAGCTCTATCATAGAAGCGGTTTCAGAAGGGCAGGAGTGAGGCAGCATCAGTGAGCTGGTCTTAATCCAGCTGAGGTGAGGGACTGCTCCATCGGCACGCGTCTTGCTCCTGGCAAAGAGCAGAGTTCAGCCCTTACCACAAAGTATCAAACCGCACAGGAGAACTGCTCGCTCCAGCAGAGCTGTTAGCCTCCTGGCAGTCCTTGAAAGAACTGTCTGTCTCTTTCTGCTCAATGGGGACTGATGCTTCCCGTCTCCCCTGGCATAGGGCTGATGTCACAAAATAACATCACGGTGTATATAATGCTACCATTTATAGTGTGTTGTGGAAAAATAACTGAATTGAGTTCCCAGCTTTTAGCCACAGAATTATTAAACTGATTTAAAAATTAAAATCTATAAATTGACATTAATCACATTGACAGTTGAGGCATCAGTCATGTGCCAAGTGTTTTACCAAGGCCTAATGCAAATGTTATGTAACTTAATTCTTACAACAAATCCATATCACAGGCAGAATTGTCCTTCATTTTAGAAATGAGGAAACGCAGGCTTCTGTCAGAGGTTAAGGACTTCAGAAATTATAAATGTTCCAGTGACCAAAATAGAAGATTTACATCTTAAAAATTATGATAACTCTGGGATTTATTTTATGATTTTTTTAGGCAAAATAAATGACCATTTTCAAGTAGTAATAATATGAGAACAAAATTCTAACCCTCTAAAATAATATATTCATTTTCTGTTTTCACATTCTGTCCTTACTTTCTGGCTAGTTCTGAATGCTCAAACTGAGAGATGCTGAATGATGATTCCATGAAATTATTTGCATCCTGTAGATTTTACAAACCTAATTCAAAGCCTAATTGATTAAGTGGAAATATATTTGACATGTTACATTGTGCATTTAAAGTGCTTAACATGTTGGTTTGATACATTTATATATTGCAGGAAAATTGGCAGTGTAGCCTTAGCTAATACCTCTACCAGTTCCCATAGTTATCATTTCATTTTTGTGGTAGGAATAATTAAGATCTAGTCTCTTAGCATGTTTGATGTTTTTAATACAATATTGTTGTCTATAATCACTACTATATGCATTACATCTTCAGGACTTATTTATCTTCTAGTTTTAAAAGCTAAAAAAATATATGCTGATAGGTTCGTCTTGTTTGATTTCATCACAGTAGGTAAGGTAAAAGTACAGATATTTTAATTATTATATTATGGAGGAGGAACTAGCATTTAAAGGTGGAATTAGAACTAAATATCCTACTTCAAGCTCTACTGAACTTTTCATTCTACTAACCAGTGTTTTTCAGACTTGTCCTTCATTTTAGAAATGAGGAAACTCAGGCTTCTGTCAAAGGTTAAGGACTGGTTTGGAGTTGCCTTTTTAACCCAGAATTTTCAAACCTGGGTTTCATAACTTACTAAGCTATTGACTAAAACAAGTGTCTTATTGTCACATATTTTTGGAAAAATCTATATACTATGGTCCCTTCTTTGATATCTAACATTTCCAATGAGAAACCTTCAAGAAGCCTATTTAACAGAACACTTATGAAAACAACCCCCACTTTTTCTTCATATTAACATCTCAGGGATCATGATTTCATAGGCAATAGGGGTTGAAACCAGTATAAAATGCTAAAATGCAAACTTCTTGAGAACAGGAATTTTTTATTTATACTTTCAGGTATTTGTAGAAAAATTAATGACATGTATATCCAGAAGGCTTAAAGCAAAACTAAGTCAGTGACTTGGCAGAGAGGTTTCCTTGAGAGTCTTACAGGTGATCTGAAGTTGACCCAGCTGATACTTTAGAGCTTCAGCAAATGAGCTCAATTAAAAGGCCTTAGGAAATAATACAAAAACTTTTGTTAGGCTTTGGGTTTTTTTCTGTCGTAGCAAATCAGGGACATGCTTGGTTAATATTTTGTTTGCATTTCAACACTAATCAGCATTTGAATATTTTAGTTTAGTGCTGTTTTCAATGTCTTTGAGGTTCATGATAGTGACTATGAGGTGGTCAACAAAGGAAAGGAGGACTGAAATCAAACCAGGGGCATTTATTTGAGGGAGGAGGGCATAGGTTTATGTAGCAACCCAAATTATGTCCCACTGTGGAGTAAAAGCTAGGGGTCTTTATTATCAAATCATGGAGTATCGGGTTGTTTTCCAAAACTTATGACTGGAAGATATAATTACATTTTACAATTCATTGGTTTTCTGAGTGCATTATGTCAGTTACTAGAAAATATCTTTTGTAGGATGTCCAATTTTTATCAAGAATGTGGATGCATCTCTTCTGTGTTCAGTCAGATGCCTTTGCCCCATTTAATAATAATTCAATGTGGTCTTGGTTCAAAAACAGGAGGAACTTTTAGTCCCAAAATAGAGTCTTTTATGTTGAGAGGTTTTCACACAAACCAAAGGATGGAACATAAGATAAAATGAAGGGATATTAAAAATTTCAATTTTATTTTAAATGTAGATTGAATTGTATGGATTCCCTTCCGACCTTGCCCTTTCACCTCGAGAAACCATCCAGCTTTATGACACCATGGCTCAATCCTGGAAGAGCTGGCCCAGAGCCCAGGTAAGTATAATTTTGTAATTAATTTGAATCAACCCTTTTATAGTGGATTGTAACATTGACATCCAGAAAGACACACTTACCCTTTCCATTCATTTGCATCCGATCTCCTAAAATTATCATTGAACTCTTCCCTAATAAAACTGTGCCTTCTCAGATGTTCTTCTTTAACATTTTGTGTTTTACTTTTGTAGGGTGGAATGCCACTGACTTCCTGAAAATATTTCTTCTTTCAATATCTGGAACACTATAGTTTAGTTTTCTCTTACTTCTAGGATTTATTCTCCTCTTTCGGCATTGTACTGCCTTCTCTCTCTACACCCTAAACACTGTCTGTTTTCACCTGCTTGGTTTTGCTCTGCATCCTTTTGTTTGAAGAGTTCATCCACCCTATTAGGTTTATGTCCTAGAGCTCTGGGGGGAAGAAAAGAGGTTTAGCGCTCTGTGCTCTCAAGAAGCTGAAAATTCTGTTAATGAAACGTGTAACTGGGGAACGTCTTTGGGTTTGCATGCATGATTTTAAAAAATTTTGTGATATTTCTTTTCAAGGAATTCTGTCCAGAAAAATTCATTCATTTTAAGAATAAAATTGTCATTAAAAAGTTGGATGCCAGAAAATATGAAGAGAGCTTAAAGGCAGAGTTAACAGATTGGATTAAAAATGGCAATGCTGATAAGGTAACTTGCACATGTCTTTGGTGAAGCACGGTGTTTACTTTTCCTGAGTTGTATTGTTCAGTCACTACTATTTTTTCTCCTTATTTTAATCTTTAATGTTCATTTTAGGATTTTAAGTGGCACTTGAAGTCTAGCGATTCTGAGATAGAATGAAAAGAGAAAAGGGAAATGAATCTTAACCTTATCCTGTGTGCCATGTTAAACATGGCCAGAAGCCACTGGTTTCTGCCAGATGCTCCAGCAATAAGAATGAAGGTGTCTTTCTCCAGAGTCCACGTTCTTGATTTCTTGGCAGGAGAGAGATTGGAGCCACAGTAACAGGAGCTGAGAAGAATTTTTTTCTCCTTTATCCTTCTGTGTGTTGGAGTTTTTTCTTTTATGATTTTTATTTCAATTTGTGGATGAAAGCCTTAACCTGAAGTCATATAAGTTATACATATTTATTTTAAGTAAGTTGATAGTCTTTATATTTTGAAGTTTGCTTCGTTGGAACGTGCTGAGGTTCCTGACTTTAGGGGATCTGACACATATTAGATTTTTCTCATGTGATTTTATTTTCATTACATTTTAACTCAGTCTCCCCCATTCAAAAACGTAGTATAAATAACACTCATTTTCTTCATTATTTTGTCATTTAAAACCTTTAAAATGTATTTGGAAGTGAGTTTTTTATATTGCACGGAGAGAAACTGATTCACCCTGTCTCCTACCAGAGTGGGACAAACATCATGTACTGCACAATCCACTTTCTGACTGATTTGTGTTGCCTTAAATAGGTGCATGTTAAATTGCGTATGTGTGTGTGTGTGTATGTGTATATATATATATATATATATATATATATATTAGCCTATTTTTTTTATCTTTAGTGCATTAATTTGTATATTTCTTTGATGGTGCTTTGAAAATTTTTATAGTATACTTTCCTAATTATTATTATATTTTAGTATAAAGTAACCACAGAAGCACTGTACAACTATGAAAATGTTAGTCAAAAGTAATAATTCCTTTCTTTATTATGCATAACTTAAATAATTCTTTATTCATCACTACAGGCCAAAATAGTTCTGAGGAATCTTAGACCTGATTCAGTTTATAGCTCAGGAGACATGGTAAATATGTTTCCACTTCTTGTTGAAAAGCTAAGGAAAATGGAGAAGTTACCTGCACTATTTTTTTTGTAAGTCATTTAATTTAATTTGTTTTTGTTTGTAATTTGTATTTGCCCTATTCTTTTAAGTTGAGGAAAGTTGTACAAACTTTGCTGTTATAACATAGTTTTCTTCACTATTTTTGATGCTCATTAGTTAGAATGCACATTTAAAAATAAAACATTCTAGTTCATTCTTAAAAAGTATTTTCACTTATGCTATTTCAAATATTTTTTAAAAGATTTTAAAATTTTCTACTTCATTTTTTGTAATTTTTTTTCCTGTAAACTATTATATTTTATGTTGGTCTTATAAATTTTCAATAAATACCTAGGTTCTTTACAAAACAAATTGTATGTTTATGCACACAAGTATGCAACATGAAATTAAAGATCCTTACAACAAGCTAGAATACTTATTGGTGGGGTATTTTGTTGTTTTTAGTTAATAGTTATGAGAGCTGTAACTTAGAGGCACTTGTGAAATTTTATATGCTGTAGTATAAAATAGCTTAAAATCGAATGTAATAATCCAGATTCAGAAAAGTGTAAATTATATCAAAGTATGATTTATTAAATGGAGATAACAGTATATGTCCTGGATTAGCCTTGATCAGAGAGTTTGATCAGAATAGAAAGCTTTATTTAGTTTAGACAAGTTCAGATTACTTTAAACCATGGAAGTTATATGTAAATAAGGCACAGACTCTTGGCTGAGGTGGCAAGGTTAAATGAAACTTGTTCACTTATAGTGAACATATGTCTATAGTGAACATACTATATGTCTAACAGACATATAGTAATGAATCATCATTCATCATTGGTGACATATATTTAAAATAGTGATGAAAATTGAATGTGCAGTTGCCTTTGGAACTTTTGGGGATTGCTGTAAAATTGTTCCATTTGCGTTTTTGGTTGGGGCAAAGAAGATAAATTTCTGAACCACTAAGAAGCTACACAGCTCACCTACTTTATGTTCAGCGTGGCTACCGATTTTCATTAGAAACAAGAACAATTCTGTATGTCTGGGATATTTCTGAAAACCTAACTGCAAAATAAAAATCCAAAAGTATACATTCCTTATTCACATACACCTGTACTTAAAACATTTAAAAGTAAAATATTTTCACCAAATGGCTGAAGGGAATCAAAAGGTACAAACTTTCGGTTATTGATAAGTAAGTCATGGGGATGCAATGTACATCCTGGGATGAACTATAGTTAATAATACTGTTTGTATATCTGAAAGTTTCTAAGAGAGATCTTCAAATTTCTCATCACAAGAAAAAAAATTCTGTAACTGTGTGTGGCGGTGGGTATTGACTAGCTTAGTTGCAGTGATCATTTCACAATATATACAAATATCATGAAATCATTAAGTTGTACACCTGAAACTAATACCAGGTACATCAGTTATACCTCAGTGTAAAGAAAAGGGAGGGCAGTGTCCAGTAGAAGAACTGGCTCTTCATGCACCTGAAAAAGCTTCTCTGGAAACTATGCACAGGAGCATACTTGCTATATTTTAGAGTGTGGACAAACTAATGGGAGAAACAGAACATGATTTTTTTCCAAAGTGGCTTGTTAGCTTATGTACCATCAACAGTTCGTGACGGTTCCCATTTTGACCTATCATTACAAGCCTGTGGGATTGGTTTTCTAATCGTTGCCATTCTGATTGTGTGAAATCATGTCTCGTAATTTACATTACTCAGATCTGTATTGAGATTGTGCCTTTCTAGTAAGTAAATAATGTTAAAAGTTTTATCTCATGGACTGTTCAAATAATTAGTCTGTTTTTCTTTTGCATTTGATAGCATTTACTTGCTGTTTTGCAGGAATTCTAATTAATTCTTTATCAGTTATTAAATTGGAGATCATATTCTCTGAGTCTGGCATCAGCCTGTTAACTTTGTCTATACCATCTTTTGTTAAACTCTCACATTTGATTTTGATGTATTAAAATCCATCATTTTTTTTTAAAGTAAAACATTTCACAAAAATATCAAAGGTTTAATTTTGCTTGAAGAGTTTAATCTTGGCACCTCTTTATGGAATTTTTAGTTCTCTTAAACATATTCTGTGAAAATCCTTGGTCTTACTCAATTTGATTTAGTTCTGAGTAGCCCCAGATCATCAACAAATCTGAGGATTTGTTAGGGCTCAACTTGTATATCTGGAAGCTTTTCAACTAATAGTGTACCTGTCGACCTTCTCTAATCTGGTCTCAGAAAAAAAAATGCATGAAGCATGTCTAGTGCTTGGTAACAGTGTGAGCATGTGCTTAAAAGCACACACTTCATGGTCACGGCCTCGTGTGCATCCTGCCTCTGCTCTCTTTTAGCTCTGTCACCTCTAGACAGCTGTGTGAGGGCTTTGAGCCTTAGTTTGCTCACTTGCAAAATGAGATCACATGATACATAAGATTGGGGGGAGATTTAAATAAGAATAAGTTTTGAAAGCACTGAGTACAGTCCTATACACTATTATGGACTCAAGTCCAGTCTTTGTATCACATTTGCTCCATGTGGGTTATTAGAGAAACTTAAGATAAAAAATTATTTCCAAGGGATCTAGGTTTTAAAAAATTAAGTACTGTGATGAAAATGACAGAGTGTGCACCTAGATCAAGTAACCTGCATTAATGTAAAAAGAGGGGCAATATAATGTCACAGCTAAAACATGGATTCAGAGGCCAGACTTTGCCACAGACAAGTTGTGGGGTCTTGGGCAGGCCACTTAGTCTCTTTATGTCTCCATTTTCTCATCTGCAAAATAAGGAGAATAATAGCGCTTCCCTCATAGGGTTGCTGCAAACACTAAATGAGCTAATCTATTTAAGACACTTAGAATAGTGTCTGACAGGAGTGTGTTCCTCTATTATTTTATTGTCTACTGTATAAAATTTATTGCCATGTGTTACAGATTACCCCTTTCTTCATGCTTGCTTCACCAATGTACCAATTTTTCACTAGCTAACATTTCCTCTTAATGCTAGCTCTTTAAAGACTTTAGGAAAGCCCTCTGCCTTGTGATTTACACTTGAAAGACTTACATTTGAAAGATCCAACCTATAATTTTGTGTAATTAGTTACAGTTAGTAGAGTGAGAATGGGTATTGGCTGCTTCCAGCTACTGCATTTTGCCAATAAGTTGTTGTGGGGAAATAAAGCCTCCATGTATTTTTCAGTCTTCTTGGTAAAAGCCCTGACTTCTTGACACAGGGAAAGAAACGTGTATGATTTAAAGATAAGGAATGTTTGATTTTACTTCCCCTAGAAATATTTCGCTTGTCACATACAATGAGAGTTTGATCTGTAAACATTTTCTGAGTTAATTGCTCAGGTCTGAAAGTGCCACATGGGACAACCTGAGTTAGGTCTCTGTGTTAGTCATACGGTGACCGGACGTGTGGACTACTATGTCTGTAGGCATTAACATTTCAAAAGGCAAAAATCTCAGACTCAGAGATATTTCTGGATTGTAAAGGCCAGCAACACCTGCAGTTTATCTGGGCTCTGGAAAGAGGTAGTCACAATCCCAAATATTAGGGTGAGAACTGAAGACTCTCTCCATCCTGCCTAAAGGAGCAATTTGCTTTTTAATGTCACTTATATGTAGAATCTAAGAAATTTGGGCTCATAGAAACAGAAAGTAGATTAGTGGTTGCCAGATGCTGAGAGGGTAGGAGAGAGAAATAGGGAAATGTTGGTCAAAGGTGCAAACTTCAAGGTAGAAGTTGAGTGAGTTGTGGGTGACTGTAGTTAATAATATTGTACTGTTTAATGAGAAGTGTCTAAGAGAGGGGGTCTTAAAAGTTCTCAGCCACACACACACACACACACACACACACACACAGATGTAACTGTGAGGTGATGTGTGTTATTATGCTAATCATTTTGCAAATATATACAATCATGAGATCATCATGTATGCCTTAAACGTATACAATGTTATTTGTCAATTATATATCAATAAAGCTGGAAAAAAATAAAGAAAAAACAAAGGAGGTGCTAAAATTCACAAAAGATTTGGCCGTCAAGAAATCTGAACTTTGTATTTAGATAATATAAGGGCCTTTGATTCTCTTATGAGGCAGACCTATAGATCAGTGGAATTAAATATAAGAATAACTACAACAATAATAAAAATAAAGAGCAAAAATTCTTCTGTTTGATTTTTTTTTCCTTATCTTTTGGTGGGAGGCATCTCCCTTCTGTACTCAGAGAAAGTCTCGTCCTCTGTCCCCTGCCTATGGAGCATCTGACTACCCTTAGGTCCATGGGTTCTCTTTGCCATTGGTCCAGAGATAAGGTCTGGGGCAAAGAGGGGAACTTACTGTTTACTGTGAAGTAGTTTATGAAAAGTCTGCTGACCCAGAACACCTTATATATCTATTCAGAATAAAACTCATAGAGGTGAATATTTAAAACTCATATACCTATATGTCAGGATGATGGCAGTAGATGGAAAAATGATTTGCATTTTATTTGTGATAATGTTTTCAAGACAAGCATTCTTTTTTATTTGTTTCCAGATTCAAGTTAGGAGATGTAGAACAAATGGCTTACAGTGTGTGCACTTTCCTAAAGGAAAAGCAAGAGAGAAAACGGCCTCCCAAAGCTGATAAAGAAGCCCACGTCATGGCTAATAAATTTCGAAAAGTTAAAAAATCCATCGAGAAACAAAAGACAATGTAAGTACTTAAACACATTAGTTGTTAAGAGGTCAGAATACGTTACAAGCCCCAGCAGGAAATATAGATTAAATGTGCTCCAGGAACTTCTGGTTAACGTTTGGACATATTTTTCAAATTAAATCTGATTTAGATTTCTCAAATTCTAGAGCTGCCTGGAATGTCCGCTGACTTTCTGCTTATCTTCCCTCTGCCTGTTATGCTATTTCCTTGGAAGTAATGGGAGGTATAAGCCTTTTCATAACTGATCTTTAGATGACTTCCCTTCAGGGTACTAGGAGCCACCATTTCCAGTTGGATTAGCGGCCAACAGTTCATGCCATCAAAATATAAAGAATGTTTTAATGTCTTGTGCAGCACCATCATTACACTGAGGGTGAGTGGGGGCCCTCCCCTGGGCCCTATGCTTTGCCTCTACGCCCATCAAATCAGGGAGTCAGTGGAGCCCTGCCAGACCTCACTCTCACCTTTCAAAATTCCAAGTTGTTGTGGAGCTCTGTTTGTCAAGGCTGGAGGAGAGCATGTATTTTATTTGATGGTTTATTACCTTGATTTAAAACTTATAAATAGTTAGACAACAATACATGGGCCTCTGAAAGTGCTGCACTGCTTGCAAACATTAGGGCAGGCCTTTGCATCGTCATGAGCTTCCATCATCCTGGCATTACAGGGAGACCTTAATTGGAGGTGAGAGCAGTTGGTGATAGGCAGCCCGTGAGCTCATCTTCTCATATTTGGAGTTGTCTTACATGCGTTCTTAAGAGGCCAACCCAACAAAGTAATGAAAGGAGGGACAAGTGATAGGGCTGTCTGTGAGAGGCTGTCACACAGAGGCCAAGCCAGGGCTTATGGAGTGACTCAGGTCAGATGCCCTGGGGGCGCTCTGAGTTGTGGATGTTTGCATGTGAGTTACTGAAGGGGTGCACTCTTGCGGGGTCTGTAAGAAAGTGAGGGAAGTGAAAAAGGGGAGGAGAGGAAGGGTGTGGTCTCCTCTAGAGTGTTGCCCGAACCTGGAGGCCCATAGCCACCCAGCACAGAGCAGTGGTAGCATCTGCCCAAGGAGAGGAGAGTGGCCGGCAACTGGCAATGTGGGGCAGGGGGACGCCAGCCTTGCCTAGAGCTAGTGTCATGAAGGCTGCGGAGAGGGAAGTGAGGCCATCTGGGGAGAACAGGATTTGGGAGCAAGACTACCTACAGCAGGAAGGGAAGGGAACATTCCAAGGCAATACACGTATATAGGAGAACTTTCTGATGAGGGACCACAAGACCCCGAGGCTAGTGGGGAGGAAGACTGAGTCAGGACCTCACAGATGGAGACAGAGCAGTTGTCTGGGTGATGGGAGCACTTGCCAGGTCCAGGATTCCACCATGGCCAAATCTGACTGTTCATTATTAAAATCTGTTTTTTATGAATAGAGATGAAAAAAGCAAGAAAAAGCCCAGAAATATGGATCAAAGCCTGATACATGAAGCTGAACATGCTAATCTGCTCAAGATTCTAGAGAAGAATCTGGAAATCCCTGAGGATTGCACATACGCTGATTGCAAAGCGATAGACACTGAGGTTAGCCCTGGGAACAACAAGGTCCATTGTGTGACTCATTCACCGTCCCTTATGTTTCATTCATACAGGGGATGCTCTGAGAACCAGGGCTGTCTCTTCCTGCATAGAACTCACTGTATATGACCTGGCTACACGTGCCTCTTCGGGACACTGGGGAGCATGTCTGAAAAGGACAGGACTAGGATTTGAAGATTTTTTCTAGCTTACTAACAACTAACCCCTGGCAGCGTCTGCCCTTTCATTGTTTTTTCCCATGATACTGTTTTTTTAATATAATTTATTATGGTATCATTAATTTACAATCACATGTGCAATATTATAGTTATTAAACTACCCCTTCATCAGGTCCTCCCCACCAACTCCATTACAGTCACTGTCAATCAGCGTAGTGAGATGCTATAGAATCAGAACTTGTCTTCTCTGAGTTGTACAGCCCTCCCTGTGCCCCCCCAACATTACGTCTGCTAATCGTAATGCCCCTTTTTCCCCCTTATCCCTCCCTTCCCACCCATCTTCCCCAGTCCCTTTCCCTTTGGTAACTGTTAGTCCATTCTTGGGTTCTGTGAGTCTGCTGCTGCTTTGTTCCTTCAGTTTTTTTCTTTGTTCTTATACTCCACATATGAGTGAAATCATTTGATACTTGTCTTTTTCGGCTTGGCTTATTTCACTGAGCATAATACCCTCTAGCTCCATCCATGTTTGTTGCAAATGGTAGGATTTGTTTTCTTCTTATGGCTGTATAATATTCCATTGTGTATATGTACCACTTCTTCTTTATCCATTCATCTACTGATGGACACTTAGCTTGCTTCCATTTCTTGGCTATTGTAAATAGTGCTGCGATAAACATAGGGGTGCATATGTCTTTTCCAAACTGGGTTGCTGCATTCTTAGGGTAAATTCCTAGGAGTGGAATTCCTGGGTCAAATGGTACTTCTATTTTGAGTTTTTGAGGAACCTCCATACTGCTTTGCACAACGGTTGAACTAATTTGCAGTCCCACCAGCAGTGTAGGAGGGTTCCCTTTTCTCCACATCCTCGCCAACATTTGTTGTTGTTCGTGTTTGCATGTTGGCCATCCTCACTGGTGTGAGGTGATATTTCATTGTGGTTTTAATCTGCATTTCTCTGATGATTAGCGATGTGGAGCATCTTTTCATGTGCCTGTTGGCCATCTGAATTTCTTCTTTGGAGAAGTGTCTATTCATGTCCTCTGCCCATTTCTTAATTGGATTATTTGCTTTTTGTTTGTTAAGGTGCATGAGTTCTTTATATATTTTGGATGTCAACCCTTTATCATACATGTCATTTATGAATATATTGTCCCATACTATAGGATGTCTTTTTGTTCTACTGATGGTGTCCTTTGCTATACAGAAGCTTTTCAGCTTGATATAGTCCCACTTGTTCATTTTTGCTTTTGTTTCCCTTGCCTGTGGAGATATGTTCATGAAGAAGTGGCTCATGTTTATGTCCAAGAGATTTTTGCCTATGTTTTTTTCTAAGAGTTTTATGGTTTCATGACTTACATTCAGGTCTTTGATCCACCTTGAGTTTACCTTTGTGTATGGGGTTAGACAGTAGTCCAGTTTTATTCTCTTACATGTAACTGTCCAGTTTTTCCAACACCAGCTGCTGAAGAGGATCTCATATCCCCATTGTATATCCAAGGCTCCTTTATCAAATATTAATTGACTGTATATGTTTGGGTTAATGTTTGGATTTTCTATTCTGTTCCACTGGTCTGTGGGTCTGTTTTTGTGCCAATACCAAATTGTCTTGATTACTGTGGCTTTGTAGTAGAGCTTCAAGTCAGGGAGCATAATTCCCCCTGTTTTATTCCTCCTTCTCAGGATTGATTTGGCTATTCGGGGTCTTTTCTGGTTCCATATGAATTTTAGAATTATTTGTTCCAGTTCATTGAAGAAAGCTGTTGGTAGTTTGATAGGGATTGCATTGAATCTGTAGATTGCTTTAGGTAGTATAGCCATTTTGACAATATTGATTCTTCCTAGCCAAGAGCATGGGATGCATTTCCATTTGTTAGTGTCCTCTTTAATTTCTCTTAGGAGTGTCTTGTAGTGTTCAGAGTACAGGTCTTTCACTTCCTTCGTTAGCTTTATTCCTAGGTATTTTATTCTTTTTGACGTAATTGTGAATGGAATTGTTTTTCTGATTTCTCTTTCTGTTAGTTCATCATTAGTGTATAGGAAAGCAACAGATTTCTGTGTGTTAATTTTGTATCCTGCAACTTTGCCGAATTCAGATATTAGTTTTAGTAGTTTTGGAGTGGAGTCTTTAGTGGTTTTTATGTACAGTATCATGTCATCAGCAAATAGTGACAATTTGACTTCTTCTTTACCAATCTGGATGCCTTGTATGTCTTTGTTTTGTCTGATTGCCGTGGCTAGGACCTCCAGTACTGTGTTGAATAACAGTGGAGAGAGTGGGCATCCCTGTCTTGTTCCCGATCTTAGATGAAAAGCTTTCAGCTTCTCACAATTAAGTATGATGTTAGATGTGGGTTTGTCATATATGGCCTTTATGATGTTGAGGTACGTGCCCTCTATACCCATTTTGTTAAGAGTTTTAATCATGAATGGATGCTGAATTTTGTCAAATGCTTTTTCAGCATCTATGGAGATGATCATGTGGTTTTTGTTCTTCTTTTGTTGATGTGGTGGATGATGTTGATGGATTTTTGAATGTTGTACCATCCTTGCATCCCTGGGATGAATCCCACTTGATCATGGTGTATGATCCTCTTGATGTATTTTTGAATTCGGTTTGCTAATATTTTGTTGAGTATTTTTGCATCTACGTTCATCAGGGATATTGGTCTGTAATTTTCTTTTTTGGTGATGTCTTTGCCCGGTTTTGGTATTAGAGTGATGCTGGCTTCATAGAATGAGTTTGGAAGTATTCCCTCCTCTTCTGTTTTTTGGAAAACTTTAAGGAGAATGGATGTTATTTCTTCTCTATATGTCTGGTAGAATTCAGAGGTGAATCCATCTGGTCTGAGGGTTTTATTCTTGGGTAGTTTTTTGATTACTGATTCAATTTCGTTGCTGGTGATTGGTCTGTTTAGTTTTTCTGTTTCTTGCTTGGTCCATCTTGGAAGGTTGTATTTTTCTAAGAATTTGTCTATTTCTTCTATGTTTTCCAGCTTGTTAGCATATAGATTCTCATAATATTCTCTTATAATTCTTTGTATTTCTGTGGGGTCCATCATTATTTTTCCTTTCTCATTTCTGACTGTGTTTATGTGTGTAGATTCTCTTTTTCTCTTAATGAGTCTGGCTAGGGGTTTATATATTTTGTTGATTTTTTCAAAGAACCAGCTCTTGGTTTCATTGATTTTTTTCTATTGTTTTATTCTTCTCAATTTTATTTATTTCTTCTCTGATCTTTATTATGTCCCTCTTTCTGGTGACTTTGGGCCTCATTTGTTCTTCTTTTTCCAATTTCAGTAATTGTGTCTTTAGACTATTCATTTGGGAATGTTCTTCCTTCTTTAAATAGGCCTGAATTGCAATATACTTTCCTCTTAAGACTGCCTTTGCTGCGTCCCACAGAAGTTGTGGCTTTGTGTTGTTGTTATCATTAGTCTCCATATATTCTTTCATTTCTGTTTTGATTTGGTCGTTAACCCTTTGATTAGTCAGGAGAATGTTGTTAAGTCTCCATGTATTTGAGAGCTTTTTTGATTTCTTTCTAAAATTTATTTCTAGTTTTATACCTTGGTGATCTGAGAAGTTGGTTGGTAGGATTTCAATATTTTTGAATTTACTGAGGTTCTTTTTGTGGCCTAGTATGTGGTCTATTCTGGAAAATGTTCCATGTGCACCTGAGAAAAATGTGTATCCTGCTGCTTTTGGGTGCAGAGTTCTGTAGATGTCTGTTAGGTCCATCTGTTCTAGTGTGTTGTTCAGTGCCTCTGTGTCTTTACTTATTTTCTGTCTGATTGATCTGTCCTCTGGAGTGAGTGGTGTGTTGAAGTCTCCTAAATGAATGCATTGCTGTCTATTTCCTCCTTTAATTCTGTTAGTATTTGTCTCACATATGCTGGCGCTCCTGTGTTGGGTGCATATATATTTATAATGGTTATATCTTCTTGTTGGACTGACCCCTTTATCATTATGTAATGTCCTTCTTTATCTCTTGCTACTTTCCTTGTTTTGAAGTGCATTTTGTCTGATACAAGTACTGCAACACCTGCTTTTTTCTCTTTGTTGTTTGCATGAAATATCTTTTTCCATCCTTTCACTTTCAGTCTGTGTATATCTTTGGGTTTGAAGTGTGTCTCTTGTAAGCAGCATATAGATGGGTCTTGCTTTTTTATCCATTCTGTTGTCCTGTGTCTTTGATTGGTGCATTCAGTCCATTTACATTTAGGGTGATTATTGATAGATATGTACTTATTGCCATTGCTGGCTTTAGATTCGTGGTTACCAAGGGTTCAAGGGTTGCTTCTTTACTACCTAACAATCTAACTTAACTTTCTTGTTAAGTTATTGTAAACACAGTCTGATGTTTCTTTATTTCTCTCCCTTCTTCTTCTTCCTCCTCCATTCTTTCTATACTAGGTGTTTTATTCTTTGCCTTTAGTTAGTATTTGGATGGTTTGCTTTCTTTGCTATGATTTTATTTTCTCTGGTGACATCTTTTTAGCCTTTGGGGTGCTTCGTTCTAGAGCAGTCCATTTTAGATATCCTGTAGTGGTGGTTTATGCGAGGCAAACTCTCTCAACTTTTGTTTGTCTGGAAATTGTTTAATCCCTCCATCATATTTAAATGATAATCATGCTGGATACAATATTCTTGGTTCGAGGCCCTTCTGTTTCATAGCGTTAAATATATCATGCCATTCTCTTCTGGCCTGTAAGGTTTCTGTTGAGAAGTCAGATGATAGTCTGATGGCTTTTCCTTTGTAGGTGATCTTTTTTCTGTCTCTAGCTGCCTTTAATACTCTGTCTTTATCTTTGATCTTTGCCATCTTAATTATTATGTGTCTTGGTGTTGTCTTCCTTGGGTCCCTTGTGTCAGGAGATCTGAGGGCTTCCGTGGACTGCGAGACTATTTCCTTCCCCAGCGAGATAAAGTTTTCAGCAATTATTTCTTCAAAGACACTTTCTATCCCTTTTTCTCTCTCTTCTTCCTTTTGTAGTCCTATTATGCGAATATTGTTCCGTTTAGATGGGTCACACAGTTCTCTTAATATTGTGTCATTTTAGAGATCCTTTTATCTCTCTCTGCCTCAGCTTCTCTGTATTCCTGTTCTCTGATTTCTATTCCATTAACAGTCTCTTGTATCTAATGCAGTCTGCTGTTAATCCTGTCGATCGGTTGTCTGATTTCTGCATTGTCTTTCCTCACTTCCCTCACTTTCTCCCTCAGCTCTTGCACATTTTTCTGTAGGTCCATCAGCATGGTTATGACTTATTCTGAATTCTTTTTCAGGAAGACTGTGCATTTCCATCCCTTCAGGCTCCCTCTCTGGGGTTGTCTGGTTGATTTTAGTGTGGACCATATTCCTCTGTATTTTCATGGCTTTAGAATTGGTCGCTGGTAGTTGCCACGTATGTCAGCTGGGCTCTTTAAGACTTTAAAAAGAAAAAAAATAAAAAATAAAAAGAAAGAAAGAAAGAAAAAAAAGAAAAAAGAAAGAAAAGAAAAAACAACAAACAAACAAACAACAAACAAAAAACGCCCACCGGGAGTAGATTCTGTGGGGATGCTGTAGGTGGCGCTTTTGCCCCACTGTTCCGCAGCCTTGGCCGCACCGTTCCACAGAGCCCTTTAAAGCTGTGGCCAGGGTGGGAACGAATAGGAGGCTGTTGATCTCTTTGGGAAGCCAATGTGCGGCCACCCTTTCCCAGTCGCCAGCTAAGGGGTCCGAAACTCCCCAGGACTCCCAGCCGCTGGGCTGTGTGCCGGGGCAATCTGGCTCCCCCTCTGGGCTCCTGTCACTGTAAGACCACTGAAGAAAGCACGTGCTTTTCTTTTCTTTTCTTTTTTTCCTTCCTGGGAGCCGGCTGCAAGCACCCTGGTGCGTTCCCCGCTCAGATCCTGCACCCTCTGTCTCTCCAATCTCCGCTACACTGCGCTGTGTGTATCAGTGCTCCTCGTGCAGATCACCAGGGCTGGTTATTTCGCAGGGTGTACTTCCACTCCCTCCCAGCTCTGAATCCTCTCCTCCTGCCGGTGCGCTGGGGTGGGTGAGTGCTCGGGTCCCGCCGGGTCACGGCTCTGTATCTTACCCTCTTCTTGGGGTGCCGAGTCCTCTCGGGTGTAGCTGCACGTGGTGCGCTTTCCTGTGTATTCTGGTCTCTCTTTTAGGAATAGTTGTATTTGCTGTATTTTTGTAGATAAATATAGTGTTGGGAGGAGATTTCTGCTGCCCTGCTCATGCCTCCATCTTCCTGGAAGTTGATACCATGATACTGTTTTTTACACCTTGAATTCTAAACTTGAATCTCACACAGCTCATTGGAATGTGTGGGTACATGTGGTCCAATACACTTTAATCAACACACACAGAGTCTCTTAAAATCAGAGATTTTCTATGTTGTCAAAACATTCCACCAATAAGCCATTGACCTACCTAAATATGCTATGCCATTTCTTCTTTAAAATGTTTTTCATTACAAGTAATTCAAGGTTTTGGTAGACAAATTTGGAAAATACACGTTGGTAATAATAAAAGCGATGCCATCCATCAGCAGCAATCGTTGCCCTGGATGAACCTGTTATCTCTTTATCTGTGACCACACACACACACACACACACACACACACACATGCACTTTCCTAAACTTCATGGTTTCTTCCTTTTTAATAGGCATGTGTTTACATCATCAGTCGACCCCTGATATTCCATTGGATGGATGACTCAACAGCTACTGTGCCTTTTGCTTTTGGATACTTGGGTGTTTTCTTTTTCCTTTTTCTCCTTTTCATAAGCAGTATTTATCTTCATACATATAACTGTACATAAGTGGGTTTCATTCTCAAGGCATGGATATTTTTAAGGCATTTGTGACTGATTTACAGTGAGAAGTAAGCATTCACAGACCGAACGGGCTCTGCCTTCCTGATTAAGTCTCCTCTCAGGGAGAGCTCCAGGGCTCCAGGAGGCAGCTGACCTCTCAGGCAGGGGCAGCCACTCACCTCTGGTGTTTCACCTACTGCACTCTCAGTACTTTTCACCCCTGCGGTGCGGTGAAGTGTGCAACTGCAGGAGACAGTCTGTTCAGAGGTTTGGGAATATTTTCCATAGTTAAGTTGCTGCCATATATGTTCTCTGTTACTAATGAATCAATTTAAAGCAGTTGCCTACTGTGGCCAAGTTATTACACAGTATGCCAGTTGTTTTCAATTGTATGTTTTTGATCTGATTTAAATGAAAATTGGGCAAGAAATGATCAATACTCCTAAAACTCTTTGCTTCTTTTAGACTTTACACATGGTATTTGATCGAGTAAAACACACAAGAAAAGGTGAAGAACTGAAGAATTTGGCAAGAAGGGGTATTGGATATCACCACGCATCTTTGAACTTCAAAGAAAAACAGTTAGTTGAGATTCTTTTCAGGAAAGGATTTATTAGGGTATGTAAATTTTTTCATTTCTAAAAATTGAAGCTGTTTCTACATGAAGCTGAATGCCCATGAAAATTAGAAAATTACTTCTTTTTTCTTTTCTAATTATGCTTTTTTTTTTTGCAGCCTGCAGTACCACTGCATATTCCCCCATCTCATTTAATTGAAGGAGGGGGTCAAACTTTATCATCCAGTGTATCTCTTTTTCGTGAGATTAAAATATTCCCTTAACTGATACTTTTTTGAATATTTCTATAATGAAATATACCTATGGTGATCATGGAACAACTTGCTTTTTCATTTGTAATATCTGGTGGATTTTGTCAGCTTTCCCATAATTTCGGCTGTCAGCATTCTTTCATGAGTTTGGAGGATATTTATGAGAGCATTTTGATCAGATATTTTCTCAGTGTAATAGGTTAAATAAGAGCAAGAATGTACACTTCCTCAAGGCCCATTGCATATCTTGGCAGAATTTTAAAACGTGTCACTCCTAAACTCTTTCTCCTATCTCTGATAGTAGACAAGAGGAAGATCGCCTTAAATAGTGTGCAAACCAAAACCTTGTATGTTTTATTTATTATGTTC
>JAVSCE010021201.1:0-22388 GCA_032199065.1 Smutsia gigantea | reverse complement strand
TCGCTGCGAGGTGACACCTTGGCCCCACTGCCCTCCTTCTCAGACCTTTCCTTGGGTTGCTTTTCCTCTGTCCACCCCTTAAATGTGGGGGTTTCCCAAAGTTCACTCTGGGGGCCCCTCCTTCTCTTCTTAGTCTACATCTTGCACCGTCTCCCGGCTGTCGCTGGAATTCTCGCCTGTGGGCCAGCACCTCCCGGGCTTCCTCTTGTGCTCCAGACTGGACCCTGCCCAGGCCTACTGGGTGCCTTCACCTGGACATCCCCCAAGCCCTCAAGCCAAACGGGCCACCCGGGAATCACCACCTTCCTCTTTGTTCTTGCTTTTCCCCCTTTCTTTCCTATCTCGACCTGTGGCTTGCTTAATCTCCTACCAGCCATGTAAACCAGGAGATTTGGGGTCAATTTTTAATCCCCCCATCTACCCTCAAGAGATTGATGGGCCTAGTGGCCTCCTCAGAATCGTCTTTCAAATCTATTCCCAAATCTGCAGCCTGCAGCCATCACCCAAGTTCAAGCCTTTATCCATCTCTTGCCTAGACCCAATTTCAAGCCATCTGGGTGCTGACCTAATCCTAGGAAGGACCTGAGGGAATGATGCTCACACCACACTGCAGAACTGGCCAGCCAGAGGAGCTGTTGCCTCTGCCTGATCAGGAAGGTGGGGAATTCCAGGGTGCCCATTACAGCTGTTAGAGTAAGAACACATTCCCCCCACCTGGAGCTGAGACCTGGGGTCAGGAAGCCAGGATGAGGATGCCACCATCTCCACTGCAGTGGTCTCTGCAGGAAGCTGGAGACTGGACACTGGAACACTGCTACAGAACCACTCACTGACTTCTCTCCTTGATGCTTGCCAGTGGAAAACAGACAAGGCAAGGGGAAGACAGCCCCCACCTCACTATGCTTTCTAGATCATGGGCAACTGCTTCCACCTGGCAGAACCTAATTCATATTCCAAAGCTTGGCTGCAAGGGAGTCTGAAAATGTAGTGTCCAGCTTGCCAGGCCTGGTAATAGGCGTGCCAGGGAGCAGCAGGAAAGAATGCTGAGGGTCAGTGCCTTGCTCTGTTCTGATCCACCCTCCCTTTTGCACCTGAGGAACATTCTGAAATGTGGGTTAGGTAATGCTGCTTCACTGTGCTAACCCCTCCAGAGGCCCCCGTAGCTGCTGGAGAAAGTCCGACTTCCCAGCTTCGATAGGTGTCTTTCACTCCTCACAGTCTGCTGTAGCCCCATCAGATCCTTGCCATGCCCCCACAAAGCCAGGCCCTGGAGTCCCTCTCCATCTGTGAAACTACCACCATTCCTGAAGACCCAGCCTCTCCCAGCCCCTCATTTCCTCCTGCCTGTCCCATGGCACCTTGAATACACCTCAGATGGGGCACCTTCTCAATCGTAGTCTCTCTCCTCTACTGTCCTGCTCTTCAGGGTCCTCACACATGGGGAATGTGTTGTTAATCTTGGTATCTGCAGAATCTAGTGTGGGAACATGTAGTAATAATAGCAGTCGCTTACAGAATATTTACTGTGTACCAGGTGCTAGGGTTTCAGAACTCACTTGATCTTCCTAACACCCCTCTGAGGTTACGTGTCAGAGACTGCACCCATCCATCATTGTCTCCTCTCTCCTTCTTGCAGGGCACACGACTTGACCACATCTTCTTGCAGCCAAATGTGTCCACGTGATCCCTTCTCACAGATGGAAACTGAGTGGAAATGATGTGTGCCACTTCCAGCTGGGGTTCAGGGCAGCAGCTCTGCTTCCTCTGTTGTTTCCCCTCTGACAGTGGGACCCCGGCCATGGAGACCCAGCTGGGACCATGAGGACAGAGGCAGCACTCTGTGGAGCAAGGAAAGCAACAAGAGGGAAAAAGCCTGGGCCCTTTGAGTCACTGCATGACAGAGACCCACCTGCTGGCACTGGCTGCCCTTCTTGGGCTGAAATGCAACTGAGAAATAGGTGGCATTCCGGTTTGAGCCATTACAATTTGGGTCTGTTATGGCCGTTTAGCCTGTCCTGACTAAAGCAGGGAGGCTGGGATTACCTCCCACATGGCTATCTGCATTCTAAAAGTGGGGAAACTGAGTCATGGGGTGTTCCCCAGGGGCACACAGCTGGTGTGGAGTGCTAGGGGGAACCCAGGCAGCTGGGTCTCTACTCTGTCCTCCCCAGCCTCTGCGGAAAGTGAAGCGAAGAGAGTGGCAGTCGGGATGTGGAGGCTGGCAGCTGAGGGGGTTGAGGCTGGGAGTTAGGAGAGGTCAGAAATGGAAACAGCAGTTGGACCTGTGCTTTGGGGAACACCCACAGGAAGAAGCAGAAGGAAGAAAGGGACCTGGGTGGAGGTACAGGAAGAGTCAGCGATGGGGTGGGGGCCAGTGGAGGGCAAAGAGGTGCATGGTGAACAGCTGCCTGAGAGGATGGGCTGTGTGGAGTCCAGGCAGTCCTTGGGTGTGGCAGCTGGAGGGGTGTCAAGAAGGTCTGGATGTCACCTACACAACCTATGCGTTTAGGACTCAGAGGAACCTCGGTGATCATTTGGCCCACCCGCTACTGGGAGGGACGCAGGCTGAGAGGGGTTAAGTGGCTTACTAAAAATTCCAGTGTATTTTTTTTTTTAACTCTAGAAGATGGCTTGTGTGTCACATGCTCAGCTCCAGGCTCACATCTGGAGTCCAGGAAACCCATGCACCCTTGCCAGCCCCCAGCTCATCCTGGCGTCACTGTGCTATTATTTTCACTACCGTGTTCATAGAGAAATACTGCCAGCATGCTAAAGACTGTGTAAATTAATTAACCAGGCACTTCATTGAGAGTCGGTGGCGTAATTGTTGTTCGTGGTGCATAAATACTAATTGAATATTAAGAACATATTTGTGCAGAAGGAGCTGCTTCGAGAATGAGCCGTGCCCTTTGTCAGACAGCTGTTTGGACTCGTTATGGAGGCTGAGTCATTAGCCGGGGGCACCCCGGCATTTGGGCTGAGAAGGAAGGCAGGCAGCCCGTGGAACGACTGGCTCTCAGGGGTAAAGGGCAGGGGACCTTCACAGACAGACCTGGGAAATAATAGTGGTATTAAGCATGTGATAAATGTATATTAAGCTTTAACTTAGGCAATTCTAGGTGTGATTTTAGGCACCAGAGAATACCTCCTTCCCTTTAAAATCCTCCAAATAGCTGGTTTCCTCCTGGCTAGTGAGGAAGGCATGGCAGGGCCTGTCAACTCCATTTTACAGGTGGGGAAACTGAGGCTCTGTAAGGTCGGGTAAATTGCAGGACCACCATCTCCACGCTTCACTATAGCCTCATCTTCCTGAGGCAGCTCAGGCCCAGGCCCCCAGGCCCCTGGTGAGACAGCTGTCTCCCTTGGGTCTCTTGAGTCCCCTGTCTCAGGACTGACTGGCTCCAGGAGTCAGATCCTCCCCAGGTTTCCAGCTCTCAAAACTGGTTCAGTCCCATCAAAGCTTCGGAGGCAGTGTAGTCAGGAATACAGACTCTGAAGGAAGCTGGAGTTCTGATTCAGAGCTCAGCTCAGCCTCTTACATGCTGAGAAATTTTGGGCAAATTACTTAAGCTCTTGGTGCCTGAGTTTCCAAATGATAACATGGAGATAATAATAGGTCTTCCTCATAAGCAGCGGATGGCCCATACCATGTCTTTACATAAATTAAGAAAAGCTTCGCCTTTCCCCGCCACTGAGGGACAGAGATAGGTGCCAGGTATGCTGCTGGGTGGGAAGAACATGGGTTGCCCTCTCGGCCAGATGCCCTTGTGCAGTGAACAACCTGCCCAGTTCTACGTGGCAGCCCTGCCTGTATGGTTTTTATGAGAATAAAGAAGCTATCACACCGTAAGGCCCTAATGTATGTTTAGCACTACCAAGGTTTTCTGACCTTACCTCCTCAAGAACTGGGCATGACTTTGCCGCCACCCACATGCTGCCAGCAGCTTCCTTGGGAAGGCTGATAAGAGGATACTGACATGTGGACCAAGAATATGAGAGGAGACTGCTCCTGTCATAGCACCAAAGGCAGCAGAGGGTCTGCAGAGCCTGATAACAGTGTTTCCTCAGAGCTCCAGCCCTGGAGCCCTCCGATCGGCTTAGGGAGAACCACTCCCTCGGCTCTGATTCTAGCCTCTGAATCACTCGGTCTAGGTCTGCCGGGAAAGCTAGCTCCCAACTGGGCAGAACTCTTAGTTTGGCCTCCCTGGAGGTAGGCCCTGAGACAAGGATTCAAATTCAGTCATGTCTAAGTTGCGCTGGGAGGGGGTCCCAGAAAATACAGGGAGGGGAGTGGAGAATGGGACAAGTCGGGAAGGTAGCTGGGGGGCAGCCGGGGCGCAAGCCCTCTGGGGACCTCTGGGAGAGGTGCAGAGCTGCCCCAAGGCTGCCCTAACAGCGACTTCAGATTCCCAGACGGACGGGCTGCCCCAGGACTGCCTCAAGGGAGAACAGAGCTGACTCCAGTCGTGGGGCTCCCAGAGGATCTGGGCTGAAGTTGAGATGGTGGGGCTGAGTGCAAAGGGCTGAGCGGAGAAGGGAGGCACCATCGGTCTGCTCCGCATCAAAGCACCTCCTCATTGCTTAGCGTGGGCGCCCTGAGAGGCAGGCTGGGCCAGGAGGGCCTGTGTCCTAAGGACCGGCCCACTGCATGCCAGGCATGGTTGTATGGCGTCATTCCCGTGATGCCCAGACCCTTCTGAGTTCCCTCAGGGAGAAGGGAGGCTCAGAGAGGTTAAATGCCTTTCCTGTCATCACAGACCTAATAAGTGACAGAATAATGTGGCTCTGGAGCTTGTGTTCACTGTCCTGCAGGAGTCACAGTGTTCAAGACGCACCAGGCACAGAGGGGTCTACAGGGATCAGCCCCTCCCCCAGCTGTCTGGAGCCTCCCAGTTCCTCCTCAGGAACATTTGAACCCATCTCCCCAGGGTGAGGAAGGGATCCCCAATCACTGCCATCCTGTACCCCTCCACATCGACTCAGCCCAGTGGCTGGCGGAAGCGGGGGTCTGACCTTGGGGAGCTGCCCAGGGCCTTTCTTTATTGCAATGACCTTCTGTGTCTCCTGGGCTGCAGGGTAGAAATCCATTCCATCCTCAGCTCCATCTGCTGCAGTCTAAGGTCATTCTTATTAGTGGGGTCTGGGTAAACCCCTAGCAGCTCTCATCACCCCCCAGGACTTTCCAGGCCAGATCAAGCTCTGGAGACAGAATCCCGCAGGACATCACCAGCAGGCCAGCAGGACTTCCTTCATCGGAGGGAGACTCCAGTCTGAGGAGGGAGGCAGAACCTCTTGCCCTTAAGGACTCCTGCATGCACTAGTCTGATGGGCAGGGCAGCCCCCCTCCTCTGGAAGCTCCCAGTGTAATGGGGGAGGCACAGCCCCAGTCCTGAGGGCAGCTCTGTCTCCTCTACCTTCTTGGACTTGGGATGCAGGAGATTACTGGTGTGCCAGGGGGGATGTGAGAACTCTGCTCCTTGGGGGATGGAGCTGGGTCCTGGAGGCCCAGGCACAGCCATGCTGAGGGGGTGAGGCCAGTGTGGCAGGAGCCAAGGGCCATCTGTGTCTCTCACCAAAATTTTTGTGGTTGTTTGCACACGGATCCACCTCAGGAAGAGGTGGGGATCAAAACGAGGTTACCATCATCTCCTCCCAGCGCAGCTTCCCAGAGCCCCTGGGCTTGTTGGGATCAGCTGAGCAATTTGGGGGTGATGTCAAGGAAGAGTCCCTTTGTAGGCACTTTGAGGGGGCGGTGCTCACGCTGTGGCCCACACAGCCTGAAGTGCGGGTCTGTGGCAGCCAAGAAGATCCTCGGGGAGGTCCGAACTGTCTGCCAGGTGCATTGGCTAGGCCCCTTGCCCCCCACCCATCCCAGACCCTGTCACAGGCCCCCACCTCACCAGCAAAGCTCTCCTGGGAAGCTGATGACATCAGAAGTGCCCCCAGGAAGCCACCCGCCCCCAGGGCAACAGACGGGACTATTTATATGGAGGAAATGCAGCCCTGTCACCCTCCAGCTCCAAGTTGCCTTCTGCTTCTCCTGCTTCCCCCGCCCCTCGCCCCGGCTGCTGCTTCCTATATTAGGAGTTTGGCAGATGGAAGGAGCCAGGACCCTCCCCCACGCCCAGGGTTTTCTGCATGTGCCAGCACAGCCCTGAGCCAGCAAGGGCCCGACCCACCCTTCCTAGGCTGCCTCCGCCTACCTAGACGGGAGGGGATAACGACTCAGTGTCAGTCTGGTTCTGGGGAGAAAAACCAGTGGGACCCATAGAGACGGGTACAGAGAGGTTGGGATAATGGTTAGAAGACAGGGGTGGGCAGTGAAGGGGTGGAGGAAAAAAACTGTAGAGACAGGGGTAGAGGACCAAGGAGCAGACAGGAGAAGTAAGATCTGAGAGGGACATGAACAGCAGAAGAAAGAGGAGTCAGGGGTCTCAGAGGCCCCCAACCTCTACAATGAATGTGTGCAAAATAGGAAAAGGCTCCCTCTGCAGGTGGATGAAGTAGAAAATCAATTTAAAAAAGTCAAGTGTGTCTTTGTGTAAAGAAAAAGACCCTTCTGCCCAGAGGACTTGGCCCCATGCCAGGTCACTCAGCTTGGGGAGCAGGGCAGAGGCCTGATGGTAGCCCCCTTGTGATCCGTACAGCTGTGCATGGCTGACTGCTCCTGAGGCCCTGGAAGGGGAAGGGCTGAGGTGGGCAGGCCTGCCGCGGGGCCAGAGCTCAGAGCTGGGGGCTGCTTCAGGTGGACCCCAGTGCTCTGCCGTTAGCAGGCACATTCTGACCCCCCAAGAGGCAATCCGTTTAGCCATGTTGGCAGGCAGGCAGACAACTCTCACCATCTCCCAACTGGCTCCAGGTTCACCAGGGAGCCCCGGCTCATTAGGAAACCACATAGCACAGTGCCCCAGCCAGGCAGAGAGCCAGCAGCAGCTGACCCATGTCCAAGTTCCAGCCTGGTCTCCCGGTGGGGGAACCAGCAAGACCTCTGGCCTGCTTTTGGCATCAGTGGCCGCTTCCCTGTCCCAGAAGCCCTGGAGGAGGAGGAGCATCTGGCTCAGCAGTCCAAGCTCCCCTGGGGCCCATCCTCTGTCCTCCATTTTTTTGTATACCTGGTAAGTGGGGTCTCTCACCATCCTGAGTGATTGGGGGTCCTGCAGCTTTGATTCCTGATTATGATCTGTGGCTTTGGCACTCGGAAGGTGTGAGACCGAAGTGCAATTTGCATTTTAATAAAGAAAGTTGTATTTGAGTCATTTGCATTTAAATAAGGTGCTGCTTCCTTCCTCCCTCCCTCCCCTGCTGCCGGAGGCACCTTTAGGAGAAAAAGGCTCCCCAGACTCTTTCCTTGCACATCCCCCTCAGCCAGCTTCAGTGGGGATGATGGGAACGCCAGGGACCCTCCCCCACCACTTGCACACTCTTTCTGCAAGTTTCTTCTGCTCATGAATATGTGTGCACGCACAACACAGACAGGCATGTATATGTGTGCATGTACATAGCATGTGCATGCACACACCTCATGCCAGCACGTGGACATGCATGAGCCCTCACACACAGGCAGGCATGTATATGTGTGCATGTACATAGCACATGTATGCACACACCTCATACCAGCACGTGGACATGCATGAGCCCTCACATGCAATCTATGCACATGTACACATGCACATACACACACCACATGCACATGCAAACAAGTCGGTGGGCCCATGTGTAATGAGATGCACACACATTACACACTCAATACACATACGCACTAAGCACACACAAATACCTAGCTGCCCAAAGTGATCAATTGCCTTCTTGGAGCCTCGTGCTCTCAAGGTCCCCAGCCCCGGTGAGAGTCCTCAGGTGTCCTCAGGAACAGACTCTAGACCTACTGTGCCCGACTGTCCCTGGGTCCTCACTCTGGACTCAGGTAAAGGTCCATGTAAGTCAGGAGGGTCTGAGAGGCCTCCAGGCCAGGCCAGGCAGGGCAGGAACAGTGAATAGTGGGGTTTATGGCTCAGCCGCACCCCAGGACCTCTAGGAGCCCCCTCCTCACTCAGATTTGCTGAGAGCCCCTCTGGCTCATGAGGTTGCAGCTGAGCTGCAGATGTTTTCTCCCTTTGCCAAGGCCTTTGGCTTTGTGGCTCCTGAGTGGCTGCCAGCCTGCTTGTCTCGGCTAAAGCTCTGTCTCCTGAATCAGCTCCCTGCCCTTGCCTTTCTCCAGCAGCCCAGACTTCCCACATCACACCGCAGTTACCTCAAGACAGCATTCTTTCCTTTCCCCACCCTCCTCTCTGTAAGTGCTGCGGGAGGGAGCACCCAGTGGCCTAGGGGAAGGCCAGGCTTCACTCCCAGCTGCTCCTTACCTCTGTGTGGGACAGCCGTGCCTATTCCTAGACTCGCGAGGATTAACAAGCCTGAGTCAAACGCTTGGCATGTGGTTGGAGCTCAGTAAATGGAGGCTGTATCCCTGAAGACCCCTGAATTCGTCCAGCCCCAACTCTGCGTGGAGAGATCAGGCCACAATATAACCTCAGAACCGAGGTGAATCTACGTGGGTGCACATATCTCGGTCCAGCATGAAGGACTGCAGCACGAGGCGTGTGGCCCAGGACATATGGAGAAGAACCGGTGCTACGTCACTGGGCCTCTGGAGCCTCAAATTCCACTTCGGTAAGATGGGTGCAATGTCAGCTACCTCACCTCCCTCCAAGGACAGGAGGAGGAGCTGATGAGTGAAGGTGTTCTCTTGTGCCAGAGAAGCCAGAAGGCAGAGTGGGAATGTGGGTTGGGTTCACTTGAGGTCTGGGAGGGATGGGCCCCTTACTGGACGGAGATCGCAGCCTGGAACAGCAGGCATCTCTCTCACCCATGCCAGGCTGAGCCTGGGCCAGGCCACCAGAGTCCCAGGTTCCATGTACCTGCTCCCCCCAGGAGTGCCCAGGCACAATCACGGCCCTTACAGCCACCCCAGCAAGCAGAGGTACTGTTCTGTTAACAGATGAGCAGATCCCGCGGCCGGGGTCTTTCCATCACCTCGGGCTCCTGGTGATGCCGTGGAGAAGCCTGGAACTTGGGCCAAGATGAAAGGAAGGGATGGCAAATCACTGGACACTTAGACACAGAGCAGAGGGCTGGAAAGGGTGCCAGCCTTTTTCGGGACAAGAAGAGTGCTGTGAAGTGTGTCCTCAGCCCCTGGGGTCCTGGCAGGACTGGCTCCCTCTGGCTTCCTTGTCCTCTGTGTGTTCTGAAAATGGTTGTCATTTTCTGTGACAGGCAGTTCCACTGTTTCCAGACACTGCTTATAGCCCAGCCCTGGCCAGCCTGCTGGAAGCTGGGCAACGTCTCCTTGGAATGCCGGGGGCATCGGCAGGGGAGAGCTCTGCGGAATGCCTTCGCCTTCCTGGCTGAGGAACCAGGTCCTCGGGCAAAAGTCTAAAACAGGGGAAGCCACGGCATTGATCAAACTATGTTCTAATTTTCTGAGCACTCACCATGCACCAGGCCGTGGACCAAGCATACTATTTTATCCTCCCAACAACCATGTGAAGCAGTGCGATTGCCCCCATCCTCCAGATGTGGAAACTGAAGCTCTGCCAGGTGCCGTAATGCACCCAGAGCCCTGTGCTGGGCTTGTGGTGGGGCCAGGCTCGGCCAGGGCAGTTTGACCCAGGCTCTGCTCTCACTAGTAAGCTATATTCCCTGCTGCACTGGCTCCTTCCCTCCCTCCCTCTCTGAACCCTCCTCTCCCCCTCCCTCCACCCATATTTAGTGAGCTGCTACTTTACATCAGGCCCTCTCAGCCCAGAGTTTCCATTTTAGAGCAGGGGCTTTTCACTGTTGCTATGCCCTGGGCACCTCTGCTGCCTGAGGAAGCCTGTAGACCCCTTCTCAGAATAACATTTGTGAATCCACACAATAAAATTTATAAGCTTTAAAGGAAACCAATTATATTAAAATGCAGTTATCAAAATATTAAGAAAAAATTGCAATGGAATAATACATATGCGTCTTTATTAATGCACCAAATACTAAGATCCAGCAGCGGGTCTAATAAAGCTACCATCATCTTCAAGTAATGTTGAGCGTAAATGACATTTCAAGACTTCTGCTGCAATTATAATGTGATTTGAAATGATCTGTACTTTCTGTGTGTGACAGAGCCACGGGTTCATAGTGACTACTATGGTTTGTTACTGGTGTGCACAATGGAAGGCAATGCTAAATTCCACCTAAAGATGAATAAAAAATAAAGATGTGATTTTTTTTTTCCATCCACATTCACAGACCCCCTGAATTCTAACCTGGGATCCTTGGGGATCCTCGACCCCAGGCCTTTCCTAGCAGCAGGAAACAAATGGAAAGCAGATGAACTAGTGGAGGGTGGGGTTCATCGGGGTGGGCGGTGAAATGCAGGGAAAACAACGAAGATTTAGGGACCCCTGAAGGAAGTGAGGGGGGAGACTGTGGGGGACGTGGACAAAGAGTGACCAGAGGGGACAGGGAGGAGGCCGGTGCGGTGGGCGTGCCTGAGTGGGGAGAGAGGTGGCCACAGCTGGCAGAGTTTGGAGACATGCTAAGGACTTGGATTGTTCCAGGACTGGCAGGGCAATGGGACCATGGAGACCAGAGAGGGACATGGTCTGACTGATGTTCTCACAGGGTCACTCTGGCTGCACATGGAGGACTGACTGTGGGACAGGGGAGCCAGTGAGGAGGTGATGGCGCTCTTCTAGGCTCTGACCAGGGTGGCAGCAGTGGGGGTTGGATTTGGGGCACGTTTTCCAGGTAGAGCCAGTGAGATTTCTGAGGACTGAAGGTGTGCATGGGGTGAGAAAAGTCTCCTGGGGCCCCCCACGGCAGACTAGCGGGAGATCCAGGGCTCTAAGCGGCTCTGCCCTGCTGCTCAAGACACGGAGGTGGGGCTCTGGTCCTGCCACCTGTCCCCCCCTCAATAAGTAGCCCTGAGGAAGCTGAGGCCAGAGGCGGGGACCATGTGGGAGCACCCAATGGGGCCAGATTGCAAGCTCACCTCTTGGTTTTTCAAGGTTAATGCTTTCTCCCAGCAATCAGTATTGCCTTTTACACAAAGCCTTCGAGGACACCTTCCTGCTGCCTCTACATAGTACTGGCTTTGCTAAATTACTTGCATTGCCGACACCCAGGGATTCCCTCAAGAGATTACTTATCGGCTCTGTTGACAATGGATGTCCTCTATTTACTCACTTCCTAGGCGGCTCAGGAACGTCCTTGTCATCCTTGTCGACCCCACATACAACACCCCCCCTCCTTCAGGGTCATTTCCAAAGACAGCTGCAAGATTAGGAGGCTTTGTCTCAGGCTGAAAAATAAGGCACCCTTTAGTAGATGCTCAGAAAATGTTTGTTGACTGAATGAATGAGGTGAATAAATAAGGAGAGAAAGACGGCTTCTCTGCTCTCTGAGTTTGTTTTCTCTTGTTTACCTTGAAGTCCCAAGACATCAGATGCACCCTTGGTCCCAGGTCGGAGCAGGTGGCTGTCCCAGGTCCAGATGCTGAGGCTCGGTCGCTATTTTGGATTGTCCACGTCCTGCCTGAAACCAGCTGGGCAGCAGGGGAGCTGGCAGCGTCCTTCTGCATCCGTCTGTCTGTATTCACACCCACTCATCTGTTTGTCTGTCTCTCTGCATTTACCCACTGCCTCTCAGCCCGTCTCTGTCCCTCACAGGCCCTGCTTTGTGGGCAGTTGGTTCTCTGGTGAGACGGTTTTGGCACCCTATTTTCGCCTTTCCCCTTTTCCACCAACAAGGCTATATAGGGACCTTTAAACTCTCTGCTCCCCAGGAGGGGTCATGTCGCAGAGAAGTTCCCTTTGGGATGCCCAGGGGGTCCCAAAGTTTCTTAAAACCTTTATCAGGGGTTGGCAAACAATGGCCCGTGGGCCAAATCTGCCCCACCACCTGTTTTTGTAGGATCTGTGTACTCTATTTTTATACTTTTAAATATTGAAAAAGAATCGAAATAAGAATATTTGTGATGTGAAAATCATTGTCCATAAATAAAGTTTTACTGGCACACAGCCATGCTCATTCATTTATGTATTGTACCACATTGGCAGAATTGGGTGGTTATGACACAGACTGTATGTGACCTGTACAGCTCAAATATTTATATCTGGCCCTTAACAGAACAAGTTTCTCACCCCTGGCCTAGAGCCTGTGGCCTGTAGAGCCTGGGTCTGGGGTAGTGTCCAGGTCCCACCACTTACTAGCTGAGAGAGTGATTGGGTCACATAAGCAAGTTCCTTCACCTCTACTCCCTCTCCACCCACGTGATGGCTTTTCCACCTGTAATTAGTACCTCCCACTAAGGTCAGCCTGAGGACTTCCCCAGATCTATCTGGCACTATTGGGCACAGAGTGGTGCCTTTTGGAAGCTCACACTGCAGCCCTGAAAGTTTCCCTTAAGAGGCAAGGCCACTCCCAGGTATGTGTGGCACATGTCATCCTGGAGAAAACATGGCTGGCCAGACTGGGAGCTGGACGAAGTCACACGGACTTCTCCTGAGAGGCCCAGGGACTGGTGAAGGTGCCTTGGCTTTGGGCGGGGGAAGAGACCCATCAGGCTTGGGACACAGCCTGGCCAGGAGGACAGGCTGGGGAAGAGGGCATGGGGTCCAAAGCGTGGTCCCTGGGACTTTGGGCAAGCCCCTGCCCTCCTGGACTATGTCTGTTGGTGTCACTGGGTAGACTTTCAGCCTTTCACACCACCTCCAAATCTGAGGCTGGGAAGACTCCTCCTGGCATCTCTCTATCCATCCAGGCATCATTACCCCCGGGGCCAGGCAGTCTGTGTGTGGCTGGGCCCAGGGGCCCAGGAGCTAGTAGAGTTTGCCCAGGCTGGGGCAATGAATTCCTCCCTCTGGCCTCCCACAGTAGCTTTATTAATTGTTTATACTGAGTCTGTTAATTGGCAATAACCAGCATGCTGAAGTGTCTTTTAATCACCCCCTCTCAGGGCCCTGAGGCTGTGAAGGATTGGTAGATCCAATAAAGTGAGAAGGAATTAGCACCCCCATCCTCTTCATTATCACAGTTAGATAAACTGCCAACACCTGTCACACAAATGAAGCGGGAAAGAACCCCGGGCTCCTCTTCTGGCCGTGCTGGGGACTTCTGTGGAGGAGGTGAGATGAGGAGGTGAGACGCAGGCCAGACCCCACTGGGTGTTGCAGGCCCTCCTCCCGACTGGCCCACCCACCCGCACATCCACGCAGGCACACACAGGTGTAAACAGCCACACAGATGGGCCCCATGATGGCCTAGAGCCACCCACTTGTTCAACAGGCATGTCTCGAGGGCCTACTATATGCCACGTGCTGCGCCTCTTGGAGATGTGACAATAATCTATCACTGCCCTCGAGGAACTGCAGTCTCGCAGGGAGACAGGCCAATAGCCCGTTGCCAAACAGTAACATTAGGACAATGAGAGAGGCCTCTGCAGGGTGCTGTGGGAGCCCAGAGGGACAAGGACCTTTTTGAGATGTGGGACAGGGACTCAGAGAAGGCCTTCCCGTCCATGCAAACTTACACTCTCCTGAGGGTCACATAACACAATGCCCCACTCCATCTGCTAAGGCCCTCTGTCCTTAGTGAGGCTTCTCTGGTCACTGGGTATGTCTCTCTCTTTCTGGGCTGGGAGACAAGGGGAGGTTTGCAAACAGGCGGGGGCTGGAGTGGGGGTGCTGCCTGGAGTGGGAGGGCCTGCAGTGGGCAGCTCTGGTGGCTGGGGGCCAGTATGAGGGCACAGGCACCTTGTCCTGGACATTTAGTGGCTCCCCATTTCCAACGTCTCAGTCCTTTGTTTAAGTTCCTGCTATATCGGGGTCTGCTTCTCTGCCTCCTCTGTCCTCAAGGCACTCCCAAGCCTCCTTGCAGCACACCCCGGGCTCCCTGAACGCTGTCATCAGCACGTAGCCTATGAATCACCTGCTCCGTGCTCCTCCCCACCTGCCCAGATGCCTCGCAGATGTCCTGCAAGGCTCTGTATGGCTTCTTTTTGTCGGGGAGAGGAGAAGTAGTGACAGCAGTGGAAACAGGATGGGGTCTGTCCCCAGTCCAACCCTTACCCTTTGGGTTTGGACCTCGTAGGGGAGAGAGGTGAGGGCCAGATGGTGAAGGAGCTGCTTCTCTGAGAGAAAGGGGTCTGCACGTGGGAGAAGGCAGGCCTGGGCCCAGAGCAGGAAGGGGCCACTCCCCGTCTCTACTCAGAGGATGGTGTGTGCGTCTTGCTGAGGGTACCACAGCAGGGTCACACGAGGAGGACATGGCTCCGAGTTGCCTGCACATGAGAAGGTGCTGTCGCGGCCTCTCCAGGAGCAGATGGGGGCAGGTAACAACCTGGGGGCTTAACAGCTGATGTGACCGTATTTGTATGAGGAAACTGCTGCAGTGACTGGGCTCCTTCTGCCGGGTCGTTGTCTACAGATCTGCTACCTCCTCCGGGCTGTGAGCTCCCTGAGGACAGAGGCTGGGCTTTATTTATCCCCATGTCCCAGGCCAGGGTCCTGCACCGAGGGGATGCTGACAGGCACAGTTCCACCTGTGCTTGTCACCCTGTCACTGAGCAGAATGGGAGTCAACATGGACCCCGGGGTGGGGAGGGGGGGGCTGGGGCACAGCCAGGCCCTTCCCCTGAAAGAGTAGCACAGGGCCAGCCAGTAGCTTGGGAGCGCTGCCCAATTAGGGCCTGTGGGTACTGGGAGCTTCTGATAAATGAGTGCCTGGACCCCAGGCCAGTCACTTCCTCTCTTTAGACTCCAATTTCCTCGTCTATCAAACCGGGATCATAAACCTGACTTTGCAATTTCTCTTCTGGAGGACCTGTGGCTCCCCATTGTCTATGGGATGGAAGCCTGGTGTCTTCTGTGGCATACAAGACCCTGGGGCTTGGCCCAGCTGCGCCTCCAGCCCCGTTCCCCATCTTCCCAAACTAGGCCCCCCACAGTCCGGCTGTGGGGTGTGTCTTGCTGTTTCCTGAGTGTGCTGTGTTCCCATCGTCAGTTTTGCTCTCTCCTTAGCCTGGAATGCTCCTTTCTGTCCAGCAAAATTGGACTCATCCATTCAGAATCAACTCTCTGACTTCCTTTCACACCCTGTGCACACCCACCTGTGGAACTCCCTGTGTCATCATCCCCATTACACCAGGAACTTCTGGGGGAGCCGGGTCCTTTAGCTACATATCCCCAAGACCTGCAGACAGTAGGTACGCGTACCCGTTTGCCAGGGGAGTGAGGTGGGACCGAGTATGCCCTGAAGTCGGCTACAGCTGTGGGATCCTGGGGTGGGTGGTCCCTGTGTACACCTGGGTGCAGGTGGGAATCAGCAACTGGGGGGATGGAGAGGTGGGGGAAGCAGTGTCCTTGGGGGATGGCCTCAGGCCTTGGAGCTTTGATATAACCCACTGCCAGTAGCTCACTGCCCCAAGGCCTTCGTATTGGACCCAGCATGAGAGTCACAGGATTAGAATGTAAATCAATAGGCTTAGGTTTGACTGGGAATAATGGACACAAAATATCAATAAATTAAACAAGATAAACATGTATTTCTATTTCTCTCTCATGTAAAACTCCAGGGTAAAGTAGTCCAGGGATGACCCAGCAGCTCTGCTCTATAGTCCTCAGGGGCCTGAGCTCTTTCTTTCTTTTTGCTCTGCTATGTATGGTCTCTATTCCAGGGCCACTTCATGGTCCAAAATGGCTGCTATTGGTCCAGCAATCTAACCCTCATTCTATCAGCAGAAAAGAAGAAGGGATGAATAAGAAGGGGCAAAGGGGGACTTCCGGGAAGATGGCAGTGTGAGCAGGGCGGCAGAAATATCCTCCCAACACTATATTTATCTACGAAAACACAGAAAATACATCTATTCCTAAAAGAGAGACGAGAATACACAGGAAAGTGCACAGCGTGCAGCTACACCCGAGAGGACTCGGCACCCCAAGAGGCGGGTAAGATACGGAGCCGCGACCCGGCGGGACCTGAGCCCTCCCCCACCCCAGCGCACCGGCGGGAGGAGAGGATTCAGAGCCAGGAGGGAGTGGAAGCACACCCCGCGAAGTAGCCAGCCCCGGGGATCTGCGCGGGGAGCGCTGACCCACATTGCGCAGTGCAGCGGAGATTGGAGAGACAGAGGGCAGGATCTGAGCGGGGAACGCGCCAGGGTGCTTGCAGCCGGCTCCCGGGAAGGAAAAAAAAAAAGCGCGCGCTTTCTTCAGCGGTCTTAAAGAGACAGGAGCTCAGCGGAGGAGCCGGATCACCCCAGCACACTCAGCCCAGCAGGCTGGGAGTCCTGGGGAGTTTCAGACGCCTTAGCTGGTGACTGAGGAAGCGTAGCCATACTTAACACTTCTCACTGAGATCAACAGCCTCCTATTCGTTCCCACCCCTGCCAGAGCGATAAAGGGCCCTGGGGAGCGGCACAGTCACAGCTGTGGAATAGTGGGGCAATAGCGCCACCTAGAGCATTCCCACAGAATCTACGTCCGGTGGGCATTTTTTTGTTTGTTTTGTTTTGTTTTGTTTTTGTTTTTTCTTTTCTTTTTTTTCTTTCTTTCTTTTTTTCTTCTTTTTTCCTTTTTTCTCTTTTTTTTCTTCTCTTTTTAAAGTCTTAAAGAGCCCAGCTGACATACGTGGCAACTATCAGTGACCAAATTATACAGCCATGAAAAGACAGAGGAATATGGTTCAGACCAAAATCAACCAGACAACCCCAGAGAGGGAGTCTGAAGGGATGGAAATGCACAGACTCCCTGAAAAAGAATTCAGAATAAAAGTCATAACCATGCTGATGGACCTACAGAGAAATGTGCAAGAGCTGAGGGACGAAGTGAGGGAACTGAGGAAAGACAATACAGAAATCAGACAAGCGATCAACAGGCTTAACAGCAAAATGGATGAGATGCAAGAGACTATTAATCGAATAGAAAACAGAGAACAGGAGTACAGAGCAGCTGAGGCAGAGAGAGATAAAAGGATTTCTAGGAATGAAAGAATATTAAGAGAACTGTGTGACCAATCCAAACGGAACAATATTCGCATTATAGGAGTACCAGAGGAAGAAGAGAGAGAGAAAGGGATAGAAAGTGTCTTTGAAGAAATAATTGCTGAAAACTTTCCCTTGCTGGGGAAGGAAGTAGTCTCGCAGTCCACCGAAGCTCATAGATCTCCCAACACAAGGGACCCAAGGAAGACAACACCAAGACACATAATTAAGATGGCAAAGATCAAAGATAAAGACAGGGTATTAAAGGCAGCTAGAGAGAGAAAAAAGATAACCTACAAAGGAAAACCCATCAGATTATCATCAGACTTCTCAACAGAAACCTTACAGGCCAGAAGAGAATGGCATGATATATTTAACGTTATGAAACAGAAGGGCCTCGAACCAAGAATATTGTATCCAGCACGATTATCATTTAAATATGATGGAGGGATTAAACAATTTCCAGAGAAACGAAAGTTAAGAGAGTTTGCCTCTCATAAACCACCACTACAGGATATCTTAAATGGACTGCTCTAGATGGAAGCACACCTAAGGCTAAAAAGATGTCACCAGAGAAAAAAAATCATAGCAAAGAAAGCAGACCATCCAAATACCAACTAAAGGCAAAGAATAAAACACCTATTATAGAAAGAATGGAGGAGGAGGAATAAGAAGGGAGAGAAATAAAGAAACATCAGACTGTGTTTACAATAACTTAACAAGAAAGTTAAGTTAGATTGTTAGATAGTAAAGAAGCAACCCTTGAACCCTTGGTAACCACGAATCTAAAGCCAGCAATGGCAATAAGTACATACCTATCAATAATCACCCTAAATGTAAATGGACTGAATGCACCAATCAAAAGACACAGAGTAACAGAATGGATAAAAAAGCAAGACCCATCTATATGCTGCCTACAAGAAACTCACCTCAAATCCAAAGATATACACAGACTAAAAGTGAAGGGATGGAAAAAGATATTTCATGCAAACAACAAAGAGAAAAAAGCAGGTGTTGCAGTACTTGTATCAGACAAAATAGACTTCAAAACGAAGAAAGTAGCAAAAAGATAAAGAAGGACATTACATAATGATAAAGGGGTCAGTCCAACAAGAAGATATAACCATTATAAATATATATGCACCCAACACAGGAGCGCCAGCATATGTGAGACAAATACTAACAGAATTAAAGGAGGAAATAGACAGCAATGCATTCATCTTAGGAGACTTCAACACACCACTCACTCCAGAGGACAGATCAACCAGACAGAAAATAAGTAAAGACACAGAGGCACTGAACAACACACTAGAACAGATGGACCTAACAGACATCTACAGAACTCTACACCCAAAAGCAACAGGATACACATTCTTCTCAAGTGCACATGGAACATTTTCCAGAATAGACCACATACTAGCCACAAAAAGAACCTCAGTAATTTCAAAAATATTGAGATCCTACCAACCAACTTCTCAGATCACCAAGGTATAAAACTAGAAATAAATTTTAGAAAGAAATCAAAAAGGCTCACAAATACATGGAGACTTAACAACACTCTCCTAATTAATCAATGGGTTAATGACCAAATCAAAATAGAAATCAAAGAATATATGGAGATTAATGACAACAACAACACAAAGCCACAACTTCTGTGGGACGCAGCAAAGGCAGTTCTAAGAGGAAAGTATATTGCAATCCAGGCCTATTTAAAGAAGGAAGAACATTCCCAAATGAATAGTCTAAAGACACAATTACTGAAATTGGAAAAAGAAGAACAAATGAGGCCCAAAGTCCCCAGAAGGAGGGACATAATAAAGATTAGAGAAGAAATAAATAAAATTGAGAAGAATAAAACAATAGAAAAAATCAATAAAACCAAGAGCTGGTTCTTTGAAAAAATAAACAAAATAGATAAACCCCTAGCCAGACTCATTAAGAGAAAAAGAGAATCTACACACATAAACACAATCAGAAATGAGAAAGGAAAAATCACGACGGACCCCACAGAAATACAAAGAATCATAAGAGAATAGTATGAGAATCTATATGCTAACAAGCTGGAAAACATAGAAGAAATGGACAACTTCTTAGAAAAATACAACCTTCCAAGACTGACCAAGCAAGAAACAGAAAAACTAAACACACCAATCACCAGCGACCAAATCGAATTGGTAATCAAAAAACTACCCAAGAACAAAACCCCCGGGCGTGATGGATTCACCTCTGAATTCTACCAGACATATAGAGAAGAAATAACACCCATTCTCCTTAAAGTTTTCCAAAAAATAGAAGAGGAGGGAATACTTCCAAACTCATTCTATGAAGCCAGCATCACTCTAATACCAAAACCGGGCAAAGACCTCACCAAAAAAGAAAATTACAGACCAATATCCCTGATGAACGTAGATGCAAAAATACTCAACAAAATATTAGCAAACCGAATTCAAAAATACATCAAGAGGATCATACACCATGATCAAGTGGGATTCATCCCAGGGATGCAAGGATGGTACAACATTCGAAAATCCATCAACATCATCCACCACATCAACAAAAGAAGAACAAAAACCACATGATCATCTCCATAGATGCTGAAAAAGCATTTGACAAAATTCAGCATCCATTCATGATTAAAACTCTCAACAAAATGGGTATAGAGGGCAAGTACCTCAACATCATAAAGGCTATATATGACAAACCCACAGCTAACATCATACTTAACAGCGAGACGCTGAAAGCTTTTCATCTAAGATCGGGAACAAGACAGGGATGCCCACTCTCTCCACTGTTATTCAACATAGTACTGGAGGTCCTAGCCACAGCAATCAGACAAAACAAAGACATACAAGGCATCCAGATTGGTAAAGAAGAAGTCAAATTGTCACTATTTGCAGATGACATGATACTGTACATAAAAAACCCTAAAGATTCCATTCCAAAACTACTAGAACTAATATCTGAATTCAGCAAAGTTGCAGGATACTAAATTAACACACAGAAATCTGTTGCTTTCCTATACACTAATGATGAACTAACAGAAAAGAGAAATCAGAAAAACAATTCCATTCACAATTGCCTCAAAAAGAATAAAATACCTAGGAATAAACCTAACGAAGGAAGTGAAAGACCTGTACTCTGAAAACTACAAGACACTCCTAAGAGAAATTAAAGAGGACACTAACAAATGGAAATGCATCCCATGCTCTTGGCTAGGAAGAAGAAATATTGTCAAAATGGCTATACTACCTAAAGCAATCTACAGATTCAATGCAATCCCTATCAAACTACCAACAGCTTTCTTCAATGAACTGGAACAAATAATTCTAAAATTCATATGGAACCACAAAAGACCCCGAATAGCCAAATCAACCCTGAGAAGGAGGAATAAAACAGGGGGAATTACACTCCCTGACTTCAAGCTCTACTGCAAAGCCACAGTAATCAAGACAATTTGGTATTGGCACAAAAACAGACCCACAGACCAGTGGAACAGAATAGAAAATCCAAACATTAACCCAAACATATACAGTCAATTAATATTTGATAAAGGAGCCTTGGATATACAATGGGGAGATGACAGCCTCTTCAGCAGCTGGTGTTGGAAAAACTGGACAGCTACATGTAAGAGAATGAAACTGGACTACTGTCTAGCCCCATACACAAAGGTAAACTCAAGGTGGATCAAAGACTTGAATGTAAGTCATGAAACCATAAAACTCTTAGAAAAAAACATAGGCAAAAATCTCTTGGACATAAACATGAGCAACTTCTTCATGAACATATCTCCCCGGGCAAGGGAAACAAAAGCAAAAATGAACAAGTGGGACTATATCAAGCTGAAAAGCTTCTGTACAGCAAAGGACACCATCAGTAGAACAAAAAGACATCCTACAGTATGGGAGAATATATTCATAAAAAACGTATCTGATAAAGGGTTGACATCCAAAATATATAGAGAACTCATGCACCTTAACAAACAGAAAGCAAATAATCCAATTAAGAAATGGGCAGAGGACATGAATAGACACTTCTCCAAAGAAGAAATTCAGATGGCCAACAGGCACATGAAAAGATGCTCCACATCGCTAATCATCACAGAAATGCAGATTAAAACCACAATGAGATATCACCTCACACCAGTGAGGATGGCCAACATCCAAAACACAAACAACAACAAATGTTGGCGAGGATGTGGAGAAAAGGGAACCCTCCTACACTGCTGGTGGGACTGCAAATTAGTTCAACCATTGTGGAAAGCAGTATGGAGGTTCCTCAAAAACTCAAAATAGAAATACCATTTGACCCAGGAATTCCACTCCTAGGAATTTACCCTAAGAATGCAGCAGCCCAGTTTGAAAAAGACATATGCACCCCTATGTTTATTGCAGCACTATTTACAATAGCCAAGAAATGGAAGCAACCTAAGTGTCCATCAGTAGATGAATGGATAAAGAAGAAGTGGTACATATACACAATGGAATATTATTCAGCCATAAGAAGAAAACAAATCCTACCATTTGCAACAACATGGATGGAGCTAGAGGGTATTATGCTCAGTGAAATAAGCCAAGCCGAAAAAGACAAGTATCAAATGATTTCACTCATATGTGGAGTACAAGAACAAAGAAAAAATACTGAAGGAACAAAACAGCAGCAGACTCACAGAACCCAAGAACGGACTAATAGTTACCAAAGGGAAAGGGACTGGGGAAAATGGGCGGGAAGGGAGGGATAAGAGGGAAAAAGGGGCATTACGATTAGCAGATGTAATGTTGGGGGGGCACGGGGAGGGCAGTACAACTCAGAGAAGACAAGTAGTGATTCTATAGCATCTCACTACGCTGATGGACAGTGACTGTAATGGGGTTGGTGGGGGGGACCTGATGAAGGGTAGTTTAATAATCGTAATATTGCACATGTAATTGTAGATTAATGATGATAAAATAAATTTTAAAAAAAGTTAAAAAAAAATACAACTACAAGGGGCATTACAATTAGCAGATGAAATGTTGGGGGGCACGGGGAGGGCTGTACAACTCAGAGAAGACAAGTAGTGACTCTATGGCATCTCACTACGCTGATGGACAGTGACTGTAATGGGGTTGGTGGGGGGGACCTGATCAAGGGGTAGTTTAATAATCGTAATATTGCACATGTAATTGTAAATTAATGATAATAAAATAAATTTAAAAAAAAAGCAGGGGCAAAGGGCTTCAGGCCTTAGAGCTGTCTTTGAGCCAACTTCCTGGAAGCCTCTACATATGTCCTGTTGGCCAGAACTTTGTCAGATGACCACTAAGGAAAATGTCTTTATACTCCAGACAGCCAACTGGAGCAAGGGGTGAACAGGTACTGAGGCAAGAGTAGCAGAGTT